>CAJQUN010000062.1:3010088-3610088 GCA_907163345.1 Haberlea rhodopensis
GTGGGATCGGGATGTTTGGTCCACGTTTTAAACCTAAAATTGCCTAAGTGTTTATGCTCGGGGTAGCGAGCTTTGTTCGGAATTTTAGTTGTTTACTCGTGGGATCGGGATGTTTGGTCCACGTTTTAAACCTAAAATTGCCTAAGTGTTTATGCTCGGGGTAGCGAGCTTTGTTCGGAATTTTAGTTGTTTACTCGTGGGATCGGGATGTTTGGTCCACGTTTTAAACCTAAAATTGCCTAGGTGTTTATGCTCGGGGTAGCGAGCTTTGTTTGGAATTTTAGTTGTTTACTCGTGGGATCGGGATGTTTGGTCCACGTTTTAAACCTAAAATTGCCTAAGTGTTTATGCTCGGGGTAGTGAGCTTTGTTCGGAATTTTAGTTGTTTACTCGTGGGATCGGGATGTTTGGTCCACGTTTTAAACCTAAAATTGCCTAAGTGTTTATGCTCGGGGTAGCAAGTTTGTTCCGAAATACAAGTAAATGATTTCATTAATGAAAGAAAAAGAAATACAAGAAAAGGTAAAAGCTCTACCCTACGGCTGGAATAGCTCCTCGGGGAGGCTCTCCAGAGCAGCACTGACGTCATGGAAATCTTTTGAAGCTCCTTCGGGAGGGTAGCCTTGAGATCTAAATTGGCCGACGCATGCTTCCAAACCATGATCAAAGAACTTGTAAGCACGGTCAGCCACCATGTTGCTATACTCTGGAGACTTCAAAAACTCAGCTTTCTTCGAGAGCCAGAGTTCTTCCACACGAGCAACAGTGGAAGATTTCTCTTTAGCAAGCTGCTCAGAGACAGCTTGATGTTGCTCAGCCAGGGATTTATACTGCTCTGATAAAGTAGAGTTAGCACCTTCCAGATCAGCGAATTTTGTCCGCTCCTCTGCCAGGGCCTGCTCGGCCTTGTCCCGAGCTGATACCAGAGCCAAGTGACGCTCCTCCAGAAGGCTCACTGTTTTCTTCAGCTCCTCACCCATACTCTCTAACTGCCTGATGCGCTTCTGGTTCTGCCCATCAGCCAATCGAACTGAATGAAAGCGAGTGAGAAGTTCACCCACCATCATGTGGGCCTGCATCAGGACATATACAAAGTTAAAGTAACAAATGAATGTATTGTAAAAAGACAAGCGAAACAGATTAAGGGGTAAAGGCATTTACCTGAGTAAAGGAGGAGGAGAAGTCGTTCACCAAGTTGCTGAAAGCCAGTTCCCCGAGGTACTTTCGGTCGGCTGAGTTGGGGGTGTAGCACAAAATGGAGTGGGAGGCTTTGGGATCGGGTTTTTTCAGTAGCGGAACAGTGGGGGAATACGACCACGAAGGCATATGGCATCTCGAGGTAGGCCGAGAAACACCGAGAGCGGGTTGAGAGGAGGCTCGAGGTTTGGAAGGGATAAGGGAAGAAGAGGTTTTCTTAATAGGAGGTGCTTGGGGCGAAGAACTTGGACCTTTAGGAGTAGCCCTCTTCCTGCGGTGAAGAGCTTGAGTCTTCTCAGGTGAGGCTCTCTCCTCAGGAGGAGTCAAAATCTCAACGGACGGGGGAGGTGCAGGAGTGACATCAGCCTTGGAAGTTTGGCCTTTTTGGCTCTTCTCCTTCAGCTTCTCGGCCATCCTAGCCTTCATCATTTTTGTTTCTGGAAAGAGCAGAGAAATATTAGTCCGAACATGATAAGTCAAAAGTAAAACGAAGAAGACTGCTTGAAAAGCACTCACCGAGGGGCATTTTCAAAGATACACCCTTGGGGCTCAACTGGAACAAGTATAGCACTCCGTCGTCAATCAGCTCCATCAAATTAAAACACTGATCGCCAAGTGCACGACGAACCGACAAATACGGTTCCTCCTCAAGGTGACCCTTGATTGACTTGCCCCTTGGGAGATTTTCCCTCCACTCCATAGGGCAATCCCAAGGTTGGAGCGGACGAACAAAAAAGTAAGAGTTTTTCCAGTTTTTTATGGACGAGGGGTATTTTTTGAGAAAGTCAACCCCTGTCCGGGAGGAAAAGTAAAAGAGCCCGATCTCTTTCTTGTTCAGTTGAAAAAAAACAGTGAAAAAGTTCGGGAGTATGGGTAAAACCCAGATAAGAAAGTACTATGAAAAGGCCTGCTAATAATCGATAACTGTTGGGAAATAATTGGCTAAGAGAAACAAAGAAGTAGGAGGCTACTTCAATAAAGAAAGGAGGGATAGGAAAACGGAGGCCTCCTCGGAGCTGGTCAATATAAAAAGGAAAATAACCCTTAGGGGGTAAGTGAGGGCGAGATCCAGAAGGGGGAGCAATAATAGAAGTCCCCTCGGAAATCCCCCATTTAGTTCGGATATTACTAAGATGCTGAGTCAATTTGACCTCAGACTCAAAGATCTCGAACCAGGGAACGCGGGCTTTAACTAAATCTCGCTCTGTAGCAAGTTTCTGCTCTTGTATACGAGCAGCTGACGCGGCAAAGGAGCTTAGAGTTCTGTCACTATCAGAAGAAGAGGAAGAGGGTTGAGGAGAGGGGCTAAGAGCGTCTCCTTCATTGAACCTATCTATCGCTTGCAATGAAGAATCAGCTGAGGAAGAAATCATACTTGGTGATTAAAAAAGGAAGACTGCTGGGGAAAGTTGTTCGATCGTCTGGTGCTAGCTCGGAAGCAAAATGCAGCAAAGTAAAAACAAATGAAGAAAAGGGAGGGGTATTTATAGCGGGGACCATATGAACAGTCATTCAATCTTCACCGTCCAAAAATAAGAGAATGAACGGTCATAAAGGTGCCTCGGGAAACGAAACGTCGCGCAGCATTTGAAATTTTTGAGCGGGACAAAAGGGCGGCAAAAATATCCCGAGCAGGTTAAGTTTAGGATTTTACCCGAAGACAATAAAACAAGACTTCAAAAGTCTCGTCTTGCTTTACTTTAGGGGGTGAGGTGATGTCATATGACATATTGACTTCCTCGGGTAAAATCCCCTCAAGAGCCGAACAAGTCATATACCGAACAGGGGACACCGAACAGAAAGACACCGAGCAGAACAACTGCTAAACCCTCTTCGGGATTCTGGTCAAAGTATAGCGGAAGACCCGGTCATAATTAAAACTAATTAACCGGCTGGGATTGAACGTGCATTAATGGGGCGGATTTCTCGGACACGTTTGGCTCCAGTCAAGCCACGATCCGAGGACATCATGTTGCTGATTTCCCGCGAGTTAGTTACTGAGGACAGCCCTATAAATACCCTTGGATAACCTCATTGAAGGGGGTTGGATTTTTCTGGGCAAAAAGACTCCGAAGATGGCAAATTTATGTCTGTTCGGTCTTTCTTGTTATTTTTCTAAAAGCATTCGTACAAGTCATTGATCGATTGTTATTTGTGTCCAGAGAGTCTTGTAAATCATCGACGAGATAGTGAAATTTTATACTTGACTAGGTCCCGTGGTTTTTCTCCCAATTTGAGGGTTTTCCACGTAAAAAATCTTGGTGTGTTTATCGTTATTTTGCATTAACACTTTATTCTACCTTATAGTCAAAATCTCGAATCACATCAATATATATATATATATATATATATATATATTGTCAATATATTTCGACTATCATACTAAAAACATGGCATCCTCCAATTCCTCATCCTTTTGATGTCTTAACTCCTACGAAAGAAAATATAATAGAAAAAATACATTTGACTCTACTTTTCGGTAGCCCATGAGAATCTTTAGACCAGAATGAAATGACAATAGGTAATATGAGTGCACGTGAGAATGGATAAGGTTCTCATCAATGTGTTAGCTATAGCTTAGCACATGCCTTATATATATATATATATAAAGGGTAATTTTTACCATATCATACAAAAGACAACCTCATGGTGTTACCGAACCGGATTGGACCGATTTCGGCCATGATCAGTCCAATCCAAAGCTTCGAGCCGCTTTTGAATTGTACAGGTTCCAACCCAAACCGGTACAAAAGTAAATATATATTTTGACATTTTGAATTTTTTTTCTTAAGGTTTCAAAATATTTTGTTCAATATACATGAATTGTGATGGAAAAATACATACATGATTGAATATGAAAAATATGAGGTAAAAACTAGAATATTTGATAAAAAAATTGCATTATTCATCATAATTGATTAGTATAATGTTCGCATATTCTTCATCTTCTTCGAAACTTTGGTTGTCGAACTCGTCGACTCATCCTTGTCTTTTATTCTTTCTCCCATCATCGAACCAATCTTTGAGCAATGTAAGTATGCACATTGATTATGCATTGAGAGAACTCCTACAGTATCCAATGATTCGATCACAAGGTGAGAAGGACGACTCCGATGCGACACTGGATGTTTGAACTGCAAAAACATCTCTAGCCATTTTGGCTAAGATAGGATATTGTCTAGCGTTTTCCTCACATCACTCCAGTACATCAAAATTTTCATATGCTATACAGATTTGACCCAGAAGAAACTGCAACTTGCTCGCCGTGGTAGATGTCATTACATTTCATCTCAGTTTCTTTCTGCCAAAACTCCTCAGCAGACTAATCCCTCAACGTCTTGACTGGGTAGTGTCTTCTTTCTCCTATCCTCTATGTGACGACGATCCTTGTCTCTGTTCAGTATGATACAAAGCAAAAATATTTTTTGAAGTGAATGTCTGATTGACGTCTTCTAATCGTCAATATCATTCTTAAACAAAATTAGCGTAATATTCAATAAAGAGTATCAAACTAGCTGGTGTCTTACTATGATCTAAAATTGTAGATACGTAGTGCACGTGTGGTCTTTGTTGCAAATATTTTTTTAAAATTTGGCCTCCATACAATTTTTTTGCAAAGTGTGTCTAGTAATATGTTTAAAATCGGGCTGGATATCAGAAGAAAATTCAATAAAGCCGTCGTGTTCAGATAACAAAAATGGAAATTCACATCTAATAACAAAGCGAACTAGTGACATACAGTTTATTGCATGTGATAAAATAAAATTAGTGTATGTTTGATGATTAATTTGAAGTTGTGTTGGTTTCTTACACAATGGTTGTAGAGTAATCTCATCAAAATTATGTTCCTTAACTAATGTTTATTAAAAGTTCCGGTACATCGCCTATTTTATAATTATAAGCGGTTTTACATATTTTACAAACAACAACAGATTCGTTCGTACCTGGTTTTGGCTCGAAATTGAAATGGTACCATCCCAAACTTTGCTTCATTTGGAATGGTTACTCGTGCGACTAGCAGCGGTAACAGTTGCGAATGACGGCCTTGCGGCGGAATTTCGGAAGCGGCAAGTTCTGCAATTTGGTCCGTTTCTTCATGAATATTGTTCAAATAAGTCGGAAAACAATCATAATTTTCTTGTACTGTAGGTGGATTTGAGGAAGCGCAATCACGACTACCATTGATAGAAGAAGATGATATCGTAATAATTGAAACAAGTTATCTCAACAAAACTAATAATGATATGATAATAACAAATTGATAATAAATTGTGATACTGAATATAATTGACAAAGTTGAGCGAATTATATGAAATTAGATGATATTGAATGAGAGAGTAAGAGAGTTGTTTGGAATTTGGATGAATTTGGTGTTGATTATTGTAGTATTTATAGGAAAATTTTGTTTTATTTTTATTTTTTTAAAAAAAATTAATTTTAAAATAGCTGTCCAAAGGCTATCAGTCCATTTTTCAGAAAGTTTTTTTTAAAAAAATTTAAGCAGTTCCGTTGGGACCGGAGCTGGTGGATTGCTGGTTCCGATCCAAGGGTACCAGTGGCGACGCAGGATTTTTGGGAAGGGGGTGCAAAAAAATTTAGGGGTCAAAATATAATTTGGCCGGGGGGGTGGGGTAAAATATAATTTTAAGGGATAGATTATAAAAAAAATTTGTTTTTTCCGCTCCTGAACGGGACCACTCCGATCCAAGATTAACCCCGATCGGATTATGGTTCGGGATCGGTTTCGGGCCGAACCACGTTAATCCGGTTCGTTAGGCAGATTGAAAACAATCAATATATGCATAGTTACATGTACCATAACACGTGGTCTTAGTACAGACAACGGGTGTGTTCCTTGATAGGGCATTCCGTCTGCTTGATCCATAGCCTCTCTTCACAAATATGGTTGTTCGAACAGGCACCTCATATGCCTTTTAGCACTTGCAATTCTTGACTCAACTTCTAACATTTTAAGGCCCTTTTTTGTTCACATTCCACGTATCTAAATATATCCAACACCTTGTAATAATTAGACAAATGCATTACAGGTTCGGCTTCTTGTGGATTACTCGTTGCAAGAAGTCTGCAGCGATTTGGGAGTTTTATGCAAAATTTCACATGCTTGCTCTAGAAAATGATGTTGCATCATTAAGATTCGGCGATTCTAATAGTCACAATATAATATAATCATATCATTCAAAATAAACACAATTGTAACCTGATAGAAATTCGATACAAGCATGCAATAGAATATAAAACATTTTCGGATTCCACAAGAATCTATACGAAATGAAACCAATCAGTGTTAAGAGTTTATAGCTTTGAAGCATGTTGAAGCAGACTGCTCGGTGCGAGGCATCCATGAGTCACGAGCAAAAAGTTCATGTTCAGCCTCTACGATATCAACACGATCAAATCGTCTAAAGGGTTGTTGAATTTCTAGGTCCTAGACTCGAAATTCAACCGAAAGGAACTTGGCTGCAAGGGTTCCATGTGATGGCTGATATGTTATGAATCATTGTCACCCTATTTGTATGTATTATAGAATTGTATGTCGGCTAGGATATCAAGAGTCTGAAAACCCTACGCGTTCTAGATATGACGGCTTAAAGGGTTTATCAAACCCTTAGTCCATCAACGCACATTAATATATATTTATATGTACATATAACACTTATATACATACATACACAAAGGCCCATTATATATATATATATAACTCGTATTTTCTTTTGAATATGACTCCTCCTAATATATTTAGTACATCAAATGAATTTTATCTCCCTTTATCGATTTAATCTTTGTACGACCCGTTATGATCTTGTAACATTGTCAATGACATAAAATCTTATTTTATGCTACAAGCAATGAGGGTATCTAGCAACACATCAAGGCTACCCAAGTTACGAGAATGTCATTGACTCGACATTACATATGGTCTGTGATAATATTATCATGTAATTCAATCCCATTGTCCTAGATGTTTAGAGTGAACACGAGTCATTGAATGCGTCACACTCATATAGTTCAATCTGTTATTTCTTGATTCTCGAGTAAACTAGATTTAACAAATGAGCTCGATCTCACATATCGATTCATCCGAGCATGGCCATGCATATTTATTCTCACTTGATCAAGGGCCCAAAACACCACTCCTGTTATATGGAAGGGGCAAATCTTATATTGGTCACTCAACATCCATCTACATAATTTGTAGTATATCAAATTATTGTCTTTATAGTTCATCATATTACAAGTAACGTTTGACAATATCAAGATACATAACTCCTTATATTAGGATCTCTAGTGATCTCAAATTGTAAGGATCACATACACCATTATTACTATGACTTTCATATAACAATCCATGTAACATTATCATGGTGGATCGGTCCAGTACATAATTCTCTAACATATATCCGTATGTTGATTTGATATCTCATATCCATAATAAAGTCATCAATCAAGATACACTAGATGTATTATCATTATTCAAATTCATGATAATACTTGACTAGAGACTATTTAACAATAAAATATTATATATGGAATTCTAAGCCCTTTATAAAAGTACGTATGACTTACATTAAGATACCAAACATATTAGATATATGGAATACTTACTTCTGATAAATACTTTGATGTTATAGTTACCCTTAAACAATACTCATGAAAGGGTGCAGATTTATAAATTTGGAGAAGAGGGGTAAAACGACAAAAGTGAAGGATGAGATTCACGTTTTGCCAAAAAAAAAAAAATTAATAAATTTATCAAGAATTTTCATCTGAAAGACGATCTCAGTCATCGCCTCCTACAAGAACCGCCAATGCCTATGAATTACATGTCCCCTAACAAGGAAAACTCGAAAAGACCACAAGAACTTAAAATTACATGTCCCCTAACAAGGAAAACTCGAAAAGACCACAAGAACTTAAAAATATTTAAACATGTGCAGTCGTCTAAACACAAACAAATTGGTCCAAAGAAGGATTTTGGTTGCCCCTGTTTGAATCGGTCGTCAGATAAGAAATCCATTACATTAGCTTATACGCATTGGTCACCTGTATAAACTCAACTGTTTAACATTACATGTGGGAAACAATCGAATACAAAGAAGCAGGGTGATGTTTTATGAGACCATAAACTTGATGATTTCATTGCTCTTCTAATTGGATCATCACCAGTCTTTAAATGCCACGAGTTTATATTGTAATCTGTTTATCATCAAACAATTTTATACCTTCATATAGAGAAAATATTAACCTTTGTACTTCGCGCAACTCTCTGGTGCAAAACCGATGATTGTAAACACTGAGCAACCTCCAGCATGCTAATAGTAAATGATAAAATAGCAGTGCCTTGTTTTTTCACTTAGTCATGGTCTTGGTCACTACCACAGCAATTTTTAGAATTGCCTGACTGCTGAAGCAAACAACTTTTGGGATTGATACATGGCGTAAGAGGTGGGAAAGGGGGAACATATTTTAGTATGTATTTGACTGCATTTCTCAGTCTTGATGGAAAACTTGAAGCAAATTTGTGTACCTGACTGTGACGGGGAGAAACCCGTTTTTTTTATTTGGGGAAATCACTTTCACAGCATTGAGAGGCGTGGCCGCGTGGGAGTGTCCTCAGTATCTCTGGTGTGTCATGTTGCATAACATCATGGTTTACCTTAACGGTCGTTCCGGGTCCGGAACGGGCGTTCCGGAACCGGATCGACGCCGACCGTTCTGAAGAACCGGGTGGTAAAGGAGCTTGCTTGGTGAAGGTGTTCCGATGGCAAAAAACGGAGATTAAACGGTGGAACGGAACTGTGGAACAGACAAAAAACGGCGATTTATAGGTGGAACGGTGGATTTTGAAATATAGACATCTCCAATTTGTGTTTAATTAAATAAATAAATTGTTATGTGTATTTTAATTAATTTATAATTAAATGATTTGTGAAATAATTTAATTTTGTAAACAAAGTGATAAAAAATATTTTGTGATATTGATGATAAATTTATACTAAAGTGTACATAAGATTTAGTGATTTTGCAAGTTAGTTGAAAACTTAAATAGTTAAAAATTAAATGAAAATATTTCATTTAGTTATTTTATTTTTTATTAATATTATGATTTGAAAGTAAAATAGTTTTGACATGGTTGTGAAAATTTTAGTATATATTGAGGATATATTTATGTTTTAATAAAGTGTACATGAAATTTAGAAAAAAAATTAATTTGTTATTTTCTAAAAATAATCTTTTAAATATTATTTAATAATTAAAGAATATGAATTGTTTTTTGTCAAAATATTCATTCTTTTTGAATTTTTAATATTATTTTTAAAAAATCGCATCGTGACTGTTCCGTGAAATGTCATTGGAACTGGAACGATGCCTCCATTCCGGGCACCGTTCCCGCGACTACGAACCATGCATAACATCAAATAATCATGATCCAAGTCTAACACTTGCTGATGTTTAGTCCCACTGAAATTAGCTACTGGGTGTTTGGTGAACCACGAAAATGCATTGATCTTGCAGAAGAATAAGGTCCACCTCTGGAAGAAGATTTAAGTATCGAGTTGTTTGTCCATTCCTTAGAATCTAGTTTATGGGATAGAAGCCCTGTTTTCCCAGGTTGACGGGTTTCTAAGATTTCATTCCCTGTTTCAACATTATTGTAATCTGATTCTAGATCAAAATAAACCAGATCCAGAACTTCCTTTGTAGTTTCTGATATTGTGTCATTATCTGAACTTCCAGGAGACTTGGGGATGTTAGAAATGGTGGTACAGAGGGGAGACCAGGTTCAGGCGACAGGAAGTATCTTCCAGAAGGGAACCAAGCTTTTGATGCATCCTTTTTCGTGGCTATATAACCAGAAAGAGTGGGGAAGAAAGAATTGGTACGATGAGGTGTTGGTTGATTTATCTAAATTTACGGATTGAATTGAATCAGTTTAAACAATCACTGATTGGAAAATAAATTATATTGAAATATATTATACTTACAGCAACAAATAAATCGAAATACAAAAGATAGTAGACTTATAACAGTACCGATAAATTGAAGAAAGACTTTAACAACAATAATCTGGAAAGATTGTGGACGAGGCACAGCAAGCTGTGTGCCCGTAAACTCAAATTTGCCCGTCTTAGCTCATGGCCTCCTGGACAAGTGAGTTCAAGGTACAAGGCCCAATCAACCTCTGTTTGGATTGAAGCAGAACTCCGAGCAGACTACTTCGAACACTAGTAGTGTGCAGTACTCTCAAAGCATAATGTTATATGTATGTATGCAGATTTTCGGAATGATGAAAACATAGGGCTGGAGCAGCTTAGAAATGTTTAGTGAGATAGATGAAAAGTCTCAACACTTAACATCAGATTAATATGGATTTAAGTCTCACATTTAAATCTGAAATCAATTCTGGAGGTAGGTGAAAAGTCTCAAACTTAATACTTAGCAGAATATGAAAAATTAGGTAGATGAAGAGTCATTTCAGAAATCCGAGCAGTAAAAAGATAGGGATGCCTTCGCGACACGTGCAGACGACAGCGACACGTGCCAGCCAAGCGGAGCGGACGGACTGACGGACGAGCGGCGAGGCGAGTCTAGACGAGCGGAGCGGACGGCATGCGAGGGACACCCATCTTTTCTACTTAACTACACTCTATTGATTTGTTTATCATTATAAACAAACTGTAATTATAAACAAACTATAAGTGTCTCAACTTTTCAATGTGTGATTTCTTTAACCTAATTGACTATTCATAATGAACTTACCATAATTTATTTCTCATTAACAAAATTATACATAATTATTGGGCTTTTATCTCTTTAACCAAACAATTATTATTATTAATCCAACATGAGGCACTAAAATCAAGGGATCCAAATTTTACTCGAAAGAAATGAAACTTACTTTGAGTACTGGAATGCTGGTGTAAGAGAAGTTGAATTATGAGGACTGGAAAACATAGTCTGATGGAAAACATCTCCAGATGTCATTGTTTTGAAGTTATTGACCAAAGATGCATCTTGTATTTCGTTATTCTTCATCAGTCAACACATCCTTAGTCATGCCAAATTCTGGGAGTTAAACAGATAGCATCCAGATCAAATCAAAGTGAACATTCAAGGTGAAAATTTGAGTCAAAGGTTGCATAAGTAAGTCTCACCACAGGTATAAAATCGACGGTGCCAGTTTTGAAAACAAACTACTTGACATACGGTTTTAGTTCTTGTTCTTAATGGTTTTGGTTAGGTTCTAACTATTAACGCACTATCACAACTAAGAAATCTAACCAAAAGGAGAGCCCAGCGGATTTGGAAGCACCCGAGAATAATGCCCCAAGATCAAGCATATCTAGCACTCAAGTCCATGAGAATTCACAGCCAATCATTTAAGGAAACAAGAAACATATTTGCATGCGCAAGTTATAATTACATGCACCGGTTAATTTGATGCACCAGTTATAATTATATGCACAAGTTATAATTACACGCACCAGTTATAATTACACGCACCAATTATAATTAAATGCATCAGTTATAATTATATGTACCAGTTATAATTACATGCACTTGTTATACTTTCCATGCACCAGTTATAATTACAAGCACCAGTTATAATTTGCATGCACCAGTTATAATTACATGCACTAGTTATAATTTGCATGCACCAGTTATAATTGCATGCACCAGTTATAATTTGCATGCACCAGTTATAATTACGATGAACTAGTTATAGTTTGATGCATCAATTATAATTACATGCACTCGTTATAATTTCCATGCACCAGTCATAATTACACGCACCAGTTATAATTTGTATGCACCAGTTATAATTACATGCACAAGTTATATTTTGCATGCACCAGTTATAATTTACATGCACCCGTTATAATTTTCATGCACCAGTTATAATTTGCATGCACCAGTTATAATTGTATGCACCAGGTATAATTTACATGCACCAGTTATAATTGCATGCACCAGTTATAATTTGCATGCACCAGTTATAATTACGATGAACTAGTTATAGTTTGATGCATCAGTTATAATTACATGCACCTGTTATAGTTTGCATGCACACCAGTTATAATTTGCATGCACCAGTTATAATTTGCATGCACCAGTTATAATTTACATACATCAGTTATAATTTACATGCATCAGCTATAATTGTATGCACCAGTTATAATTTACATGCACCAACTATAATTAAATGCACCAGTTATAGCATGCACCATTTGTAATTCCGGTGCACCAGTTATAATTACATAATTACATGCATCAGTTCTAATTACATGCATCAGTTATAATTTACATGCACCAGTTATAATTTACCTGCATCAGTTATGATTATGATGCAACAGTTATAATTTACATGCACCAGTTATAATACATGCACCAGGTGTAATTACGATGCACCAGTTATAATTTGATGCACCAGTTATAATAACATGCACCAGGTGTAATTACGATGCACTATTTATAATTAGATATCAGTTATAATTACATACACCAGTTATAATAACATGCACTAGGTGTAATTATGATGCACTATTTATAATTAGGTGCACTAGTTATAATTACATAATTACATGCACCAGTTATACTTTACATGCACCAATTATAATTTACATGCACCAGTTATGATTATGATGCAACAGTTATAATTACATGCACCCGTTATAATTTACATGCACGAGTTATAATTACATGCACAAATTGTGATTACATGCACCAGTTATAATAACATGCACCAAGTGTAATTACGATGCACTAGTGATAATTAAATGAGTTATAATTTGCATGCACCAGTTATAATTTACATGCATTAGTTATAATTACCTGCAAGTTATAATTTGCATACACCAGTTATAATTTACATGCAACAGTTATAATTGTATGCACCAGTTATAATTTACATGCTCCAGTTATAATTACATGCATCAGTTATAATTACATGCATCAGTTATAATTTCGATGAACTAGTTATAATTTGATGCACCAGTTATAATTACATGCAACAATTATAATTTGCAAGCACCAGTTATAATTGCATGCACTAGTTATAATTTGCATGCACCAGTTATAATTACATGCACCTATTGTAATTTATATGCACTAGTTATAATTACATGTACCAGTTATAATTTACATTCATCAATTATAATTTTCATGCACCTATAATTGTATGCACCTGTTATAATTTATATGCACCAGTTATAATTTGCATGCACAAGTTATAATTACAGCCCCAGTTATAATTTGCATGCACCAGCTATAATTACATGCACCAGTTATAATTTGCATGCAAAAGTTGTAATTTACATGCATCAGTTATGATTATGATGCAACAATTATAATTTCATGCACCAATTATAATTTACATGTACCATTATAATTACATGCACCAATTATAATTACATGCACCAGTTATAATTACATGCACCAGTTATAATATACATGCACCAGGTGTAATTACGATGAACCAGTTAGAATTTGATGCACCAATTATAATTACATGCACTAGTTATAATTAAAGCACCAGTTATAATAACATGCACCAGGTGTAATTACGATGCACCAGTTATAATTAGATGCATCAGTTATAATTACATAATTACATGTACACATTATAATTATATGCACCAGTTATAATTTACATGCACCATTTATGATTATGATGCAACAGTTATAATTACATGCATCAGTTACAATTTATATGAACCAGTTATAATTACATGCACCTGTTGTAATTACATGCACCTGTTATAATTGTATGCACCAGTTATAATTTACATGCACTAGTTATAATTACACGCACCCGAAAAAATGACACATGCATGCACCAGGTGTAATTACGACGAGCTAGTGATAATTTGATGCACCAGTTATAATTTGCATGCACCAGTTATAATTACATGCACTAGTTATAATTTGCATGCACCAGTTATAATTTACATGCACCAGATGAATATGATGCAACAGTTATAATTACATACACCAATTATAATTTACATGTACCATTATAATTGTATGCACCAGTTATAATTTACATGCAACAGTTATTTTTTAAATTTTCATGCCAATCGTAAATCTCATTTTTTTTAAAAAATAATAGCAAAAGGATGAGAGATAATGCAAAAAGTATGAGAGATAATGCAAAAAGTAGGTTTCAAAAAGAGTAGACATAATTGAAAAAGGAGGAGAGTGAATACAAAAAGTAGGAAATAGAATGCAAAAAGTATGATAGAATGCAAAAAGTAAGGGTATTTAGGGAAGAAAAAAGACAGTTTTGAAACAAAAGTTTGGAAAATGGACTTATGTGAAAAGATATTTCTCCACCATGCATCTAATTGTACACTTTTTAAAAATGAAGATTTATATGAAAAAGTTGTTTGGTAATGATACTTAAACGTAAAATTTCCCATTTAGTATATCGTATAACTTAGAGGGTCCAATACTCCAATATATGAAAAATATGATTTATTCAATGAGTGAGAAATATAAGTTTTTGTTATCTAGTCGTTCATTATAACTTGAGGGAAACACATATATGTACTTGATTTGCGCCAAATTTATATACTAACTCAATATTAAATACCACACATTTTAAATAAAAAAAATGTATAAACTAAAATATCAATTATTTTAGATCAATCATATTGAATTGATCCATAAATAAGACCAAAACCGGGTTCGTATTTTCCATAATGAAGGTGTATGATTTCAAGTTTAAATAGTGTGTTTAATTGCACAATATTTGTAAAAAAGAATATTTATTTCGCCTTAAGGTTCCAAACATGTTACATGTACTTACTGCCAATAGCCGTGCTATGTTATTCATCATTCAATTAGTGGAACGCACAAGTTGTTGGAAATTACTTGTATGGATCCAATACGAGTCTTATTTATGGACCAATTTAATATGATTGATATAAAATGATCGGTATGTTAGTTCGTGTTATTTTTTATTTAAAACGTATTGCGTTCTAATATTGAGTTGATGTATAAGTATGGTTCAAACCGGATGCATAGAAATACTTCCACAAGTTTTCTTTGATTGGATAGTTAATGATCAATGAAGAGAAACAACTCATTTTTGAAACCGACAATATTATGAATTTTTTTTTTTTTAGCAGAAAACAGATAGTAGATTAACCATAAACAACCACAACGACAATTACAATATATTGCTGAAGTAACGACCAACAAACCCACATTACCGGAAGGATTAAGACAATTGAAACAATAATAAACCAGCAACACCTCCGACCGTGGGTATAGACAAAGACACATCTAGAAAGAACTGTACTAAAAGGTGGAATGGGACATGGAATCACTACGGGAACACAAGGTTTTGACCAAATGGGGGCAGAAGCCACCAGAATCGAACCAGGTCCCCTAAACCAAGTATCTCAAGATTAGGGATGGCAACGGGGCGGGTTTGACCAATCCCAGGACCCGTCCCCGCTACACATAAAACCCATACCCGCCCCGCCCCGCTTAGACCCGCTGGGTTCGCGGGTTTACCCGCCCAGCAAACATATATTTTTTTTTTATAAAAAAAAAAATTTGGTAGAAATTAATTTTGAAACACAAAAATTGAGTTTTGAGATTGAATTTAATGTTTTCCTCTAGTAAATATTTATAATAAGCATCGTAAAACTATCTTTAAACTATCAAATATTTATTATTTAGTTTTTAGTCCATTCAAAATGTTCAACTTCTTTACCATAAACACATGAATTTTGATATGAAATTAAACAATAACACATTATTGTACAATCAAAGAAAGTGAAATGTATATTCAATATTAATTTTTTTTTAAAAAAAATTAAAAATGCATAGCGGGGCGGGTGCGGCCAATCCCAGGACCCGCCCCGCCCCGCTTCCAAACCCGGTTGAAGCGGGTTTGGACCCGCCCCGACGGGTCGGGTTCAATACGGGTCCGGGTTTGGACCCGCCCCATTGCCATCCATACTCAAGATGTGGACGAGTAAAGAGACTGCGTTCCACAATAGCTTAAGGTACAACATAGACGAGGCGGGCATCATAAACTGATAGAAGATCCAAAGTCGAACAAGCGCTCGCCTCCAAATCCCTCCAAATCCCTAACTGGAAGCCCGATTGGTCGGGACAATAGCATACGAAACCGATAGGCTCATAGGACAAAATCCAACGATGCTCCAGAAACGAAGCATAACCAACAAATCCCCACCATGGAGACAAAATATGATCAGGTAGATAACCATAAAGGACCAGATAACCGATGCACACCACAAAGCCGGCAGCCACCGCAAAAGGTATATCAATATATAAACAACACCACAAAGAAACCAGACAACACCATAACACATAAGTTAGAGACACATATACTAGGTAAATATTTGTTTGTAGCAAAAAGTGGAAGCTCGCACAACTAGGCAGTTCGCGCCCAAAATAATGCCCAGACTGCTCCCAAAGTCTGGGCAAGCCGCTCAAAGAGCATCATGGAGAGCGATGTGGTTGCTGCGCAACCACCCCCAGAAAAAGAGTGGACACCTCCAAGGACTCAGCAGGAACCGACCATTGGTAGCGAGTCAACATCATACCAGGAAAACCGCGGAGCTCAGGAAGAGGACCATCGGTCACCTCAACAGCGTGCATAGGAGGAAATCAGACAAAGTGAACCATGGCAAGAGACAAATCAGGACACAAGAGGATGTAACTCTGTGCCAAGACCAGTCGGAAGATGGGCAACAAGCATCAGAGCCATGGTAGGCAAAATAGAATCCAAAAGATAGTGAGACTAAGGCGGAGAACCACCACAGAAGGGTGGACAAGGTTGGAAGAGCACCAAAATGATGAGAACGCGGCATACCTTCCCGAGGAAGACGATGAAAAATTTACAATGATTCTAACTCATGTTATGAATTTGATTGAGAGAATATGTTGATTATTGTATTCAGCTCTGTTTTCCACGCATTTCATCAAGTACGTTTGTTTTAATAGTATATAGAAGTATTAATACCGTGCTGGTCGTTGGGTACAAGATTATAGATTAATCCTATTTTAGCATTATTTTTTAAAGATTTATAATAAGTGACGGAGACAGAATTTTTGACAAGGAAAGACAACAATTATTTTAAAAACAAGATAAAAAATTTAATAATAGAAAGTGACTTATAATTAATCTTCGACAAGCATGACAGGTTGGGAAGCGTAATGGAGTTTATGAATTAGGGTGCAAATTGGTTAATAGACCCATTTCACAATATCGAAGTTATTCACTTAATTAGATAATCGAGACCCATCTCCCATGAATCTTGGCTTTTTTAAAAAATAATTCAGAAAAAAAAAAATAAGTCGAAATGGAGAAGATTGCAAAACTACCTTAAACCGCTCCACACAGAAGCGGCTATGACATGGATGAGGAGCCGTTTAATCGCTAAACGGCTCCTCTTAAGGTAGTAGCCACCCTCAAGGAGGGCGGCTACTCCCTCAATAAGTAGCCGCCCTCGGTGAGGGCAGCTATTTGCTCCTTTAGTAGCCGCCTTCTTTGAAGGCGGCTACTAACCGATAAAAAGCCGCCCTCACTACTAGTTGGTTACCAGCCGCCTTTTAAGGAGGCGGTTCCTAACTTTACCGTAATTTGCTCTTGTCGCGTGGTCCTTTATGTCTAGTCGTAGCGTCTGTCCGTTGTCATGTGGTTTCGTCGTAGCGTATATAGTCAACTTATATGTCACTTCATATCAACTTTATAATGTATCTTTTGCTTTCCACCATACAAATTTTTATTTTTATTTCATACTTTTACACCCGTGAACTGTTAACTTTTACGAAAATTCATATCTGAAATTGTGTATAAATAACGTGAAGAGAAACTATTTTCGACACCAGAAACCTTCAACAAATTTGCTCTTTCAATATTTTCGAATTTACTCTTTCAATATATTTTCGGTATATCAAAAGTTTGAATCAAAATATTTCTTATTTGTTCGAAATGGATTCGATTTCCGTGCTGCTATATTTTGGTGGTAATCTTATTATTGGAAACGGATCGGTCGAATATAGCATTCCACCAGTTAGACCGATTAGAATTTCACGTTCTATTATTTTATTTGATTTGATTCAACTGGCACATAGAAAGTTAAACATCGACCCAACGATGTTTAATATCAAATTGTCAACCAAATATTCATTCATGGAGAAATCGTCTTGGAATGAAATATCAATCAATATTGTAGATGATGATGTTCTACAATTTATAATGGAATGTCCCAATATGCAGATGTTGCATTTGTACGTCGATATAGAGGCCAGTAATCATGATTTTGGTCTTGAAGGGCCAGAATCAACTCTTCCATATGTCACTGAAGGATTGAGCAATATGGTGGTCCATGATCAACCTTCTACTTCGAGCGGTCGAGGTGTTGAGCAACAACAAAATTATCCTTATTTCGAGCATAGAAGTGGACCTTGGGATCAATATATAACCGGCTCTTCTGAAGAAAATCCTATATATTGGCCAAACACAGCAGAAGTATGGGGATTACGAGAAGAAATTACACCAATTCATAATGTATTTGATCCTGATGTTGGTGGTTCGGAGCATACAATTATGTTTGCAGCAACTGATGCACCAGCCACACATGACGTACACGGAGATAGTCATCGAGATGTTTACATGAGTGATAGTGAACCCGATAATTCATCGAGTGATTCTGGAGAACACGGTACTGAGGCTGATGAGATGCATGATGAAGACGATGTTAATGTCCATGCATGTCCCGGTGAAGAGACAACATCCCGCGAACCACCTTATGGTCCGAGACATATGCAAGATGCACCATTTTTGTCAAGCACGATTGAAATGCCACCTTTTTTTAATGCGGTCAACGAAGAGCAGGTTCCTGATTCGATTGATGTACCTTCTGGATCGCGAACTCGATATTACAACCCGGAGGTCGGAGAGCTGTCCGTGAACATGATTTTCAAGGATAAGAAAGATCTGATTGCATCTGTGAAAGATTACTTTGTTAGAGTTGTCAGGCGTGAGTATTGTGTTGTGGACAGCACATGTACTCCGTGGAAATTACGGTGCAAAAAGACTTCTCCTACCGTAAGGTGTAAATGGGGTCTTCGAGCGTCTTTGAAGCCCAAAATGGGTTTTTGGAAATTAACGAAGTATGGTGGTCCTCACACATGTATCTCGAGTAATGTTGGGATAGACCACCACAACTTGGACAGTAATATGGTGGCAAATACACTGTTGGGGATTGTACGATGTGATCCTTCGTACGAGATTAAGTATGTACGGGAGAATGTTAAAGATAAATATGGCTATGATATCTCGTATACGAAGGCATGGAGAAGTTTGCAACGTGCGGTGGAAAATGTTGTACATGGGAGAGCTCCGTGCGTCTACTTCCGAAATATATGGGTGCCTTGTCAAAGTATAACACTGGAACAATTGTGGAGTGGAGGCATTTAAGATCTAACAATCGAGCGGTGAATACATTGAATTATGTTTTTTGGGCTTTGAAGCCATGCATAGATGGGTTTCAACACTGTCGCAGAATCATTAGTGTTGATGGTACTCATTTGTACACAAAAATGTTGATCGCCGTCACTCTGGATGCCAACAATCAGATATTACCATTAGCGTTCAGGATTGTTGATGAAGAAACATACGATTCATGAAATGGTTCTTGGAGAATATCGGCCGACATGTTATACGTGGTGCAACAGGTGTATGCCTTATTTCAGATAGGCATAAGGGAATTGTGCGCGCAGTTGAGGATCTACCACTTTTTCAACCTCCTAATGGTGTGCACCGTTTTTGTCTACGACATGTGTGCTCCAATTTGGAAGCAGATAAGTGGGCAAACGCTTCTCCAAATATTATTATTATAGGTAGTAATAATAGAATTAACATCAGCGGCCTCTAGGTCATACACGATCCAGTTAAACTGCACATCGTTAAAATAAAAAAAAAATTATCAATCAATATATTGAAATCATCATAATTTTTAAATTCAATTACATAATTTAGGTTTACCTCGTCATTACTCATTTGATCAAGAGAATGTCATATAATTCTGACCGAATGAGTTGCTACGTGGGTGTGACGAAACACAGTGTTCCACCTATTATAAAAAATGTTAAATATTGTAATATTTTATGATTTTAATATTAATATCCAATAAATAAATTAATTATTACCGTGCACCGTAGGGAGCAACAGGAACATTATTAGGGACAACCAAAGTTTTTAGTTGTATGTCAGGATTCAAACATTTTATCCTACTCCATGCCCAAATCTGTCAATAAACAGGAAATTGTTTTAAAAAAACGGATAAGGTATTATTAGTAAGAGAAAAATATTACATACCTGCAAAATATACAAAGGGCCAGTGATAGTGCATTTTTCTATCGTTAATGCATTGCACATTTCTCGGTATAAGAAAGCCAATACTGCACTGCCCCAACTATATGTGTTCACCTCTTCTAAATCTTCAAGTAGCTGCAAATACACGAGTTTTACAGCGCTACTATTATAATCTAGAAGCAAAATTCCACCTATAATCATCAAAGCTATACACCGAGTGTATTTTACTACATCCATCTCTGAGCTCATATCAGATATACGATTAGCTCGGCAATGATCGTCTAGAGCAGTCATTCTTAGGTGACCGCCTTTAAATTTTGCTTCGGGAGGCTCAAATCCCAGTAACTCAAGACATGTTTCTTGCCATTCTTTCACACGTTGTGAATCATCTACCCCAATTACTGGTTGACCATCAATTTTTAGACCCCAAATTATTGAAATATCTTGTAACGTAATGGTAGCTTCACCAAATCTAAAATGAAATGTATTGGTCTCAGGCCGCCATCGCTCAACAAGAGCGGTAATCAAATGATTATCGTACATACAGTAACCAGATTGCAAAACACCGTAAAATCCCATATCAATGATATGCCTCCAAACGCGATTGTGTATCACGTTCTCATTATACAATCCCCAGATAAGGTTATCTGTACGCTTCACCTTTAGAGTACTATCAATATTATCAGAACAAACTGGAGATATGCGTAGATTGTTGATATAATATAGTTGAATCTTCGGGACCTCGATTTAAATGCCATCCTAAAATTAATAACAAAAATTAACACACATATCAATCATTAATATTATCATTTACAATATTAATAAAAAAAATATTGTACGTACTGATAATATTAATTATTTCATTTATAATATTAATAAATAAAAATTTATTATACGTATATATTTAAATATATAAGTAATCATTAATATTATTATTTATAATATTAATAAATAATAAATATTGTACGTATATCTCCATCTCCAGTATATTAATAAATAAATAATATTGTATGTATATTATATGTATATATTTAAAAAAAACCATTATTGACGACAGGAGAAGAAAACGAAATTAATATGAAAAAATTGATATGAAAAAATTCTAATATTTCTAATAATCAACAACTAACCTTGAATAATGCAAATATCAATTAACGCTGCAGATATCAATTAACGCTGAGTAATGTAGATAGAATAAAGCGAGGAGAAGGAGAGTAATTTAGAGTAGAGGAAAAACCAAAATTTTATGTTTTATAAATTATTTTAAGCAAAGCCGATATAAATAGATGAATGAGGCGTGATTTAATTGGAGCAGATGGTAGGTGGTTGGCGGTGGTTGGCGGATGGATCGCCCATCGTATTGACGACTACAAAACCGCCCACCGTTTTAAGCAACCGCCCACCGTTGGCGAAGCGGCTACTGCCTCGAAGAGTAGCCGCCTATACGTTGGGCGGCTACTCTTCAAGTAGTAGCCGCCCATACAATGGGCGGCTACTCGAAGAGTAGTAGCCGCTTCTCATGTAAGCGGCTACTGCTTTGGTGGCTGTCGCCCTCCCAAACTCCGGTTTAATGTATTTATGCAACCCCGTCAGATTCGAGGTATTTCTGAAATTTTGTTTTTTCCCGAACGTATTTTTAAAAAAAATCCCATGAATCTTAGCCCATATTGGTAAGAAAATATGTTTCAAATTTGCAAGAAATGAGCAAAGATATGTTCCCGATAACAGATAATCAAGAATGAACAAGGAAACAAGTTAATGCCTGTATTTGGATATTCTGATTTTTTTTACATCAAATTCCTTTCTTTTGAGTTCACTCAATATAATACAATAATCCTGTTTGGATGAGTACAGGAATGATGAAAAACATCATATAATTAAAAAAACAATAAATGTAGTCGATACATTAGGCGCAAAAATCTCAAACATTCGAAACAAAGTCTCACTACTTGTTTCTACACATACATGTATTCACCTCCACGTATGGCATTTGCAGCACCTTTCCTGTCTTCTTCAGCTTCTTTCTCCCTCTCCTTCCAGCTTTCATATGTATGATCATCGGTCTTCAGTTCATGCCGACATATTGGACAAGAATTATGTTCATCCTATCAAGTCAAAATTTCAAGAGCAAGTTAAAAGTCAATTTCTTGGAAGTCAGGATATTGAACAATACACAGACAAGATACTCCCTGAATTCTGTTCCTTTCATCAAGTCAAGAGTTTCAGAAAAGTTAATTATTCTTAGAGGTAGGGATTTAATCACACTACGTAGACAAGTTGTTCATTCTATCAAGCCAAAATTAAACTGGAAAAATTCAAGATATTTTCTAGAAACAAATAAGTTTATCAGAAAATTCAAAAGGAAGGGAGCGGCAGCCCCTTTTAGCCCTCTCCTCTGGCACCACCAATATATACATAAACAAGTAAATCTCTCACATACTCTCTTCGACCAAGACATTGCCCTTATAAAGTATAGCGAGGAGGAAAGTTACCAGCCATGGTTTGAGACAAGGAGGATGGAACATGTGTTTGCAGGGTAATTCTTGCATCTGATCTTCAACAACCAAATTTTCTTGGCAAATGGAACATACAGCATCTTTATCAAGTTTGCTCAAGATTTCTTGTGTAACGGTAGTAACTGGAAGCTTTGCCACGACTTCCTTGCTCGCAGGTGGCGCTCTAGGGACACCGGAATTGATGTCTAGGATCTTGAACCAAAAGAAGATAAGTGATAAGTCATAACAGATGCTATGAACTAACCAAAGAACATTATTTTTAGACGATTCTTAGTTGGCAAACAGATTTTATACACCTTTCCTTGAAGAATCTAACTTGAAATTGCTAAACAAGCAATGAATCCTTCATCTAGACAAAGTGTAGCGCTATTTGTTTATTGTTCTACATTCTCGTCTGCACTAAGTCGCAACAATTAAAAAGAACAAAGGATCGGTTTGGATACAGAAGCTATTGTTTAAAAAACCACTTTATTATTCTCAATTTTTAACTGTTATTCTTAAGAAGGAAGCAGCAGTTAAAATATGTGAATACAATAACGAAAAACAGCCTTTTTTAACTTTTTAAATTGAAGTTCAAGCAGAAGCCCAGAAACTAACAGTTCTGGCTTCTTGAAAAGTGTTTTTTAAAGCACTTTATTTGAACCAGTTATCCATCAAAACATCACATTTCTGTCCAAAAAGTGAGGTTTTCTTTTAAAAAAGGTGTTGTGGGTCAGTCAATTCTCAATCCTAATGCAATCAAAGGAACTCATTGGGATTGAAAGATTAAACTAAATGCGAACTATAAAATCTACCAAATAGTGCCAAACTGGTAGGTGTAACAATCATTAAACATAAGAGAAACAAAACAATGAACAACCTTAGTCTTTTCCTGATGTCTCCTTAAAATCTGATTTCTAAGTAGGAATAATATATTGGTAGACAAAAGAGAAAAGATGAACGATACCTCTGGGACAATATCATCCAGTCTATCAAACAGTTCCTGAAGTATGTTGACAGAACCTTCCGTGGTGTTACTACTACCCAACTGCCCTGAAGATTCACCATGCAACAAGGTAGCAGCTGCGGTAAGCAAATTCGATTGCACTAGCCAATCAGGCTGTGGAGGCTCGGGATCGACAGTGAGATGCCCTTCAAATAGATAACCTGAATCAAGCATTAAAAACTAAATTAACATTGCCCTGATACAAGAATACACCATAATAGTAATGTATATACAGATCCGGAGAATTCGATAGAATGACAATATAAAAGGTAAGTAGAACCAAGCCTTTCCCCTATACAAAAAACTATACATGGTAATGATACAGCTAAAATAATGTAAATCATGCACCAAATAACACTCAATCTTTCAATCACTGTATTTTATAGGTGGCATTCATATAAATCATTTATGCAATTTTCCCCACACAACAAATTTCTCCAAATAATTTCTCCAACTTGAAACAGATGTAAATCGAAACCATGAAAACCAATTTCTAGGATCAGCAAACTTTCAGTTCTACAATTAATATGCAACACACACTTACACCACACGACAACACATCTTCAATTATCATTACTCAGAAAAAATGAGATGTTTGCACCTCTATTAATTCTACTTTGTGCATCTCTTATTTCTTCAGACCCGTTCTCTACTTCACCCAATTGCTCTCGTGCCTGAGACATGCAACTTTGCAAGTGTTTCTTCTTGGAGGCATCCTTGATCATTTGCTCACCCTCCTGGAAAAGCCTAAGCCCAGCATTCCAAAATCCAGGGGACGTGTATCTCGTCTTCAAAATAGTCGCAACTCGGCATAGTACTGAATAGAACTACAAACAGAAAATAAAACAAGTTGATTTCAAGTGAAATGGATACGAATGTTAACTATTAGTATCCAAAAAAAAGCAAATCAAATGGATAATATGCACACAAAAACAACTGTAATGAACGATTGGACATTTGACTCTTTATCAAATGCTATATCTGATGATAATTGTAAAATTCAAATATTTTTAAATTGTATAGCACCACGACAACCATATATAGATGACTCTTTATGTGGGACAATTGTTCCTACCAATCAAATCCCCTCCTAAAATTGCAACAACTAGCAAATTATGGAATCGAATATGTGAACGTAGCTTTGATGTCAATAACAGTATCAAGTGCTTGTCATTTTAATAAAAATAATCAAACGCTTCTCGTTTTGACGAAAATCATAACTGATGCTAATCGATTCCCTTATGTCTTTTTAAATGGCAAGCAACCCCATCAAGCATTGTTGCTCCCAACAACGAACGTTTAAGCTACAAATGCATCTATTGTGGACGTATGCATAAACTTTACATTTTGAATAAAGAATTCCAGTGAAATTGTCTAAAAAAATAAATTTAAACTCATGCCGCGACTAAATTCATATATGTAAACTAAGATGAGGTCGTTTCATATATGTAAACTAAGATGAGGTCGTCTCATGTTAAACAGTGTGATTTATGTCCTGTCAAACTATTCATACAAACAGTACAAAAACGAGGATGATGTGAACGGTGAACCCAAACAAAACTGGGCAAGGAAAAAAAAAGACGAAAAATCTAAAACAATTCATCCCACTAGTACCCAAATGAAGTCAATTTCATCCTACGGATTACAACGAAAGGCATATGCAGTTAAACTTTCATTAACCAGCCATCAATCTCACACAAGAGAAAACCCTTTCTTTTTATTTTTATTATTTCAAAAATCGAAGAGACGGACCAATTCTTGGAGAGAAGGTGGAGCAGATGAATAATGATGTTGAAGGAGAGATCTGATAGCGGAAACAGATTCCTCAAACATCTGTTTCTTGGCAAGCTGTTTCTGCAGCTCCTGCAGCCTCAATTTCACGTCTTCCTCGTTCGCCATTTTCTGCCTAGCTCTTGAAATTAAATTCGATGATTTGGTTTTAGCCTCTCGCCTTCGATTATGTTTGATTTATATGATACGGACGTTATCGAATCAAGATGGCTTCTTTAGCAAGTAAAAATCATTATTTGGATGATGAAAGTATATTTCTGAGAAATAAAAAAATTTATTTCTGAGTATTTGCTTAAAGAACTTTTGCTCAAAATAGTTGAGGTTAGGCAATTCAAATTTGTATTGAATACTTGGTTTCTAACCCTAATTTGGTTTTTTTTCTTAAATAATCCAAAAAAAATTAAATTTAAAAAATACCGCACGTTTAAAATCGTTTCAATACTACCCCAAAATGACACTCCGAAGAGCGGTCTCTATTTCTTGAGTGGCTGCAAGGCGACTTTTGTTATATTGAGGGGCCGCTACCACCTCTTTTTTTTAACTTTAAAATTTTTAAAATTTTAATAAATTTTTTTTAAAATAAATTGGTGGCCACTCAATTTTTATTATTATTAATATATATTATAATACATTAATTAATTTTATTATTATTAATTTAATAAATAATAGTTATATTATATATAATATTATATTATTATTAATATAAGTGATCATCATATCATCGAGCATATATTGTTATTTCTATTGTCGTTGTTGATTATTTATATAATTGATCATCATATCATCGAGCATGTATTGTTATTTATGTTGTCGCTGTTGAATGATGATATATTGATGGTTTTGAATGAACGATGATGTTGAGAGTCGTTGAAATGAGCGACATGTTATACTTATTATTACTGTTATTGTTGATTGTGTCGCGGATATTGGGGTTCTTTGAAATGAGCAGGGGCGGACGCAGGATTTTCGGGAAGAGGGAGAAAAAAAATTTAACATAAATATAGAGGCCAAAAAAAATTTTAGTAGTCAAAATATAATTAAGATGATGCAAAAAGTAAAATGTTATATATATAATAAAACAAAACTAAATTTCATGTAAATAAAAAATATAAGTATTATTTATTAATTTAATAATAATATAATTAATTATTATATTAAATAATTATTATAATAAATTGTTATTATTATATTATATAAATTATAACTAATATAAATAACTATTATTTATTAAATTAATAATAATATAAGTAAATAATATAGTATAATATTATTATAATATTAAAAATTGAGGAGCCGCCTATTCTATTGGCTGCCCCTCAATTTATTTTTAAAAAAATTATTAAAATTTCAAAAAAAAAAGAGAGAGATAGCGGCCCCTCAATAAAACAAAGGTCGTCTGGGCGGCCACTCAAGAAGCATTGGCCTTTTTAGAGTGGCGTTTTGGAGTAGTTTTGAAATGATTTTAAAAATGCGATATTTTAAAATTTAATTTTTTTTTTAAATTATTTTTATAAAACCCCATTTTTAGGGTATATAATCTTTATTTAAAAATTTATTGACGAACTTCTTATATAAAAAATAAAAATCATTTGATCACAAATTAATATATTCATCCTATATTAGTATTGACAATATGAAGGGCGGACGGGAATTCCTCAAATTTTGTTTTGCATTAACCCCTAAAAAATTCCATTTTTCCCTTAATATTTTTTGCCTCTCAATATAAATTCTAAATTCCCCAGAGAATATGTAGTTAAGAAAGAAGAAATTAGTGTGAAAAGAAGGGAAGAGAATGTCTTATTCTGGGTTTCAAATAGAGTCCATCAAATGTAGACGGAGAGGTTTTCAGATGAATCAAATTGGTCAAATGTTGCAAATATTAGGGACCAAATCAGGTTAATGAAAACAATATGAACTAAATCAGGAGTTAGCGTCCATTATATTCGTATTTAAAATTTGGCGTCTTGCGCTTAAAACTTCGATAGAAACATGGTTCTTGGGGTGATGTTGATGTTATCTTCATTATTTCCTTCTTGCTAATGTGGATGAAGCCGAGTGACAAACGTATAAACGCTCGAAAGATTTGGGAACCAACCTTTTTTTAAAAAAAATATGACCCTCCCCAGTATCAGAATAACACTGGGAAGGTCATGTTCTTAAAAAAAAATTATTGGGAAGATTAGTTTCTTAACTGTCCTTATAAACGGTGCGTAAAGAAAGATTACAACCATGTTTTCCAAGTTATAATTACGACCAATTTTACCCCAACGAACTAGTGAAGTGATTGCCAAAAACAAGGAAGAAATAACCGAACAAAAAAGTTTAGACAAAAAGCTTCTGCTGCTTGCTAGAATAAGTTGTTCAAACTGTCTACAAGTAACTTGACATTTCAAAATTTGCTCAATTTTCAGCCTTAACAGCTCATTTCTTTTTTTCAAAATTGCTCAATTTGAAGGTGGTATTAGAAAGAAGGCATTTAACTCGAGTCGAATTGCATGAGCGATAAGAAATTATATCGGAAACAAGCCAGATGCAGCATCCATCTTTGCATCATATTCTACATTTTCTACACCTACAGTAATTTTTCAAACTGGAGATCTCTTCCTTTTGCTTATTTGCAACACTGCACATCATCTTCAAGTTGAGTAGCAGCAATGAAGCTTTCTTCATAACTACTTCAGAAAATGACATGCAGGCCAACTGAAAATGCAGATTTCTAATTAAGAAGAGCATTATATGGACAATGGCATCTGTCAATTTCAGTGCTCAATTTTCTTTGAAAGAGAACCAAGCTATGCACTAAGTCACATAAACCTCCTATCACCCTCCACACAATGGCGCTCCGATTGCGATCTGACAAACTGAGTGCACATGCGACGTTTTAAGACGGACTAAGATTTTCTAATTCGCGCATTAAGATTTTCAAATTTGCGCACTAAAATTTCTAGGTCCAGCACTAAAATTTACTAAGCCTTGTTAAATTCTTAATTCTCCGATTTTAATTTTTGTTATTATTTAAAAGAAATTCAGCGATTTTGGGTTCATACGAATTTTCATGGTTACTAGCCGCTTCGATTGGTAAGAAAATTCCATTATATGGTAATCAGATAAATAATACTCACTATTCAAGTATGACAAATTTTGTGATTTTGTAATGCATGTTAAAGTAACGACAGTGAAGATGTAAAGAATACAACAAAAAGGCACCATTGCTAAGATATTGAATTGAATAATGTACATAGCTCAACGAAAAGTTTAAGAAAGATTTATACTTGACCCTTCGAGTAAATTTGCTGCTACCTATTCCTTTGTACAATCACAGAATATCCTAACCTAAATGTGATCAAGTAATCTAATGACTTTTACCACTATATAACACTTCTTCCATCATCTTAAACTCCTGCCAATTCTCCAAAAAACTATCATTATCTTAGGCAACTCAACATTCCAAACAAACAGGGATAAGAACCAAGACAAATGATGGTAACTCCAATGTCCACAGCCAGACACATGATCAACAAGCCATACTGTCAAAAGGAAGTGGTATAATATTTTATTTCAAAGTCTGCTGCGGTACTTTTGCTGAAGGATATTCCGAAAGGAACTGTGGAAGATCAATATCTGAAGGATCTATTGCCGGAATTGCCATGTATACATCTTCAGTGGAGAATGGAATGCTGCAGGGAAATGAAAAAGAAAAGGCAGCAACACATAAGAACAATCTATCAACAGTTTACATACATGGTTTATTGTAAAACACAGATATAAGTGACTCGAACGCATTCAACTATTTACAAAGAGGACAAAATTTAAACAAAACTTATGATTATCATAATTAAAATTCATTTAAGCAACCGGTGTAGGAGTTGAATGTAGCAGAGTTAGAAGCAAAACAAGTTATGCACCATATCATTCAAGAGGTTAACCATATTTTTATATAATATGCAATTTATCACTAATATCTAACGAAGCTGCAAGTTGTCACCTAAGATCATCATCCAATAAAAAGGAATTTGATGACAAACTCTGTGAATCTTTATTTACAATCTCCCTCATCTGCGACACAACCTGCCAGACAAAAAATAATAATAAAATACAATGTTATTTTAATTAGAACCCGACGAAGTATTGAGCTGCTCACTAAGCAATGGCTAAACAACTTGCCTCATTTGATACGCTTTGAGTCCCATACTTATCGTCCCAGTACATTGTACTTATTCGATAGATTTGCCTAACTGTTAGCTTCTGCCAAATTATTCAGTACCAAAATATGATGAGACAAATTGATGACATACTTCATATCAAGAGAATTAATTGAAAGGAACATAACTGTACGTTAAAACTAGTTAACAAAAGGTCATACCGGGCAGAGATCCTGTTTTATCTCATCTAAAGATTTTTTCCGCTTTTGATGTATTACCTAAATGGATAGTCAGAACTATGAGCATTGTGTAACCTCACACGGAAAGATTCGATAGTATAAAAAGAAGAATAAATCAGTATTGCTGTACCAGAAATCCAACAGCTTGTCCGATGTAATTTAGCTCATGCCAAGAGGTTCCTGCAAACTGCACTTGAAAATGCTCAAGAATAACCAACCTGTACAGGAAAATGCAAGCAAACTAAAAATAATTACAAAATACCTCCTCCGTGGCATTGACTATCCATTTTTCTAATTCAGCCAAACCAGATTTGACATATTCACCATTGGAAAATGTGCAGCATTCTCGCCGAAGTAGAAGACTGAAAATAAGTTCACTAAGTTATTTCATCCGGTTTGAAGGGAGTAATATTTAAGTATTTTAAATCATAAATCATGCCTATTGAACAATTGTATATTGATGAAGGAGAACACTTGTGTAGTGAGCTTCCGGATGAAAAATGAAGGAACCTGGAATTCAATGAATCAGTCCATTAATAAACTTAAAAACAAAATGCAGTAGATAATGGAACATTACGGATACAGAAAAGTATGCTGACATGATTTCCACGTAAACGGCCCATAAGTGAATCCAGGAATTTGATGATGCTATCCCACTCACTGCTTGGCGATTGCTGAGGAACTCCAGAGGGGGCCCTAGATAATTTTCCACCATGGACTCGTTGAATTTTTGGTGCCTTTTCAACAGACCAAGCAGTATTAGGCATAGGAGTTTAGAATGAAAAAGATTATCAAACTATTTGCAGTGAATTTCATGGACGAGAGTCAGCTTGAGATGGTTAGTATAATTTTTTATATAAGAAAAAGAATACAAATATATTTAGTATTAAGCAGATGACAAGCGCACAAATGGGAACACAAAAGCAAGGTAGTACAATGGATATATTATTGTTTGGGTCTATCAATTCGAAAAGACGTGAAACAAGAAGCTTATAATATCCAAGAGATACAGGTAAACAAGCCACCTGAATACATTGTCCCAATAGTGGAGATATTTCTTTCTTCAAATTATCCCGGATCAACCCAAAAAGTTTTTCAACACAAGCAGTTAATTGTTGTTTGAATAATAGAGCTGGATATTTTGCTTCCATGTGTGATAAACCATCATCAGATCCAAGATATTTGAAAGAAGGCTTTGGACCCTGAGAAACAATAACCAGGACATTAATTTCGTCATAGTCCAGTGAAAGGAAGTTCTGGATACAATGGATAATATACTAGAACTGAAAAGCATATATTGACTATCAACCACATAAAATGGAACCTGATGCCTCATAGTTATATAGGCTTGTACAATAAAGAATTTATTTGGCACCCTTCTATATCACGGTTGATTACAAATGTAGGACATAACACATCTTAATTCAAAGAAGAGCTTGTTGCATGCAGTGGATCAGATTCCGCCATTCAAACAACAACATGGCAGCAGAACGGCGTTAATGTCATCAAAACAAGATCTTCAGTCCACCAAACTTCATATTATTTTGATATTCGATAATCAGAAAACTTACTTCAATTACTCTCCCATTCAGCCCTGATCGCTGAGAAGAGGTAGTCAGGAACCCATTTGAACGCTGGTATCTTTGGACAAGGCATAAAAGTGCTGATGCATTAGATAACCAGTAAGGAAAAGTGGCATCGTCATCACCCTCCTAAAACAAACAACATACAAGTAAGAACGTGTAAACAGATGCAGTTTTCACCACACACAAATTACACTAACTATATCCCTTTCTGAATGCCACATTGCTACTGTCAAACAATCAACCCGGGTATCTTAAAACGTAAACAATCAACCCGGGTATCTTAAAACGTAACCATGAAACTGTTGAGTTATTATCATAAATATTTTTATAATATTAAATTGTATTTCCTGTATTTTAACTTGAAAAAATTTATTGTACAAAAGTTGTCAATAACAAATTTAATTTAAAAAAAATAAATATTATGACCAATTATCCCAGTAAATGCAACATTAAGAAAGACAAAAGGAGTGTGTGTCATGGAGTAAGCCTTACATTCATGCTAGAAGCTCTTACTGATCAAAGCAATTCATTACCAGATTCTACAGATTGTGGCAAGCATTAAACAATAAGAAAAAAACAAATGCTGTATAAAAAAATGGACTTGAATTCATATAATCAATAAGATGTCGACACCACTTAAGTGGGATAAAGACTTGTTAAAAAAACCATCATCAATAAGACATAGATAAACAACCTTCATGACATTGTTGATGCTCTCAATAACGAAATCAAAGTAAACAGTCCTCTCAGATTTAAAGGCATGCCAATGAAGAAGGCATCTATAGACGACACAAGCAGCTGTTGGTTTTCCATCTTTGAAACCCAAATTCTCCTTAATGCAGCGTGATAGAATTTCAAAGTTCATCTGCAACAGTTTCAATCATGAAGTGTGATAAATAAACCATTTTTATCTTGGCACAAACAAGTTTCTGGTTAACTAAAATATTTCCACTTTTAAACCATTTTACTGCCACAAAAAAGCCATAATCACTCAAACAAATGTCAGAAAGAGACAAAACCTGATGATTTTCAGCGACCGACTTTGTCCGACGAGAATCAGAAAAGCCTTGTGTCAGGGGTGCTATAAACTTGGAGGGCGTGGGCGATTCCTGCAATAAAAAGGAAAAATGCCAGCAGTCATTTAATGGAGCCACCAAACAGAGAAGTCATTTGATGGAGACACCAAGCTTACATATGAAGACTTCTGATCTGCAGAAGAAAGAACAAGCGCACCAGATAATTTCTGTTTCAAAAGGAAAAGGAACCATTAATTACAAGAGTAATTATAAATTGAGAGCAGGAGATCCAAATCATTTCGGATTCAAAAGGAAAAACAATCATTAGTTATGAGCTAATCATTATGTGGCAGTTTTTCTCAGAAGCCAAGCTTACAAAGCCTGATGATATGCTAAGTTACGTAAGTTGTGAACTCATTAAGCCACAAGCGTCTTTTATGAACTTGATCACTGGATGATGGGGACTGAGGACTGCTTACATCAAAGAAAGGCTTGACATATCCAGGTCGGTTACTCCTTGGAGATAGATTCAAGGTCTTCTGACGTAGGATATGATTTTCATTCTCCAGATTCAAGAGCTTCTCTTCCATACTGATGCAAAAGACTCACATTGGTCACATTTTATTCAAATGAATTCTATACATGATGGTGCCATTGGGCTAACAAGGTAGATGTTTGACTCTTTCTTAAATTTTTGCAAGTTTGGAGTGGGGCGGTAAATTTTTGCGGGGAAAACACAACTTTCAGTCAGAAATTACCTTTGCAAATTCTGTTGAAGTTGCACACATTTCTTTTCAACTTGGTCCAAGTTTGCAAGAGTTTTAGTGGCATTTTCGTTATCCTTGGCCAGTTCTTGCTCCAAAGAAGAGTTTTTCTCTTCCAATGCATTCAAGGAACTCTGGAAAAGTAGATTATTGAATTTCATGAGTCGTCTAATGAAAAAATTATAACAAGTACTCATGCTATTATCTCAAACCTAGAATGCGCATCTGGGTAACAACAGATAGCAGCATGGTGAGGATATATTGCAAAAATATTGAAGAGCTAACCAGAAAGACTATAAATTAAAGATGAAGCCAGATAACAGAGTAAAAGTGAAATATGAGCACATTATTTAGAGAACATTAACAAAACAAAATGTTAAAAATCTCGAGAATGTGAGTAAACTGATGATGGACCAACAAATGAGATCATTAAAACTGGTTTCACCAATATTCGAAGTATGCCAATAAGTATAGTTCTTCCAGAATTAAAACTTTAAAGATGCACAGCTCTGACAGGAAATAGAAAATGAAAGAAAAAATGCAAATACTACAAACATCTTTAAAGATTTCAATTTATCTACATCAAAATTATGTCCTAATCAGCAACATAGATAGAAACTAATAGGCATTATCACAATCAGAACAAAATTTTAAATACTTAATTAAAATTACCAATGAGGGATCAAAAATCTTTAACAGAAGAAGGCAAGATAATCAAATTACAATCAATCCAAACACTGACAGTAGCTCATGCAAGACTACCTTTAAAAGGGTATTTTCATTCTTAAGTTCAGTCAAAGAAATTATTTCTTTTTCCAATGATGATTTTTCCTTGGCTGATATTTCAAGCTGCCTCACTAGCACTATGTTCTTATTGTACTCATTAACAGTTGCAAGTTTGGCTGCATCAAGTTCAAGTCTCAGCGATTCCAGAGTCTTTTGAAGTTTTGAAATTTCCAATAATTTAGCTTCTTCGTTGGAAACCTACACTCCAAATCGACAAAAAGTGCAACACGTTAGAATTTGTTTTTAAATGCATTAATTAATATAAGAAGACCAAGAACTCGTTCAAATATGCATGTTTATTGGTCATGTTTTATATAGTACAATTCATATTATATGATAAACAAAGCAAATGCATGACACACAATAACGAAGGGGAATACACTCCAAGATCCATTTTATTCACCACAAACTGAAATATCTAACAACAAGAATACTTCAAATAAGATAACATAATCATCAACATACAGGCCAAGAAGCTGGGATGTATGAAAGACACCAAAAATGTCCGATAGTTGTATAGGATTACAAGATGGAGATATCCATCAAAATGGAAACCAAATCTTTTTGGTTTTTTTCTCGGTAAAACACAACCAATAAGAAGTATAAGCTAATCGCAACAAGCCAACCAATGTATAGCAGAAAACCAAAATGAAGTGGGTAAGAGCAGAATGTTACAATTTCTTATTCTTAATTCATTCTGTAAATACTCCATTAATTAGTACCCGCAATTTTTTCTCCAGATGCCATCGCCAAGTGAGATCCTCCAATTGCTTTTCGAGCTTGCTCTTTGCAAAACGCAAGGCACCAGCCTCATTAGCCTCCTGTAAAAGAATGGAGAAGGGTAATTATGTAGTTTGAATGCATCAGTGGATTAACATTGAAATCTGACAGAGAGTGGCCAGATGTGCCTTATGAGAACTACGAGGAGACACCAGACATAGTTTAACTGCAAACAAAACTATCAATTTTGCCAATTCAAGAGCCAACTAATCAAAAGCGACATAAGGATCCATTAAAGAAATTGCTGGTGACATTAAGCAGGAAAACAAGTTATAATTAATGTTTCAACTCTAGATACTTTGCATGCCACACACATTTTATATTGGACAATACACCATATCATGTAATATGTTGTACAAGAATGTATAAAAACAATAAAGACCTATTATATCCAATTAACTGCATCATTCTCAAGAGTGATTTGTAGCAGCAATTCGGGATTTAGATTTTACAAATCTTGAAACACTTAATGTTTTACCCACTGAAATACTTATTCTCTAATTTGAACCTCGACAAAAGAGAGGTTAAAAGTGATTGTACATCAAGAATGGCCAACATCCAAACACCTTATATGTCGCATGACAAAATTTAAGATGCACAGAAATTGCAACATACGATGTCAAAATAGCAAAAAGTCTTCGGAACCTACGAGATAAAACAATGTTCTGACCTTTTTAAGCCTCCTAAATTCTCTTTTCGCCAACTTTTGCCTCCAGAGACATTGTATTTTAATAATCTTATACTGACGATTGTGATAGATTGAGCGAAACTTGAACATCCTCCAATGGGCCTGAGACAAATGTAATTTGTAAAATGTAAACAAAAACATTTCCAGGAATACTTTTCCATTACACCTGTAGAATTACTTCGGTGTTCCAATATTATCTATATATGCTTCAACACAGAAAAATAGATAACCCACAAGAAAATAATTACATAATTCGAACAAAAATAAAGGCAAAGTATTTGACTTTTCAAAACATTTTTCATCATGCAAATTGCAAAGCATGTTGCAACATAAAACCAAACAATGCAAAACATACTTCAAGCAATCTGGGGTCATAAATATGATTCCTCAAATATTTAAGCATGACTGTTCATAACCGCCGCCTGCTTCTGTCAGCACCTCAAATCTATGGCCGCTGCCTCAACTCTTCGCCGCCGCTGCTTTAACAACCCAAACCAGCCGTCGGCCTTCTGTACAAATCATAGCAGCCGCCGCAGCCCTCCTGCCTAAACCTAGCAGCAGCCGCGGCCCTCCTGCCTCAAACCCTAGCAGCTGGTGCGTCTCTCTTGTGCGAGCCCTACCCTCCTCGTGCCTCTTTTGCACGAGCCTAGCCTCCTCGCAGCTTCCATATGTGAGCCCTAGCTGCTGTTGTCTCCTTGCATCCCTCCTACGCGGAAAATTCTCCAGGTCAACCAACATCTATGCCGGTGAAGATCTCCCTTTTGAAGCGCTACCTCACCAATCTGTGAGGATTCTAATGTGCCTACGTCTCATCAGCAAGCTCGGTTTCATCAACGTCTATAGCCAAGCTTGAGGGGGGAGTGCATGAAATATTCAATCAAATCTTCATCCGATTATTTAGATGAGTATGATAAATAAGTTTTTATATTTTAACTTTGTTGTTGATTAGAGTTATTTAGATTGATTAAAGTTTTAAAATAGATTTGACTCCTAAATATTTTTACTCTTAGATTTAGTTGTTTGAATCTATAAACATGTATCTTGTATCTTGTCTAAAGTGAATAAATAATAATAATATTTCAAATCATATGTTTATTCCATACTTTTTACATCCTCCACAAACACATCGCAAATAAATTCTGAGCATGAAAATCAAGATCTAAGAGAAAATTCCAAACGCAAAAAACTGAACCTAATAATGTTACCTGAATAACAGTGGCAGCTCTGTGTTCCTTCCAATAAAGAAACTTCTGGTGGGATAAGAAACCACGGATGCTAGATTGTATCAGTAGAGAGGCTCCACAGAGTTTCATATACTTATGCCTCGAAAACCAGCATTTGACATATTTCTGCATCACAATGGCAGCTGATGTCTCCCGCATAAAACCAAACTTATTTCGGTCCAGATACCCTACACAAGATTGACAAGACCATATACTGAAAACCACTTAGTAAGATGGTCAAATTCTAGGAATCCAAAATTTCACCAAATAATAAAGCATCACTCCCAAGCCCACATGATTTGTACCAAATTGCCCAAAATAAAAATCATGGTACAGCCAAGGTAGAAGGGAAATGTTTCACACATACATATGTCTTTTGATGATGATAATACCTAAATAACTCGCACAAAAGAAAGTTATGCACTACCAAATCACAAACATACAGATATCCCAAGTTCCTTTAATCATACTATGTATTCAAGGAGCTATGAGAAAGGTTATGCTCCACCCTATAACTAAATACTTTTTACGAACATTTGCACTAATTTTGGGCAACTGATACCCAAACATACTGACGACCACATACATCAGAGATCATCATCCTTGGTCATTCTATTTAGCCACAAAAATTAACAGCATTATCTGAACCAAGCAACTGAGATTTTTCCACCAAGTCTTTTATCCTAATGTAAGTACGACAACACAGAAGTTACAATTTGCAAGCTGTTTAAAGTTCTGACTATGTAAAGATTACCTCTGCAAGATGCTTGTAGAGAAATTGCAGCAACACATCTTGCAACAAAATCCTTGCGAGTAACAAACGTCCGCAAACGGCTCTGAATAAGCTTGGCTGCAGAATCCAAAACGTCAGCCCGTCGTGAGTCTAAGATACCAATCTGTCCAGCCCTAAGGAAAACTTTGGTTTTTCCCAACTGGAAAGGAGAAGGGCAAATATAATAAACGTACAATAGGTGTCATGAAAGAAACATTGAAAAAGTCATGATTAGGGACTAGAACATAGCAGCAGATGCAAATCTGGCGTGCTGTGTCATGAATGAAACATTGAAAAAGTCATAATTAGGGACTAGAACATAGCAGCAGATGCAAATCTGTCGTGCTCACCACTGACTATTGTCAAACTAACCTGAAAGTTCCCGAGCTTCAATCTCTGTAGTATTTTCTCAGTCATGCTTCTGGCATCATAACTGCAACAAAAGAAAAGGTGAATAGATAAACCTAATCAAACATAGTCAACTTGTCCAACAAAAATTCAAAAAAAAAAGAAACCAAAATCACAAGCAAGAAAGAGATTATCCGGCATCAAAATTTAAATCTTATGAACTTAAAATCAGCAGTCCAGTAAGTCGCGATAAATTTGAAATCATTTTGTAGTTATAATTGCAAAATATGATTGTGTCAACATGCTGACGAGTTCATTCTCCATGATGATGAAGAAACCCACAAAAAAGTGAAACAAAAATTTAGTACCAACTAGATCGATGAGTCATATATATAGCAAGAGAAAGCTGCCAGCTTTATACCATGTGAAGTACGAAGTGCCAGGAAGGGGAGAAAGAAAATAGCTGAAAATTAAATAAGAATTTAAAATTTATTCGTAAAATTAAAAGTAATTCAAACTGAGAAAATTTAAGAATCCCACCTTCCAACCATAATATCTAAGAAAATGATTCCATATCGATCTACAAACTCATGATAAGTCTTCCGTGTGGGATAACCTGCCAGGCTAATACGGACGGCTTCTAAAACACCCTACAAAATTATAGGAAAAAACATTTAATAAACTTACATTGGCCACTATTGAAACAAATAAATCTATCTAAAATAACTTGTGTGGGTTACAACATCATTGGTGCCTCCTCTCCTTTATTTCCAGACAAGTAAAAAGCTAAAACAGAATATATACTAGCAATGTTTTACATGGCCAGTTGTGCCTGCATCAGAAAGTTCTTGACTTAGGCAAGAGTCATTGTATTCCGAAGAAAATTATTGAAAGTGATAATTTCACAGCTCACAGGCCTTAATGGAACTCTAAGATTGAAAATACAAAATCGAAACAACCATTCGCAACCAACAGAGACAATTGACAAAAAAAGTAAGGTTTCTATGGAACTTGTGATGGTAAGAAGTTTGTTGGCACTGACCCCGCAACGCAATTGATGTAGCATGCTCTGATTCTCAAACATGTGAGGCCGATTTAACGAGTTTGGCTTCACACATCGAATGTAGTGTGGCTCTGTGGAGCTGAGGGTTTCCATAAGAGCTTGAAGTTGTTGCTGCAAGAAAAGTACAAAGTAGCTGACCCATTATGAGTCGAGTAATAAGTATGAAGCAAACGGGTGAGTGGATTCTTGGAGCAACACATAATTCAAGCAACTGAAGTGATAACTCAAAAATAGGTGAAAAAAAATAAAATTGAAGTAAACACAACACTTCATAGGATTTTAGCCAAGGCACTAGCAATAATGGCGAACCAATATATAAAAGGAATCCACCCAGATTATGTAATCGAATACCACGGTTCGAAAGATCCTCAGAAGGATTTTAAAGAAGCTGCTGAGTCCTGAGAGAACATCAGGCCGACAGAGGTCAGCTGGTTGGAAAGATCCTCGGAAATGCACTACCGGATGTATAATAGGATATCAAATTTTGCTCCATATTTTGTGTAACATACATTACATTTTAGTGCTGCGGAGTCCTGAGAGAACATCAGGCTGATAGACTCTTCGTGATCAGCTGGTAGAGTTTTCTCAATCCCTCTCTCCAAGAGAGAATCAGTCAATTCATTTATTTCCCACAACTTAAAGATCACACGTATTACCAAGCAACTAGCACGAAATAAGATCCATCAAATCTAAGAGGAGGAGAGGACCAAAGTATGACAACACACTAACACTTAAACTTGACACAACTATTTCTGCTTTGACCAGACAAAACACTAAGAGTGTCTGGCCTTCCAAAAAGGCAATCAGAAGTTCACAACTGAGATTAGGAGAAAGCATTTTAAGATTTGTTAGAAGCTCGGTTCAACTGCCATCTGAAGCTCTCTCTTACGAAGAGCAGAAAGACAACCGAGCAAAGATTCTACAATATAAGCTCACAGTAAATTTGGTGAGGAAAAACCACCGGCTTTCTAATAACAGGTGAACAGCCTAATACCATACCAACTGTCAGAAAAATTAAAATGCCCCACATAATAACAAACCTAATAAATCTGTATCCCGACCTCTAGTTTCAAAACATTTGTATGCTGTTAGCTCACTCTAGCATGAAAAATATCTGACAAAGCTTGCATAAGAAACAGGAATAGATTAAAGGCAGATAAATTTGGTGCCTTAGATAAGGACTAGATTAAAGGCTAATTTTGGTACCTTAAATCGAGAGGCCACTGATGAAAACTTGTATGATGATCGAGAAGCTTCTTCAGGTAATGCTGGAAAAAGGCCAGCAATGAAAGAACACTTTGAAGAAGCTAATAAGTTGCAGTGTTCTACCACAACATAATCACGATTTTTGTCTAAAAATGTATCGGTTTGGTAGTTGACCTAATGAACCATCGGGAAAGTAAATAAATGACAACAATTAACAAAATTTAGCAATGTGTAAAGACTAGAGAGCTTATTAACATACTTTTCCAGCATAGTGTGAAATGATAAAATCTGTTTCAGAAAATTTTGCACTCTCCCATCGTGGGTGTGAACGAAAATTCTGCAATAGCTTGTTTGAAAATGTTTTGTGGGTTGACTTGGGAAACATGCTGCATGAATGAAATAGAGAGAGATAATCAATGTGAGTCAACAAAACAATTAAGAGTAACTCAAAAATTGACGGGTAATATTAACGTACCAAGCTTCATCCAATTGAGCAATCATTCCCATGGGCTTCTGCAAAAGGATGGATATAAAGCTTGAGTCCAAATGAGAAACATGTAGCCTTTGGACCAAATGAAACCGAAAAAAAAAAAAAAACTATATATCCTTTTGGAGTCTCTTCTGAAAATGGAAGATACAGGGTAATGTGTAGCGAAAAGGTTGATCACTCAAAAAAATTTGGTGATTTCAGAGGTGAAAATTTACTCTTGATTTCAAGAGCACATAAGGTGCATCTTAGTTAATTTTCTTAAAGCTTGAAAAACTTCAGCTTAGAGTGTTATACTGTTACCTAAAATTAACTCTATAAGCAATCAACTGCATTTAATACAAAACTCAACACACGTAAACATGATTTACCCTAACCATATAGTCACCCAAACAAGTTTCAAGCTAAAGCAGACATCATGGTTGTAAGCATGTGGCATAAGCAGGTCAGATTATCAAGATTAATCAAATCACTTCAAATTTTAGTATAGTTGCTCTCCATACAGCTGCTCCTTGACAGAAATTGTAACTGGTGGGAATATGTTTCGACTTTGATCACAATAAAGATGTAATAAGTGCATCAGATCTTAATTCCATCAGATCTCGAATTAGTTAAGTCAAGGGTAATCAAAGACCTTCTCTATCAAGTCCAAAACATCTTGATTGTCAATAAATTCTATATAGCTCCAGTCAATTTCTTCTTTTCGATATTCCTCCTGCTCCATCTTAAACACGTGCTGAAAAAGAAAAAGAAAAAAAACTAAGCAAAAACAAATCACATCATGACCACATTCACCACAATATCATGCATCACCTCATTAAAATGTTGTTGGAGTTTCTCGTTTGCAAAATTGATGCAGAATTGCTCAAAACTGTTCAAATGGAAGTAGATGAGCCAAATTCACCAAAAATAAAAAACAAAATTAAAGCTTAAAGCAGGGACAAAAAGAAAAGTTGCCAAAGCAGACAACCATCAAAGTCGAGAATCCATAATCTACAGAGGGACCAGCAGAAACAAGGAACTATGCAGGTTATCAACAATGAAGGAGCTCTGATGTCTGGTTCCCAAATACCAATTATGCACCAAAAGTCTGACCCAAGACTGGCAAATTTATTAAAACAATCGACCAAGAACAGCTAAGAATGAAGCATTTATAGTTCCTCTCATAAATGACGACGTTCTAAAGAAGCTCATTCGCCTCAGGATTTCAATATTCACTTCAATATGGGTTCTTTTAAAAACACCAAATTGATCTATTAAAATAGGAATCGCTTGAGAAAAATAGAAATAGAATGTGGGATAGCAATGATATAACAAACAATGGCACTTAGGATATTTAAGCTACTACTACAGCACGACCTTACTTGCTTGGTCGAGCTCTTCTTCGTTTAATCTAATTCTCAGTCTTTGTCCAGATATTAGAGGAATTAAAAAATACAGGTTTTCAAAAGAAAAAATATATATAACAATGCGATGATAATTTACCTGTTCGACTTAAAGCATTCAAACCCATAAATGTCCAGAACTCCAATTTGTATCTTAGAATCCCGATCTTGCCCTACGGATCTATTAATCTTTTCAACAAGCCTGAAACGTATAGAAATCGTTCAGATTAACATTCATGTAATTAGTTTAATCAAGCTTCGTATCAAGAATCCATAAAATATTCAGCATACCAATCAAATAGCCGAGCATAAACAGTCTTGGCCAAAGCATCCCGGCCAGCTACAGCAGCATTACAGTCTAGAGATTTTACTATTATACCTTCATTAGTTTGAATTGAGCGCGTGCAAAGTGTGTCTAGCAAAAGATTAACATCACACCTGAGCAAAGAGAATAACTAATGATTCTTGAAAGCAAATGAACCTAACCTCATAAAAAATAATGATAGTAAACAAGTAACCAACACACACATGACCAACAGTAGCCAAAAAAAATCCCAGGCAAGAGTACAAGTAACAATTATCAGAACTATCCAGGCACAAAAAGGTTGCCTACATAAAAAGATCAGCAACCATCTGCAAATGCATAACAGAATTCTGATCCTTAATGACTGATGAATCGTGCTCTTTTCCAGGAGAAAACTCCACATTTCCAAGGTGAAGAATAGCAGCCAAGGTTCGAAATATTGATTCCTGTGGAAAAATGAGAATAAAAAGACAAGCCCAAGAAACATCACTCGCGTGATAAAAAGAATGCAGATTTTAGTTTGACAAACCTGTTCCTCCTCACTTATGCCAACTATACTCATTGCTCTCTTTGTCTTCATGTATTCTTCAGCACTGCTCACTCCATCTAGCTCATAAGTCTTACTCTGATTCAGGTAATGATACTTGCTGGGATGGCCTAGTTTGTAAGTCTCGGCATCCTGAATAAAAACAGTATCCACAAATATGAAATCTGGAAGTTAAAAAGAGCTAAAGGAAATAAAGGGAAGACAATATTGCATTGAACTTTTAACAACTGATGTTCACCCAACTATAAATGTACACGATCTCATCAAGTCAACAAACTAAGCACATAAAATAAAAAATTAACTAATTATCTACATTTATGGGTGTCTTACTTTCTATGGCAGTAACACAGTTTGTTATGCACGATTAAACTAAAATCTGCAAGCTATAATCAAAGTAATGGGCAACAGAGTAACAACTATGAGTCCTTTAGATGGTTAGGGAAGTGCCATTGTAAACATTTCGGGAATGCATTGGCCATCAATGGTAAGAGTGCAATAAAATAACACGACTAGAGTCACAGCTTCTTAAAATTGATAGCAAATGAGTCGGGTACTAAATGATTCATAATCACAAGGAAAGTACATTTAATTATTGTATTGTAAAATACATTAAAAAACTTCAGAAAAAGTCTTATCACAATACTTAATGCACAAATATTCGATTTTCAATTTACTAAACCATTCTTCAAGAGATGCATGGCAGATGCAAGCAACTGATAAAAAGAGTCCCAGATGCACACAACTAATGATTGAAGAGTACCATGCCAGATGCACACAACTGATAGAAACAGTGGTAGTTTCTCTCAGGGTCAGTTATTTGAACAACACGAGATCGCTCCAGAAGATATGTTCTAATTGCAGCCCCTGAAATTCTGCCACTTGAATCAAACTGGATTTCAACAAATTTGCCAAAGCGACTGCATGCAAGCAGAAAAGGTGGTATTATAATCCGAAATTGAACAAGGATAGGAGATCCAACTTTTAATAATGAAACTTTATCATTCTTCTCCACATCATTGTTGAGGACAGGAAAACAAACACAAAGGCAAAGCCTAGCAGTTGATCTGCTGGGTTAAATAACTGTAGATTCTGAAATAGACATAAAATTTCATTTGAAAGAAACCATGTAAACATCGACAAAAAAAAATAAACAAAAACAACAAGTCCAGGCTTCAATCAGATGTCATTCATTGATATGGTCTCAGTTCTACAAACCCTCACAAGTACAAACAACAGCGAGTCAAAAAATTCAACCAAAGAAAATCATATTCATATTTATATATTCAAAACTAGTTTAAACTATGAAATTCCAGTCCGTACTATATGAAGGAATATTGCTCAAACATAAGCATTATTTGATTGAATGAGCATAATATGATACCTTGAATTATCATTCCTGACGGTTCTTGCGTTACCAAATGCCTCCAAAAGTGGGTTTGACTAAAAAAGAAACAGGTAGAAGTTAGCACTGATTGCAGCTGCTCAACATGCTTCAAAAATACAAGAAACTTGTTTCAGGAACCAATGGTAAAAATATCATCCTGGCCCACAGGAACAATAATACAATAAATTTACAGGTTCCTTAACCAAAATAGTATGTTATTTTTGTTAATGAGGATTCAGCTCCCCAATTCTAGCTCACATTACTCGACATTTCCATACTTAGCTAGACTAAATTAGTCAACCCAAATGTATATATGGTAGAAGCATAGTTTCGGGCAATGAATGTGTAACTGTTGTAAGATTACTATTATATACAGAACGAGACTCTCAATTGTGAGGTGATATAAGGTTTCTGAATTTGGGAATTTGCGACCTATTCTTCGCCATTTTGGGTTCTGCGCATTCTGCGTTTTTGCGCGATCTGGAGCTTGAAAATAATATGAGTTGAAGAGTATCCACTCATAGTTTTCTTGCTCGTCTGCCTCGAATTTCTGCTAGTTTCCTTTCTGATTCTTGGTTCATCACATTTCGTGGGTTTCTAATTTGTGTGGTGATTGTTTGACTTTTGCCACTGAGTTTGTGGTGTCCTTGCACGGTTGTTGTGCGTTTGTTGTGCGTTTGAGTCTTGCACAGTTGTTGTGCGGTTTACTTTTGTCGTGGTTCTAAACGTATTTTGCATAAGTATTTGCGACAACTTTCCCTTATTGGGACACCATTATTTTGATTGGCAAATTGATGTTTTTCGTTCGACCAGCATCAATTTGAGGGGGATGTTAATAAGGATTCAGCTCCCCAATTCTAGCTCACATTACTCGACATTTCCATACTTAGCTAGACTAAATTAGTCAACTCAAATGTATATATTGTAGAAGCATAGTTTAGGCCTTAGGGCAATGAATGCGTAACTGTTGTAAGATTACTATTATATATAGGATGAAACTCTCAATTGAAAGGTATCCAGTCAAAATCATTTGTATTTGACAATTTTTTCTGTATCATCTACAGATCTACTGACGCGTGAAGAAATTTAAAATAAAATTGATGATTAAGAAGCGCTGAAAAAGCGATACACAGCCATTAGTTTTACGGTGCAAGTGTTACGTCAACAAGTAATAGATGATCAGATAGATCAAAAACCTACCTCCAGAACTTGTTGTTCAACAGTTCTATCGTCGCAAGCAACACGACCACCAACATGTGTAAGATATTGCATTATCAACTTAGTTGTCTCGGTTTTTCCGGCTCCACTTTCTCCGCTAACCAGTATAGATTGGCTCTTACCCTCACTCATCATTGCTCTGGACCATTAATATCAGACCAACAACAACCAGATCAAATACAAGCATACTGATTGAGTTTTAACCGTAACAAAGCATTCAAACAAGGAAAACCTGTAAGATGCATCAGCCACTGCAAATACATGGGGGCTCAGTTCACCAAATGGAGCCCCTTTATACTGCTCCATCATGTGCATGTTATATAAATGAGGAAGCTTGGTAAACGGGTTAACAGCTATCAGTATGCTTCCTGTATATGTCTAACATGGACATAAAGCTATGTCAGACAAAAAAACAGAAAGACCGGAATCGTGAAATTTCACTTCGAGAGAGAAAAAATTATATAATATATATATAATACCTCCAAAATCAACAGTTAACAAGTTAGTAAAAATATGTTATACATATACATGTGTATATAGAGACAAGAATGCTTCCAAAATCAACAGTTAACAAGCTTAAACTGCTAGATAGTAAACCAATGTAGAAACTGATTAACACACCAAAAACTGTATTACATCAACAAAAACGTCCAGGTGCTCATTGGTTGCATAAATTGATTAGGATACTACAAAACAATAGACTTTTACAGCTCGTAGCCTCTCCCTATATTCGTTTAACTATCAAGTGCAGGATTCAAACTTTTTGTACCAAGCAAAAGAGGCTTATTTTACAAATAACAGGCATAAACAGAAATGAAACCATGCACAGAATTATCCATCGAGCCAAAAGGAAACATCCAGATGAGGCTTCATAAGCCTTGTTCCACAAGTTCCAGTCTACAAGAAGCTCCTCTAAGATTCACAAGGAAGCAAATAACAACACGTCGCTGATATGAAATCACTGAGGCACCACCAACGTGTTAAATTCACACAATGCTAAAATTGATGTATAACTTACATACCACTATCTATACAAGTAATTACGTAGTTGGGGTGCATACATTAGACTAAAGGATTTTGGTACATAATCATCTGTCGGGAAACAGTATGTTGGATTTCTTTGCAAGTTCAACTCAATATCTTTCTTTCTTTGCAACACCGATTCAGAGTCTTTTGCCAATGTTTCTTGATTTTCCTTGCTTTCATGTTTCAGAGACATTTTGCAAAGTAGTATTTAGAAGCGCGATATAAATGGTTCTCTTCAAATTCAAGCCATGATGAATTCAACTAATCATATCCTTCTGAATGTGATCTCAAAATTGTATAGGATGTGTCCCTATCAAAAGGTATATCCCTGCTACCATATCTTCAACACCAAAATGAAGATAAATATTTCTATGCTATCAAGTCATGTGGAATTATTCTAAGCATAAACCACATTTATTTTGTGGCAACAGACAGGAAAAGTTCCCAACTAATATATATATATATATACAATGAGGTATATGGTCGGTTCAGAAGCTATTGGACCAAACACTGGAATGCAGTGAAACTGGTGCTTCTTTACTCTTTGAAGTAGATACGACATTAACAGTATTGCCTCTCCAGCATGCAAGACATTCCCAAATTGAAACATGATAAGCATTAATATTTATAAAACATTAATGCCCAAATGGTAGAAATAATAGTAAAAGTTAGCCGGATGCTTTTAGAAATTTGACTTCGTAGAACTGCAAATGGAAGATTTGTTTACAGCCAAATAAATGATAATATTGTTAAACGAATAAAGACTAATTATTGCACCACATGAAAAACATGAGCCAAAAGTAAGATTTACATTAGAGAATCTCCTTCCATATTAACTATGGAAAAACAAAGAACAAAAAACTTTCCTTCAGAGAAACTGAGCACATAACAATAAATTCATGTAATAACTAAACTTCTCTTCATAATGGAAATACAACATATCTAAAAGCTCATGAAAGTGCCGTCAGTATCACCGCCACTTTAAACATAACAATGCCATAACAATAAATGTTAACCAATTGGTGCCTTCGCTAGCTTAAATCAGCATTCGTCCCATTCACTAGCATCCACACAAAACATAAACTCTCAGAGAAGTACAGCAATCAGACATAAGTGAAGCTTGCAAGCTAACTTTTACAATTGAGCCAACATTGCAACCAAACAAGAAAGCGAAGCCATTAAGGAGCTCACATAAATTTCGTTGAGGGCGTATCTTCTCTGAAGATTATCAAGAACTCCAGGCTCATTCAGATAAGTCAACTTTGTCATGTCGTCCACTCCTCCAAACTCTGCCTCCATGTCCCGCGCATGCAATTTCTCCGGCAACGCCAGAACCTGCATAAAAACACATATATTCCAAAATAAAACCAAGAAAATTACACAGTCCAAGCTCAAATTTTGGAAACAAGAAATAAACCTACAAAGAAAAACATTAAAAGAAATCACCTTTTTGCCAGATTCAGTAAGGAGCTGAACTTGTCTACCGAGAAAATCGATAACTTCAGCTGCAACCCAAGCCGAGTCCTTATCCTCCACCCACACCTTCGCCCCCTTCCGAAGAGCCATTTTTCACTTCTTCTCTGATTCCCAAACACAGAATTACTACAAAAGATGAATAGCTTTCCAAATTTGAATACTACACAAAATCACAAACTCTAGTCCCCGTTGATAAACCAGAAAAAATATAGCACGGAAATGTCAAAAAAAATCAGCTTCCCGCCCTAACAGGATGGGTACCCAATAGTCAAAATAAGCAATATAGCCCTTCTAGCAAATTCATAACAGTTACAAATATATATTTATTCAAGAACAAAACAAGACAGCTCCTTCATTTATGACACCACACTGTTCTTTCAACTCCATTCCTCCAAAATTCAAATTTCACTGCACCGGTGCACCCCCAATGAGTAAATTATTGTTCTTTTAATTTTATAATCTTGAAAAGGACTGAATTTGGAACTTATATATAAATCTTGAACATTAATTGAAAGTATTCACACACAAAATTTGTGGGTTTCGCTTCCTGTAAACCATCCAAGGTAACACGTCACCAGTTTGTATTTATTTTAAGGTATTCATTTTGCTTGTTAATTAAGACAACGTGCAGGACTACAGCCTGCGGTTGGGGGAGATTTATTATTGTTTTTATTTTTATTATCTCATCACAATTCACAACTCACAATTCACAATTCACAATTCACCATTCACAATCGGACGTCTGGGTATGGATATTTTTTTGTTTTCATTATTAGTTGATAATTTAGATTAAGAAGGTTGTTCTATGGATCCCACCGAAACTAAAAAATTTTAAATTATTAGAAGAACATAGATACCAACCTCCGTTATGAGAGCTAGAGGAGATGGTTTTGAAAATAAGCTGGTTATCACCTGTGTCTGAAAATATGCATTGTATCACATTGTGATTTTAAAAATAGGCAGATTATCCTCGGTTTAAAAATATGCATTTTACCCTCTGTGGTTTTAAATATGAGCATTTTACCCGTTGTGGTTTGTGAATAGTGTAAAATACCCCCTCCGTGAATGTTTTTTGCTAACTGTAAGAGGGTAAAGTGCATATATTCAAAAGAATCAAAATCATATGGGGTAAAATGTCATTTTTAAGATCATAGGGATAATCTATTTATTTTCAAAATCATAATAAGATAAAATATTTATTTTTAAACCACAGAGGATAATTTACTTTATTTTCAAATCAACACGAGGATAATTCAGTACTAGCTCTCGTTATAATTTAGAAACATCAAACAGGCCTTATCTTATATTATTTATATTGGTTTTCCCATGTCTTCCCGTGGAAGCCTGACTTAGTTTTCTGGACTTCTCCCGAAGTCCATATCAAAAAGAATTAGTATAATTCTTTCATTTATCCAGCAAAAAACTAACATAAGCTTCAAAGCATAAGAAATCAATGTTTTCCCAAGATAAATTATTTATATGAGTGTTACATCGACCCTATCTAATCGTAAGTTATAGATTCCACGGGTTACAGCAGCACCAACAATCCAAGAGATAATCAACAATTTTTTGGTCGAACCTCGCACCAGACTTATCTAGTATGATTTACAAGTCTGGCGTGGTTTGTAAGATAATACGTCATACCAATAGTTTATCTAGTGTGCACCGGGTTTACCATAAAAAAATAATAAATAAAAGAATCAAAATATTGTACATTTTAAGTAACTATCAATAAGTAACAGCCAAGAACATATGAACATACAAATATCGTCATACTTAAGAAATAATGTTATATACGCACTACAAAAGATTGACGATATAAATGTGAGCTAGTTATTTATGAAGTTTGAGTCATTGTACAAGGTTAATCAAGGAAAAAAGTAAACTTATTGATCCCCATAATATGCTGGGAATTTTATAGTTCTTTCCATATTAGAGCAAAACAACTCTAATTAGAATCATTTTCGGCATCATCAACGAGTTAATCAATGAGAACATATAATTATCATTTATAGTGATAGGTAAAATGTTTGATCATCAATTTCTAATTCTATTGATGATTATGCATCAATTTAGGGATGCCAAAACAGACGGGTCGTATCATAATAACCCAGATTTTTTAAGGTTAGGCTAGCACAATTTTTATTTTTTTAAAAAAAATTATTAGCATAACCCTGGGTGTCATTCATATGGGTTAACAGGTCGTACAGTGCTAGTATGGCCCACGTGCCAAAATAGGTGACACGGCACGACTCATTACTATAACAAAATAGGTCAGACCGGGTCGGAAGCTCGTTACGTGCCATTAACAAAAAATAGGGGCAATAAAATGCTGGTAAAGTTAGTAAGATTCGAGTTAAGTTGTACACTCTGTGGTTTTTTTCCCATCAAGATACACGAACAATAATAATAAGGCTCTCATCTCATATTCTTATTGACAACGTAGCTAAGCAAAATCAGTTTTAGGATGAAATCTACTAAATAAATAGACTTTTCCAAATATGTTGGTTGTAGCATTTCCAAATATCAAATAGTTTATATGCTTTGAAGGCTATATTCTCACAGTTTTTATATATGCAAACCACAGTTACCATAGTCGTAGTCCATTTAATTGGGGAGTGAAAATTAGAAGAATTTTGAAACCTGGGACTGCTCAAGAGTGAGAATATGGCATGAGGATTTTAATTACAATATCATTATTTTATTGGAAATTAATTGATGGATTGTGATTCTTGGGAAATGAAACAAATGAATGGGACAAGGATTGATGGGGAAAATACTTATATAGAATGATGTTTGTAAAAACTAAGATATATAAATATATATGTACATATTTGTATGTGTGTTGGTGTTTGTAAGACCGAGTGTATAGAAGTGGGATCGGATTGATGGCTTCCCATAGAATAAGACGTGATTGGGTCCCGACAATTCTGCCAAACCCATGTCAAAATGGCTGAACACGACATTACACAAATCTCAAAAACACTACGAAGAAGTAACGCCGAATGCCTACCATCCATGGAAGGAACTGTCGAAAAAAAATATGTATTGAATTAAAATTAAGCATCGAAATACCAAAAGAAATGAATCTGTAAGTCGGACAATCTGAAGGTCATGGTTGATCGTCATGTGTGGGCTCGATTGATAGTGACATAGGAAGAAAAAACAGGCACCAAAATACTGAGGGGCACGATCGATCGCGCCTAGCCGTAAGTTGAAAAAAGAGGGTGGGTGTGATTGTTCAACAAAGTGTGTCCATTCGTGTTGTGATGCGTTTTTTCATGAATTAATACCTCCAAATGATGTTTTTTGATAACATATCTTGGTCTAGTATATATAGAACAATCATTGAATGAATTAAAGATACATTTTTTAGATCAAAACACAAGATTAAGAAGAAAAAAATATGTGTATATTGTTCATCTTCATCTCTTATTCTAGTTTGAGTGTCTTTGAACCTTTTGGATACATATCTTTGGTTTACTATAAATAAGGCATTCCACATTTGTTTAAACATAGAATTTCGAAATCTGCATCTGAATTAAGATCAAATTTAGAGCATTTAGTTTGTTCATCAAATTGCTTCTTATTGAGTGCTTTCAACATTTGTGGTTTGATGACTTGTGATTTGGAGTGCTCCTATCACAAGTCATAGTCGTTGTATCTTGGGAGACAAATTGTCAAAACAAACCGTTAGCACCAAGGCGGGGCAATATTGTCTTAAGGGTGAAGATTACAAATCTCGCATCGACCTAAACTTTGAAGCCATTGTTATTTTTGTTATACATTCCTAAGATACACATTGCTAGAGAACTATCCAACAACATGTATATCCTTTCTGATACATACATTAAAATCAACATAATATTTTTATTCAATGGACTTTTATTGAGTTGCAACCTTTGCATCGAGTCGTAAAAAATGAGTTGCCAAGAACAAATGTGTAAAGTCTCCCATGATACGGGAGAAGGTCTTGAGTTCGAGATCCGACCCATCCCCCAACTCAAAATGAGTCTAATGATTAAACTCGAGTTCAAATTGGAAATGCCCAATTCCGATGCATGCAAGAATTTTTCGTTCAAATTCATGTAACTGATATTCTTACCTCTTTTGACTGGGAATAGACTTATGCTACAAGAATCGGATTCCCACTATCAGTGGAATGGTTCGGTATTCATTCATCTAATTCACTCTTATCCACTGATTCTGTTTGCACTGCCAGCACCTTCCTTCACAAGCTTCAATCTCCTTTATCTTCCAAAGATTACACCTTTATAGACTTGAAGCCAACAAATTTTCTTTCAAAACTGGTTCAATCCAAATGAAAAATTTTCGCATTTGAATGGAGCAAGCGGCTATTCGGAGGACTGTCAGGTTTTCGTCACACGATCAGAGGCTTTTAGCCATAGGCTTAACGATTCTTGCAGTAGTTTCTCCCTTGTACGTAGATAAAAGATCGTTAACCGAGCCCGAGCTTGATGAACAACCATTCAACTTCTCTTCATATCTCCCTCTGCTGCTGCTGGTTTTGATCACTGCCATTGTTGTTTCTGGCTACTGGGAGCGTGGATGCACCAGGTTTGATCCATACTGGATTCACCGTGCCGGTGGTTCTTCCGTGGGAATTATCATTATCTTGATAATCCTTGCTTTCATTTTGAAATGTAAATCGGGTTAACATGGATAAAGATGCTAGCTTTTTCACTTGAGATTTTGAGGTGAAACAAGTTTCAATCTCTATTAACTGCTGGTAAACATGCTCCTATTGCTTCAAATAGTTCCACATATTTTATTTCTACACTTACTGATTCATAAACTATGATATGCAGAAATATTTTTAAAAAATTATCTATAAACTTTATAAGAATATGTGTTTTTCCATACAAAGACACGATATCGCCACCACTCGACTAATTTCCTTGTGACAGTCCATATGGAATACATATTCTAGACGATGCTTAATGCTTATAAACTATGATGAACGAACAGTGACGACACGGATATGGCGACACGGATTTGGCTAGTGATAATAACAAGGAAGTATTGAGTCCGACCTCTTAGAATATTAGTAATTAGTCGTAAGCATCAATAGATCTAACATAAATAAGTTGGCACCGGATGCTAAACAATACATACAACGGAAGTTATGGTGGGATGCTGCTGATGGTTCTGCCAAAAACTATCCAGAGGTTTCATGAAATGATGCCATAGCTTCATCTCCTGCAAAAGAATAACCAGATTTGATTGATTCAATATTGATCAGCAAGCGACATATAAATACATGAAAACTAGCATCAAATTTGTGTTTCAGTCACCACCTATATAGAGCTAACTCGAATCCAATCCAAACGAATCAGATATAAAGTTGTTGACATTAACAGTGAATACAAGGGCATCTACCAATTGTTCTTTCGGTCAAAATATCATTGTTGATCCCTTTGAACTCCAAATCTATGTATATAATTTGGAGACATGTCTTCTTCGATCGTCTTTACTCTGGTGAAAGGCCGAAATCTATATACTCTACTCGACGAACATTTATATTATTAGGCCTCTGTTGTAAGTGACCAAACCGATGTAAGCGATTTTCTTACATCATATCTTCTATGCAAGGTACACCTACTTCAGCTTGAATATCTTCATTCTATATTTTATCGCTTCTGATTTTATCACATTCACACTCATCTTTTGGACGTTGCATTAATTTATCCTTCAACGCGATGTCAATAGAAGAATGCATGTCAAGTTGAAGGACCTTACTTACATCTTGATTTTTTGAATTCTAGACTTCACAGTATATACACCGGCTACAAATAGAACAACACGGAGAACAAATTTTCTTGATTCTTATTACTGGGCCAACGAATGCAAAAAGCAGAGTGAAAAGCCCAGCCAATGTGGGCTGACTCGACCGTATAAGACCATTTTCAGTAAGTCAAAAAACTGTCAGTTCGGGTGGGCCTCACAAATATGCTAGGCCGACCCTAAAAAATGTTTCCAAGGCGGCCTTGTGGAGCATTTTGGATTGGCTCATAACTAACTTTTGAATTTTATTTTCCCGTACTAAGGAGATGTATTTACTTCAGCGTTTTGAAAATCGGACCGGTCGATTAACCTATTTAACCGGTGCTTGATCCGGTCGACCCTATAAAACCACAATGCTAAAAAATCGGTGGAAACCGGATTAAACCGAACAAAAATAGGTTCAACCGATGAATCGGTCGATCGATTGAACTAGTTGTTTCTGCATTTTTATTTCTTTTAAAAAAATTTAATTTTTTAAAATTATAAATTTTTAGAACAAAAATATGTTATTTATTGTTATTTAAATAATTACAAAATAAAATAGTTATTAATATATATAAATATGTTTAATTTCTCATAAATTATAAAATATGTTAATCATTTCATAATTTTTTAAATTTTTTGTTATGATTTTGGGATATTGTTCTTTTTGGGTATTGCTTATTGTTTTTTAGATGTTTTATTTTTTTTCTTTTATGCTAAACATTTGTTTGATATGATTTTTCAAGTTTGACGTGTAATGTTGTTGTAATGACATTTTTATTGTGAAGAACTTGAAACTATAACAAATACATGATATATGTATTTTACAAAAATAAAATAGATATTATATAATGTTGACGTCATCATCGGTTGCACCAATGGTTCAACCGGTAGAACCGATCGAACATGTAATCAGTAAAGGCATCGATTTTATATCCGGTTCGATTTTAAAACACCGATTTACCTTTCTTCGAATTTCAAATGATGTTTAATTTGTTCTATTGTTTATATATATATATATCGTATATGCCACGACTGCTAGTAGTAATAATGACAATGCGTGATTGTTAGATTATATAAAGCATAAAACATTAAAATGTAGATTTTCGCAATCCTTAAATTACTCCATAATATTATTTTAAACCAAACTTCTGGTCATCAAATTACATTTGTTTAAAGCCAAGAATTACAAAATAAAATAAAAAATTCTCGATCTTAATAATAATAAAATCAAGAAATGAACAAAATAATAAAAAGGTTGTGAATGATTTAAAAGATGGGGGAAACGACAAGAAGAGATCAGATCAAAATAATGTGTAGATTAGATTAGGTACCAAAAGACGTGCGTTGAAAAAGATTTTGGCGAAACCCAATTATGCAGAAAGTACAGTTGTAAAGGGAAATTTCAAGTGGGCACCACCGCACCAATTTTCCATTTTTTCCTCTCTTTTTACGAATCCTTCTTGGCTACCCCATGGGGCACCACCCCATGGGGTAGATCCAACCACATGTTGGGTATATTCCCTTGGGAATATCTTAATAATGCGCTTGATTATCTTGATTCTGTTATTGCTTTTAAATTATGAGATTGTTATGATTGCTTTAACTTATCTAGTATCAATCTTGTAATAAATTGAAGTTCAATAAACTTCTTTTTCCATATTAATAGCAAACAGTTAATAATTTTGTTTGAAAACGTTTTTTCCAACTTTAAACAAATACAAACATACTTTAAATAAACAATCAAAAACATATACAATACTATATATATATATATATATATATATATATATATATATATATATATATATATTCAACTTATCTGGGTTCAAATCATGTAATAAAATTGTAGTTCATTGAGCTTCTTTTACATTTTAATAGCAAAGAATCAATATTTTTGCTTAAAAATAACTTTTTCAACTTTAAACAAAAAACAATACATAGGTATTTTAAATAAACAATCCAAAACATATATAATACTATATAGCTGCTTGTTAGACCAACCTCCATGTTGCTCTATTCAATTATATATATACTAGTTTTTGTTGGCAAGACAATGCGCGGTGTCAGGTATTAGTATGTTGATCAATTTTTTCTTAATATGATTGAAAATAACATTCCAAATGACTGAATTTAGCAATTTTTTTTAAAAAACGATCATGCTATTGTAATCGATTCAGGCCAAGCCCGCGCATCAACAAAAAATATTTTATTTAACAAAAAAAAAATTGAAAAACAAGTTTTTCTAAAAAAAAATATTTAATTTTTTAAATAAATAGTAAGTTACTATTCATTACAATAGTGAATAATAGCTCTTGCTCTCTCTTTTATAATTAGATTATGGACATGGATCGAAGTAATTTCTTTTCCTAGCTCTTATGGTCTAAAATGACTGATTGTTGTATCCATTATATATTTTGAGCAAATTTTTGTAGTGTACGAGTTTGTTCTCGGATTTTAACATCCCTGGACATTTTAATTGAGTACTTATTGACCTCAATCATTTATTAATATAATTTTCCGTAGCAAAAAATACATATTTATCATCGAAGGAAAGGTCTTACCATTCTAATAATCTACCAATCATCATTACTGATATCAAACCATTTTGGTTGTAAAAAATGAGTTGCTTCGATCATTCAAATTCTCTTAAGCTAAAATATAGGACTTCGGTTTTCAACATTTTATTTACGAGTACACATCAATAATATTTTCATTTTTTCTTGTGGAATATATTAAAAATACCAAAAAAAAAAAATTAAAAATGATTTTTTTTAGCAACTATTACAACTACTGGGGAGGAAAACAGAGACTTAAGCACGAGACATTTGAATTGTAATTATACCAATGCTAGATGATTTTAAGCATTTGAATCAGGTTAATCTTTGCGCTTGGGGCAATGACGCAGCTAGTGAGGTTCTAACCGAGGCGCGTCTATTGCTGGTTGAAAACTATTTCCAAACCCCCTCTTAGGCCTGGGCTTGTCTCTGGCCTTCGAGAATTTCTGGAAGGGCTCCCTTAACAAGAGTAAAGCCCTACAAAAAAAAAAAAGCATTTGAATCAGGTCACAGCATTCAGAAACTAAAATTAAACTCGAACTCTTAATTTAGATTTTGTCAACTTTATTCAAACAATGTTAGTTCGACATGCCAAAAGCAAGATTTATTTGATGCTACATATTGTCTTTTAAGTCAGGGTAAATCTCATCGTACATTTGGAATATATCATTTGAATTATTTTAAAATATTTGAAATATATAAGATACATCTTTAAGGAAATTACGGGTATCAAATTTTTCCAAAAGCAACATGTGGATATATATGCATGACACAGTGACCCGCGACGTAACGTGTGCATGACACGGATACCAATATACGTATCCGATACTCTCTGCACCACACGATAAAGTTTATTAAATAATATATTCAAACCATTCATAATATTATATTTTAATTAAATGAGTTGGGACTTGGGAGGGTACATTTTACCAGAAATCATGATCTTATCATTGCTTTTAATGAGAGAGCGAAAGGGATAAAAAGTCGATGCTATCTGAGGTTTTGGGTATTGGGAAACAAAAAATAATAGTTCAACTTTTGATTAATGGATAATATATAAATAATAATATAGTTTAGTTTACCTAATTATCATTTTTGCCAAATGACAAAACACAGGGAGGAGGAGGATCAACGTTTCAAGGTTTGTCGTCGTAGAGGATGTCGTGGAGGTTACGGATATAGTTCTATTAATATTTCGTGGAAAGATTACTCTTATTGTTGTGGATTTTTTATAAAAATAACATGCGGCTATGACGACCGTGAAAACATCGATATTTCATATAAAACTGGTGTTATGGTTATACATATGTTTTAGTCTTGAACTTTAACCACGACGACGTCTGTTATCCCGTGACCGATACCATGACAATGGTGGAGTTTTCTCGGGCCAACAAAAATAAACATGCAACCCACTATGAGTGGGAAACCCAATCTGGTGAAAACTTCACGATGGAAGTCCCAAATCTCTGGTGACAAAAATTTCAGAATATCCACTTTTAATATACACCTGGGAGATATACTTTTGAGGCAATATTTGTGCAGGAGTTCTTGGGTTAGATAATCACATGTGGTATGCATTTCGATGATATTAATTTGGATTCAATCTCAATACTTTTTTACCAGTAATAATAAAAACCTTGATTAGACTAATACAAATGTTCATTGATATCATATAAAGCTTGCTATTGTATTTTTTAGCTATGGAAAACATCTTATCGTTACATCTGACGGTAGATTTATTTGTACACTAACTCAACGACCCTGTTCTTTGAGGAGGTGTTATGGTGAAAAGGCGAGGAAAATAGGTTGATTAAGAAATGGTGGTTAATAGGGTTCATTTCAGGAGATCTTGTTGGCGGTCGATGGAGGAGAAAAGTGTTGGGTTTGGGCTTTTCTATCCCACATTGGAAAACGCAAGGAAAGTGGCAAAACTTTTGGGTATAAAAGAAGGCTTGGGGCCTTTGGTTTCAGTGCACCAGTCAATAGCTTGTCTAGCAACTTTTAGCTTTAGATATATTTCTCTCTTGTTTTAGAATCTAGTAAAAGTCTTAGTATGTTCTGTGGTTGCAGCTGTGGCTGATCTTCCACATCAGAAAAGATTTTACTAAATGTCGTTTTTGTAAGGGGAGGGGTGTGAGTGATAAAGTGTGGCTAGTGGGAAAAGCTTTGTGGGTGTGTTTGGGGTTAGAAGAGAAATTATGTGGTTGTAATAATTTTCATATAATGTATTTTCTTCTCTGGTCCTGGTGGTTTTTCTCCTGATTTGGGAGTTTTTCACGTTAAATCCCTGTGTTGTTATTATTTCTCTTTTTGCTTGCTTTCCACATAAAATGTGCATCCTGGGGGGTGAAGTTGGAGGGTCAAATTCCCAACAAGTGGTATCAGAGCCTGGGTCCTTTTGCGGCGGTGGAGCTTTGGTGTGGTAGGCGAATACGTAGTGACTAAGGAGGTTCTGTCTAGGAAAATTGGTATTAAAGTGGGACCAGTGTGACCCCACCAATTTACTTGGGAACCTTGAAGTTCTGTCTAGGAAAGATCGAGATCCTCTCTTTCCTGGGAGCTTACTTAGTATGTACTATTCAGGTCTACGGTAAAATTCATCAAAGTATCAGAAGATGTCGGGAAGTAGAGTTTCAAATGCAGTCAGATTTGATGTGGAGAAATTTGATGGGAAAATCAACTTTGGCTTGTGGCAAGTGCAAGTCAGGGATGTGTTGATTCAGTATGGTTTACACAAGGCGTTGAAGGACAGAGTATTCCCTGAAAGCAGCAGTGATACTAGTTCGACTGGTGGAACGACTAGTGCAACAGTTAAAGCTGGAATGAGCAATGAAGATTGGGAGGATCTGGATTTGAGAGCAGCAAGTGCTATCCGTCTGTGTCTAGCCAAAAATATTCTTGCAAATGTGCATGGAATGTCTACGGCGAAGGAACTCTGGGAAAAACTGGAAGAGCTGTATCAGACAAAGGGCGTCTCAAATCGGGTGTATCTGAAAGAGGAGTTTCATACATTGCGAATGAATGAAGGTACTACTATTTCAGATCATTTAAGCGTTCTCAATGGCATTGTTTCAGAGCTTGAATCTATTGGAGTTAGAATTGATGATGAGGATCAGGACCTTGAGACTCATCTGGTCTCTTCCACGTTCGTATGAGCACATGAAACCGATACTGATTCATGGAAAGGAGAAAATCTTTTTCTCATAGGTTACTGGTAAGCTTCTTTCTGAAGAAAGGAGACTTGGCGGGAGTAACGGTTCACATGAAAGTTTTGCAATGGTGGCTCATAATTAGAAGAAGAAGAACTCCGCGAAGAAATCCTGTTGGGGGTGTGGACAACCTGGTCATATCAAGAAAAATTGTCCAAGAGTTGGAGCGGGTTCGGCAAATTGCTCTGTATCAGCAAGTGGAGATGCTGATAATGAAGCTAACATTGTCTCCTCTTTTGATGTCCTCTGAAAAAGGACATGTACATCCTTATGGCATGACGATGTCCCAAGTTGCCATGATAAATGATGTAAAATGTTAGCGGGTCCACAGTTTTGCACACGGGCATTGATGCAGGGTGTGTGGTGGAAATTCATGTCGATGGCTGATTAACTTCCAGGAGAGCCAAAATGTGGGAGTTGCATCATAATTATTCAGCAAGTTTATTTTTTCGACATGGGCCGAAGTGAAATGCTTGGAATGGCTTATTCTGAGTGAGGTATGCTTTTATGGTGGAGCATGGTAATTCTCTAGATTGAGAATTATGACTGTCTTGCAGTGTTGGTAGCAGAAGCTATGGATGATCTTCATCGAGGTGGAGTGTTGTGGGACGACAAAGCCACAAGGTGGAGATTGTTGGGTTTGGGCTTTTCTATCCCACATTGGAAAAAGCAAGGAAAGTGGCAAAACTTTTGGGTATAAAAGAAGGCTTGGGGCCTTTGGTTTCAGTGCACCAGTCAATAGCTTGTCTAGCAACTTTTAGCTTTAGATATATTTCTCTCTTGTTTTAGAATCTAGTAAAAGTCTTAGTATACTCTGTGGTTGCAGCTGTGGCTGATCTTCCACATCAGAAAAGAGTTTACTAGATGTCATTTTTGTAAGGGGAGGGGTGTGAGTGATAAAGTGTGGCTAGTGGGAAAAGCTTTGTGGGTGTGTTTGGGGTTAGAAGAGAAATTATGTGGTTGTAATAATTTTCCATATAATGTATTTTCTTCTCTGGTCCTGGTGGTTTTTCTTCTGATTTGGGAGTTTTCTACGTTAAATCCTTGTGTTGTTATTATTTCTCTTTTTGCTTGCTTTCCACATAAAAGGTGCATCCTAGGGGGGTGAATTTGGAGGGTCAAAATCCCTAACAAAAAGTTAGTCTCCATCAAGAAAGATGAAGTCATGTGCAGTTCAAAGAAAATAAGGCGTTTATGTTTTTAAGGTGCCACCGTAAGGAATGGAATAGAGACCTTTCCCTAAGAAGGATCCCGCTCCTTGGAAGTAAAAGAGGGAGGGACTATGATCTACAACGTAGTGTAGTGAATATGAGAGGAGTGGGTGAACTTAGTAAACGAGAACTCCAAGAGGATCCTCCTCGGAAGGAAGATGGAGGCACTATGAAATGTGAATAGGGGAGAAGGAGTGAGTGAACGTAGTAAACGAAAACTCCAGGCATGCACGCATATCAGTATAATCATATTTGTTTTTTTTTTTTATATAACTATAGATATTACAGTTTCCGGTAGCTAATGAGCTAGAACTAAGATGTTAGGATGCTACTAAGCTACCCGAGCATAGAATTCCAAAAATCCTACGAGGGAACATGGAGAGAAGAATGAAACGAACATAAATGAAGATCATTATTGAAAAAAAATCAAAATTTCTTCAACATTACATTTACATATTCCTTGAGCTTCTTCTTCTTCTTCATGAAATATATAAGAATTACAAGCGATAGAAAATACAAGAGGGCACTGAAAATACAGACAATTAGCATCATCACTAGGGTGGTTGCCAGTTTCTTGAAAAAATCTTGAGCCCAGGAGCAAGAATGGCCCTTGGGTCAAAACTGGCCTTCCGTTGCTGGAATCTCGTCCATTGATTTCCAAAATGCTGCCTCCACCCCTCCTCCTTGGAATCATCGTAGTGTGGAAGGTACAGCTTGAAATCGAATCCCTTCCTTTTGCAAATCTCAACAATTTCTTCATTTTGTGATATCATTTCGTCTACGGACAACAATCCTTTTGGATATGGAAACGAAAAACGCAGCAATCCCACTAAATAAAATATCTCCCCCTCCGCCGGTAAAACCACCGATTTACGACTATCCCACCTGAGTTCATGAAAATTATTTCAATTTCCATTCAACTTAACTAAAATTTGAATTTCATTCCTAAAATATTGTTAGTTTGATGCTACCACCGAGAGCATTTGCCGTTAATGATATATCAAACCTGGAATATTCTTATCCAACGTCTTACCAAGCAAACAATAATCCATAAAGACCCTATCTTCTCATAATACTAAATTTTTTACAAAAACTAAAAATAAAGAAATAAAAACTCTAAAAATAAACTTGGATAACTTTATCTACATGTTTCGCATACCAAAATCAACGGATAAATCAATGATAACTGACAATCAACCCGCCCAATAAAAATGCACGATTTTGTCTCTCTTTTTAACTGGGAAGAATTTTAACTAAGATACGTCGTTATCTAAATTGGAGAAGACAAGTGGGTTAGGCCAATTAATTAATATATATGCTTGTCGTTACATATAGCCCCACTTTGAAATCTCGCTTTCAGTAAAAAGTGTATTAGCTGCACCTCTGTGGACTTTCTTTCAAGTATTCATATAATAAAAAAATGGGTAAATGGTATAAAAAACACATGTGTTATAGTAAATAGTAAATGTTAATAAATCGGCAAAATAGCCTCTTAAACTCGACATGAAATCCGATGTATTATAAAAAGGGCAAAAAACCCCCAACCCCTCTGTTTAATTTCCAAATGGTCTTTTGATGGAAAGTATTAATTCCTAAAAATTATATTGGTTCTTTAAATGAATTTAGTTATATGTTTTATACTTTTATTTGATATGAAATCCTTAAGTAAAAGACTAAGTATATGGTAAACTAATGTTAACTAAGTAAAAAGATTTAAAAAAATAATATTTTCCCCCATATATAAGGTATTAAAATCATGAAATTCAAAGTATATGCACAGTTTTGAATTTCAAAAGATAATACACGACCCAATTATTATCAACATACCCTCAGTAGTGTGACCACTTTAGTGAGGCTTTTCGGCTTTTCTCAATTATATTAATTTTTTTTTTGAATATATCTAAAATAATATATATAATTCTAGTTTAATTTACTTCAAATATTTTTCCTAATCTTTATTATTCATCAAAACTTTTTCTCCAATTTAATTTGAATTCTATAAAACCAAATTATCATATCAAATTAATTATTTTACTTTTTCTATCATTTGTCTATAAAATGTGCCTCCACATGACGCAGTTACGTTGGAACAAAGGGCACTTTGACCTCTTACAAAAAACAAAAAAAAAATATTACCCTAAAAGAAATTTTAAAAAAGATGTCTACAAAGTTTACAGTTTGTGCCCTGTTAAAATTATATTTTGACCCCTTAATTTTTTTTTTTGCTTTTTATTTTTATGTTAATATTTTTTGTCCAAATAGACAAAACGTCTTTGTCCGCTAGCCATTGTGCATCCATAATGTAATTTCGACATTTAATGATTATAATAATGATAAGTGGTGATAATTAGTAGTAGAAGGGACTTACTTGGAACGTAGCAGAGGATAAACAAGCATAGGGCCACCAATGCCATGCCTCAAAATATTCTTGAAAACAACAGCATCGAAATGGGCTATGTGCGATTTGGACACGAAGAGATTGAGCCATGCGTGTGGGGCGTCCCATATGCCGTTGGCTTTGGCCTCTTCCTCCGCCCGTTTCACTCGCAACAAAAATTCCACGTAGCTCAACTCCGCTTCCACCCTCAATCCCCTGCAATATCTCAGCACTCCAACCAATCTCTCCACCCTCTACGTACAAAAATACAAATTATAGAAAACATTATACAGACTTCCTGTTGGTGCATCTCTCGAATCTAATTCCTATATAATAGGACATTCACATGTTTCTGACAGCATGTTTCTTCTTTCAAAATAACAAGATCTCTCCAACAATCCATCGATTTCTATTTTATCGCAGGTTTTACACTAAAATCAAATATCATTCTCAGCCCATCTCCTTTAAACATTAACTTATGCCGTCTCCAACCCATAACTTCATTTCAATACAGGTTTTATACCAAAATAAAGCAATTTATGCACTAAACACAAAACACATCTCAAACACGCGTACTTCAAACTTTACTTTAAAATAATATTGTCTGCAATATATCTTGTTAAGTTAATTTCATATATAATTATTATTTTAATCAATCAATGATCTATTTATAAATTTATTAATAAATTTATGTCTAAAAATGTATTAGATAATCAATTAAAATTAAATTTAATAATTTAATCAATTAAATTAATCAGTAATTTAATTCACTTATTAAAAGTTTTAATTTATTGATAATCCAAATTTCGTACACTAACAAAACAATTCAGATGCATCAATGAATTTTAATTAATCCAAGTTTTAATTCACTTAAATAATTAATTTTAAACAATAAAATTAATAATTACAAAGCGTTGCTACAATGATGCATCAAATTTGGTGCACCGCTCGAGAGGTGCTCCAACGGTCCAACCTAGCGCTAATGTCGTTGGAGATGTCCAGAAAGATATCCTTAAAGTATCGCTACTATTTTATTCACCATTCACTTTATTCGAACAAATATCTATTTATAATTTTATTGATATATCTATATATTAAATCTACATTCCAGTAATTTTATATAAATGATTCAATTTATTTATAAATTCAAGTTATTAAAATCATTAATTTACTTACTTTCTATTTGTTAAATGCTATAAAAATTTCATAATTAATGCCAAGATGTAGATAAATTATTATTCAGTTACCGTACATCGCATGTAAATTTCTGTCCTACACCACATATAATTTGACATATTAAATATTGGATGAGATGGACCTCACGTCAGTAATAACTAGATTAGTTATTTAAATCATTCTAAAACGATTTATCGCCCTCTTGCTCCAACATGGAATAAAACCAATAACAAATATAGTACATGAAACCAAAAGTTGTCCTATATTCGTTATGCTACAGCTAATAATTAGCATTTGAATAAAAAAGTATATTAGGAAAATATTCACTATAAAATATTCTCGATATATGCTAAGATCTATCCATCAAAATAACTTAATAAAATGGAGCAAAATGACAATTTGGGTGATTTAAGCTTACTATAGTAGGGATGTGACTGAATGGTCCATCCATCGTACATTAAAAATATTCTAAATAAAATATTATCGTAACAATTAGCCAATCAAAGTAACTTAAAAAAATTACACGACAGAACAAAAAGACAATTTGGGTGATTTAAGCTTACTGTAATAGGGGTGTGACTGACTCCATGGTCACTTCAAAAGAAGTGTGGTGTCATGTTACTCTGCACACACCACAAAATCTAATGGAAGATACATTACGCCACCCCACTCCCTGTCCTCTCTCCCCCGCCACTGTATTGGTATTCCGGTAGATCAAACTAATAATTCAGAATATTCTAAATTAAGAATTAATGCATGAAAAATCTCAATGTCTCCCACATACATCATTCTTATCAAGAATTTTGTTGTTGACTTCTTTTACGACAAAAGGGAATTTCTGTCCATAGCCGGGAAGTACTAATTCCGATATGTATATAATCATTGAAACGTAAATATTTTCAATCAAAGAGCAAAGTATTTCTCATTGAAATTTCCAAAAAGAAATCACCCTATTTATTTAGTTTTCTTTAAAAAATAAGATTTTGTTCATGTGTTGTTATAAATCTGGGTCCCTCTGAAGAGATACCTTCCCGATGTTAAATTTATAGTTATGAGACTTTGTTATAGAATCTTACAAAAAATACTACGGAAAAGATCAAATATTAATACCTTGTCAACAGCAGAGCACCGGTGGTGATTATTGTAATGCAAGGCCAGCTCAAGGCAGTACAAAACCGGGCCGGCGGAGGGTGGGATATGGGTCGGGTCGAATGGATGATCCGGATGCAACTGAGCCGACGGCCACCCGTTAACCGGGTCGTCGCTATTCACAAATGCGAACCCTTCCACGTAATCGAACGAGTCATTTGCTCCCGCACTCACCGCAAACTCAGCATCGGTGGTGAAATCGCTAAACTCGCTGTACACCAGCCTTATCCATCTCACCTTTTTTCCAAAAAAAAAGAACGCATTGAATCCCCAATCGAAACAAATGTTATATATGATTTTTTTCACATAATTCAGGAATTTAATTGTAAATAAATACCATATCTGGGGCAGGTTGAAGCAAGATTCTAGCACGGGTGATGATACCGAATTGGCCGAGTCCCCCAAGTACACTGAAGAAAAGTTCGGAATTCTGGTTCGGCGAGCAGACCAATAGGTCGCCGTTTCCAGTTACCACGTCTAATTCTGTTACATTTTCGGTCTGGGGTCCGTAACGGAAGGCCTGCCCACTCACGCCGGCGTTTGATAGAGTCCCTCCCACCGTTAAATCAAGGTAATCAGTCCACGACCGAGGGGCCAATCCATGGTCCGAAACGCAGCATTTCAGCACCTCCTCCCACAACGCACCGCCGCTGACGTCGGCATGCGCCCCGGAGGGGTCGACTTGGATTCTGGGTTCCATTGACTTCATGTCGATTACCAGACCTTGGTGGGCCATGGCTTGCCCGTTGATGGAGTGGCGGTTACCCTGTGCCGCGACGGTGAGGTTTGGTGATCGTGACGCTAGTTTTATCACCCTCGCGACGTCGTCGGCAGAGGACGGGGCGAATAATGGCTACAGGCTTGGAAGATTGCAAACCGCCAAAATCTTTTCCGGCGGCGGTGGTGTCGAAGTCCACGGTGCCCTGAAGCTCCAGCCCTTTGAAGAGGGGCAAAACCCCGCCGCCGTCTTCCTCAGTGTCCAGCTCACGCATGGATTCCACGTCGTTTTCTTGCAGAAACCGCTCTATGAACGCTATCATAGTCTCTCCGGTGAAACGACCTCAGCTAAGAAAAATTGAGAAGAAAAAAGAAACACAGATACAGCTGCAGAGCAGAATTCTTATGCTACAATCATCATTATCAATAAGATAGATAAACCACACAGCGAGAAGCGCTATCTTGGAGTATTAATGGCGAAATCTAGGAGTTAAAAAGCAGTAAATGTGGTGTGGAGATCGATGAGGGAGTGGGGATTTAGTGGTGGTTTTCATATAAAGCGAAGGACGATTTGGTTATGCTGTATGTATATATGGTGGAAATTGGAATTGGAATTGAATTTGACCAAAGAGGGAAAAAAGAGTTTCAATATGTTGTTGACGCTATTATTCAATCAGTTGCATCTGTCTGCCACTTCCAACCTCATTTCGATATTATATTTTATTAAAATAATATACATTACATATTATTGCACAAATTTTTTTTTAAACGAAAAGTACATCATGGCTACACATAATGGAATTATTGTAGAGTTTGGATTCATTTGAATTTATAATCCGAGTCATTTGCCCATACCCTTAAGTTATTGTCCTAAAACAAATCCAATTCGTTTTGGGATTGTGGAGTCCACACCCAAAAATGAATTGAGATCGTTGGATCGCAGGTAGGGTCGAATGACCCCCTATACTTGTTTAAAAAATATGTATAATAACTTTAAATTAATGATAAAAAAGTCAGAAAATGCGAATTGTGAAAAAATGAATGAAGAAATACCAGAACGCTGTCCTGGTAAAAATCGGGCAGAGCTCGAGCGCAGGCTCTACGTAGGAATGCCTAGATTTTAGACACGACACTATGGCGCCGCTTGGAGGCGCCATAGCAGCTCGGTTTCTGTTCAAACTAGAAGTGTACAGTTTTTCTGAAGGATTGTGTACCTTTCGCGTATAGTTGCGATTTTTCATATAAAAAAAAACACTTCCAAATATATCTTTTTATGATGCATGAATGAATTAATCACACTTTTGCAACATCAAATTCTAGTTTTGAAGAGAAAAATCTTTGCATTCTTTATCATTTATTCATTGTTTCAAAAGTTGAGTGTCTTAAATTTTTGTGGTTTAAGGACTCGTGATTTGAAGTGCTTCTATCACGAGTTATAGTTGTTGTATATTGAGAAATGAATTATCGTTAGCACCGTAGTGTGACAATATCGTTTTAAGGACTGATATTTCGAATATTGTCTCGACAAATATTGATTAAGACATCTTTGTTATTTTGTATTTTTTATACATGTCTGATACAAAATACCAACAACAATCCTTTCTCCAATGGACCAAAATAGAATAACGATATATTTTAATTAATAAATGTGTCGTTTTGGGTCCGACCCCATGAGAGGAAACAACGAAAGCCCCGTCATGTATGCATCAACGTTGAATTGGATTCATTCGTTAAGGAAGTGAGTGATTAGCGATTGTGTTTTACTTTTCCCCTTATATATATATACAACATCAAGCGGACTGACTACTCCAAGTCTACAAGTCCTATCATCTGGCCTTTGGGTTTAATTTGTCCTTTGCAAATTTTTTTTTTTTTGAGAGATCCTTTGCTTTATTTTAAGCCAATATATAATTGATTTCATTTATATCATGACCGGTTTCCTTTCTAGTTTTTTTATATTATTACCAATATCAAAATAAAAATAGTTTAGGGATGGTATACAATTAATCTTCTATAAATTAATTGAATAAATATTAAATAACTGATAAGTTAATGATTATTAATTTATAGAATAATTATTCCAACAAAATTATTATTTATGTATTGCTTAATTTATTAATCAACTTTGTACTTCATTTCTAACTATTCTCAAAGATCCTTTGCCGTTTTTTTTTTGGAATACACATTGAAAGTGCATCGTCCAGAGAATTAAGTACATAGTTACGACAGAGGTAGTCGATGCTCAGCCATGATTCGACTATTACAACAGATTGAGGATCATCTTTGTCCTCCACTGGATTTCTCAAGATGAGAAACCTGATCAAGTTTAAGGTGGTCAATAAGAACATCATCTTCTGCTGCCAACGCTTAAAGTGGGTATTGAACTTTTTCGGTTCTCAAATTGAGAGAAGGGCCATTGGGTTTTTCAGAACTGGCATAACGATCTCAGCGCCGCTAGCTTTCACCACTGGAATCTCAGTATTCTCAGCATTTCGGTTTGGAATCTGGTCAGCCATAAGCTAAAACATAACACAAACAACGCAACACAAATAATATCAAACTAGTTTTAAAAACAACTTTATAAATCATTTGATAGTGCACAAACGGTGTCTGAATTAAGTAAAACTTGAGCAGTAACAATTGCAGTTGATTACAATCTGAAATTTAAAGAACAAAAAACAGAACCTTACACAAAAAATAAAAAAAAAAACAAATTTGAGTTAACGATTGTTGGTATGTATATTTAAATATACGAATTTAAACAGTTTACAATGATTATGCAAAAAGAAATTATTCTGAAATAGTAAACTCACAGCAACAGTTTATATATATTGTTCAAAGTCTTTGGAAACAAGCTGGAACTGGACGAGGCCACAGCAAGCCGTGTGCCTGTAAACTCAAATTACCCGCCTACAAGCTTCTGGCCTCCTGGACAAGAGAGTTTCAACGTACAACGCTCAATCGCCTCTGTTCGAAATGAAGCAGAAATCCGAGTAGTAAAAGTTAGGGATGCCTTCGCTGCCGCGACACGCGCGACGTGAAGCGAGCGGACAGACGGATGGTGCACAAGGGGCACCCATCTTTTCTACTTATCTACACTCTATTAATTTTTTCTCAATATAAACAAACCATAAGTGTCTCAAAATTCCAATGTTGGATTTCTTTAGCCAATTAACCATTCAAATTAACTTACCAAATTTTGTTCTCATTAACAAAATTAAACATAATTAATGAGCTTTTAATTATTAATCCCAACATTAATCCCGCAACCACCTATACAAGAACATGGCAAGGCCATGGCGACTTGCCAGCCAGCAAGTCCAATCTTAGCTGTCGGCGAAAAATACTTACGTGCACCCGATATGTCAAAACACTAATACACATACTTGTGTATGTATATATTGATATATGAGTTGGTTTTTGGTACACTGGGTGTACTGTAGTATTTTCCGATGTCGGCCTGCCAAACATATATTATTAATAGCGGTCGACGCACACGTGTTGCGTGTATAATGAAATTTTAAATTTTATATATTGTATATGCATACTAAATTTTTATATTTGAAATATCTGATCTAAATATGATATTTTATGGGGATGAGAAAAAAAATCACCACATATTTTAGGAAGAAAAAAAATTGATGAAAAATTAGGAACTAAGTTGGGAAGTTAATAGGTAATCTTCCGACATTATCCCTTTATCGCATGATCTCATGGCTATTACTAAAGCAAATAGAGGGTACTTTTGGAATTTCACAATTGGCATACCAAAGTTGTTACTCTAAAGTTTTCGCACATTATAATATAGTATAGATATTATAGATTATTATTATATATTTTAGATGAACATATATTATTATTTTAATTATATATGTATCGAATTTATTTTTTTATATTAATATGATTAATGAATTATGAACCTATATACTTTTTAAATAAGTTAAAACAAAAAACATGATTCATCCTAACAACATACTCTCTCGTGTATGGGAGCGGACACATGAAATATATGAAGTAGGGGAAAAAATATATTCAGGGGATCAACAAAAATTTAAGGGACGCAAACTACAATTTTTGAGTGATAAATACACAATTTCTAGGAGGCAAAATTCAATTTGACCAAAAAAAAAAGTTACTTTTTTTGGCCAAGAGGGGCCAAGTGCCCCTATTGCTTATAGGTAGCTCTGTCCTGCTCGTCAATATCGTTGTTCTTTCAATTATTAGAACGTAGAAGTCTCAAATTTTGATATAAAAAAAAAAATTGCTTCAGTAAACTTTCATTTACAGTATGCATTTGCATGAAATATTGTGCTTATGCCTATATATTTGATACCCGCTAGAAGATACCACCTGACGAGCCGACCTGGCTCCAAGGCATGTTACTCGTCTTTCTTCGGCGAGACCTCGCCTACCCATCCGAGCTCTTTTGTGAGATCCGACCTGTTTGACCGACCTGTTCCGCCTTACCTGTTTCCCTCCAGCAACTCGACGTGAGACCTCTTTTGAGAGCCCGAGCTGTTAGGCCGAGCTCTCCTCATTCCCCTTGTTGCTACCGGCTCTCAGCAAGGAAACCAGTTCCCCAAGATATCTAGTCCTAGATATGCGGAGCAATATCATGGATTTGATTGTATTCTCAGGATCTTGACATATCTGGGTTCGATTTGGATAAACATGGAAAGAGTCCTTGTTGCAATACTACTCTTAGATCTCCGCCTATAAATACCAGGTTTGAAGTATTGATTAAGGACGAATGTTATAATTGCTTTCACTTACAGCATATATTCTCTTCATATTCTCTCGCCTGACTTGAGCGTCGGAGGGGACCCGCCGGAACAACTTCCGGCCCCTTCTCACATTTGCTTCGTATTTTCAGGTCATTGCAGAAGATATTTGCTAATATCCCGGCTGTTATATTGAGTGTTGGAGGAGAAAGAGAGGTGAACCCCCTCTCTATTGATATCAGCAAGTCATCGCAAATTTAGGTGATATCAATTGGCACCGTCTGTGGGAATTATTTACTGAATTGAAGACGTTGATATGGCTGGACGACGTGGACGTGGGCGTGGAGTCAGGAGGAATCAGGAAGAAAGATTAAATCACAGTGTGGAAAATCAAGATGTTCCTCCACAGCAGGAAGATCAGGCACCTCCATCTGTTATGAAGGTGGGAGATATGACTATGGAGCAACTGGCACAATTCATCAGTCAGACCATGCAAAATACTCTTTTCCAACACCAGGTTCCGCCACCAACGGAATCTAATCAACCTCCACCGCCTTCTCAAACAAATCAGGCGCCTTTACCTGTTCAGCCAGAACAGGTCCGTGAAAACAATAGGGTAGCCAGTGCTGTGGTAGATACACAAGTAGAGCCTCCGCTAATAGATCCAATGGAAGCTGTATGGGGAGAGATAAGGCGATTGGGTCAGCATCTTGGTGGCCGAACTCCAGTGGCTAGGAGAGAAAGTCCATTCTCCCTAATTATTCTAAGAGAGGAACTCCCGCCAAATTTCAGACAACCTGCAGTGGGAGAATATGATGGAAGCACAGACCCTGAAGAGCATCTTGGAAGATTTGAGAATGCTGCTCTGTTGCATAGGTATTCTGATGGGATCAAATGCCGTGTTTTCCTTACCACCCTGGTTAGATCGGCGCAACAGTGGTTTAATTTACTTAAACCAAACACTGTAAGCTGCTTTGAGGAGTTCAGTTCGGCCTTTCTAAACCAGTATGCCAGCAGTAAGAGGTATCAAAAAACTTCTTTGAGCCTGTTCACTACCAAGCAGAATGAACAGGAGTCCTTGAGGGAGTTCATACAACGCTTTAACGGGGCAACCTTAGAGGTCCCCACTGCAACGATGGATGTCCTTATTAATGCCTTTACACAAGGGCTTAAGGCAGGAGAGTTCTTTAAATCCTTGGTAAAGAAAACTCCTAGAAGTTATGACGAACTTCTGGGAAGAGCTGAAAAGTATATCAATCTAGAAGATGCTCAAAGACAGAGAAGGGTTGATCTGCGGCCATCAGAGAAGAAGGATAAGTTAGAGTTAAGCAAGAAAAGAACTGTTGACAGGGCTGATGAAAGTGGTCGAACTAGAAGTCAATTTGCATCACGCATACCTCTATCCATGAGCTTGGAAAGAGCTATGGAAATATGTGATGATAGAAAGAAACTGGAAAGACCCAGGAAGTTGGATAATGGGTCCCGTACGCCTATTTCTGATAAGTATTGTGAATTCCATAGAGAGTACGGTCATATAACGAATGAGTGCCAGAAGCTTGAAGATGAGGTAGAAAGAATCATCAAAAGAGACTCTGAAATAAAAACTCTGCTAACAAGGAAGCATGAACCTTCTCAGAAAGGACAGGGTAGAAGCCGGTACCGAGGTAAACGAAGAGAAAAGACACCATATAGGGGCCGAACCAGGTCCCATGAAAGGGGTATCGCTCCTAAAGAAACAGATAATCAAAGGAGAAGGGTCGAACATGTGGATAATAATCCTACTCGAGGAACTATTAATATGATCTCAGGGGGACCCACGGATGGAGACTCGGGCAGAGCTCGGAAAAGTCATGGTAGAAGAATGGAAAATTTCGAAGTATCAGAAGAGTTAATTGAAAGGGATGAGCCTGTCATAAGCTTCGGACCTAATGATCTGAAAGGAGTTGCAACTCCACACAACGATGCCCTAGTCGTGACTGTAACCATAGCTAACTATGACGTAGCAAGGATCTTCATTGATACTGGGAGCTCAGTCAATGTCTTATTCAAAGATACCTTAGAAAAGATGCAGATAGAGGGGTCAAAATATGAACACATTGCAACTCCTCTGTATGGGTTCACCGGGCACGCAATTCAACCGCTTGGACAGATCAACTTGCCATTATCTCTGGGTCATGGGATGTCTCGCATAACAAAGATGGTTAATTTCACTGTGGTAGAGGCACCTTCATCGTACAATGCAATCTTAGGCCGACCTGCAATGAAGGACTTCAAGGCGGTAGCTTCTACCTATCATCAGAAATTAAAATTCCCAGTGGGTAGAGAAGTTGGGGTTCTTTGCGGTGACCAGAAAACAGCCCGCAGATGTTACGTGGACGAAGTAAAAGAAGACGTGAAGCGAGCTCGCCGGGAGGTCAGTTGTATTGAAAGAGTTGGGTATAGTGTTCCTAAAGACAAAGGCATTAACAACAGCTTGGATGAAGAACCGGAAATACTTGAGCTCGTCTCTACTGATCAAAAAGTAAAAATAGCCAAGGACTTGGAAATAAACATTAAAGCCGATCTCATTTCATGTTTAATTAAAAATGAGGATATCTTTGCCTGGAGTGCTCGAGATCTAAGAGGAATTAGACCAGACGTGCTAGAACATCATTTGAATGTGCTCTCGGGAGTCCAACCTGTAAAACAGAAGAAAAGACATTTTGGACCTGAAAAGGATAAGGTCATAAGAGAGCAGGTGGAGGAGCTCCTTCGGGCAGGTCAAATTCGAGAAATACAATTTCCAACATGGCTCTCAAATGTGGTCTTAGTACCAAAGAGCTCTGGAAAGTGGAGGATGTGTATAGACTTCAGAGATCTTAATAAGGCATGTCCGAAGGATTGTTACCCATTACCAAGGATTGATCAGATGGTTGATTCAACAGCGGGACATCAGTACTTGTGCTTAATGGATGCCTACCAGGGATATCATCAGATTCCTCTGGCTAGAGAAGATCAAGATAAAGTCAGTTTTGTCACATCAGATGGGACTTTTTGCTATGTTGTTATGCCCTTCGGGCTCAAGAATGCAGGAGCTACTTACCAGCGTTTGATGGACAAGGTGTTTTCAAAACAGCTAGGCCGCAATGTGGAAGTATATGTGGACGACATTCTTGTAAAATCAAAAAGTGGCACCGATCTAATTGCCGATCTGACTGAGACTTTCTCCACCCTTAGGTCTTACGGGTTAAAGTTAAACCCCCAGAAATGTGTCTTCGGGGTAAAAAGCGGGAAATTTCTAGGCTATATAGTGACAGAAAGGGGGATTGAAGCTAATCCAGAAAAGGTGAGAGCTATCTGTGAGATGTCTCCGCCGAAGAACCTTCAAGAGGTGCAACGCTTGGCAGGAAAAATCGTTTCTTTATCACGATTTATTTCTAGATCAGCTCATAGAAGTCTCCCCTTTTTTAAGATACTCCGGAAGGCTGGGAAATTTGATTGGGACGAAAAATGTGGGGAAGCATTTGAAGAATTGAAAAAATACTTAGCTGAACTTCCAATTTTGGCCAAGCCTATGCAGGCAGAGAGGCTATACGTCTACCTATCAGCGACTGAGGAAGCAATCAGCTCGGTTCTCGTCAAAGAAAGGGAATCAGAACAGCAGCCGATATATTACTTATCTCATGCCTTGAAGGATGCGGAACTGAGGTATCAGGAGATCGAGAAGTTGGCTCTAATGTTGATCATCACAGCTAGGAGACTCGGGCCTTACTTCCTATCCCATCCTATAACGGTGCTAACAAACAGTTCCCTGGGAAAAATACTCAGTCGCGCGGATGTCTCTGGACGACTTGTTAAATGGACAACTGAACTAGGTGAGTATGATATACAGTATGAGCCACGCACAGCTATCAAAGCTCAGGCCTTAGCAGATTTTATTGCGGAAACTGTGCATCCCGAAAAAGAAGAATTATGGAAAGCATTTGTAGATGGTTCTTCTTGTAATGAGGGAAGCGGGATTGGGGTTGTGCTAATCTCTCCAACCGGAGAAGAGGTGTGTTTGGCTGTTCGACTGGATTTCCGAGCTTCCAATAATGAAGCAGAGTATAAGGCAGTATTGACTGGATTAAGGGCTGCTCGAAATGTTGGAGCTAAGTGTATACATGTCTTCTCTGACTCACAGCTGGTAGCCCAACAAATGAATGGCGCCTATGAGGTTAGAAACGAGAAGCTAATCCATTATGCAAGTACCATAGAAAAAATAAAGGAGGGATTTCTAGAGGTAGCATTCAAACAGATCCCAAGAGAGGAGAATAGAAAGGCCGACAGTTTGGCAAGAATGGCTAGTGCTCTCCGCGCTTGGCAAGATAGAGACGTGGTGTTTCAAATTGAGTTGACTCCTAGTCAGGACGTCCCATCTGAATCCGTGGAAGAGAATGATTGGAGACAAGAGCTCTTAGACTATCTTACCAATGCCAAGCTCCCTTCTGATACCAAAAAAGCGTATAGACTCAAAAAAAGGAGTCAGAGATTCATACTCATTGAGGGCGTCCTGTACAAGAGGTCTTTTGCCCAACCACTTCTGCGTTGTTTGGGTCCGAAAGAGTCAGACTACGTATTAAGGGAAATTCATGAGGGGTGCTGCGGAAATCACCTAGGATCGTATTTCTTGGCAAAGAAGGTGCTCCTAGCCGGATATTTCTGGCCTACGATTCAGAAGGATTCGGCTGCTATGGTTATATCATGTGATAGTTGTCAAAGACACTCCAGGCTCCAGCATCATCCAGCTATGATGATGAAAGCTATTGTGGCGGCATGCCCATTTGATCAGTGGGGCATTGATATAGTAGGACCTTTTCCAACAGGTAAAGCTCAGAAGAAATTTCTGATTGTTGCCATTGATTACTTCTCTAAATGGGTGGAAGCAGAGCCACTAGCCAGAATCACTGAGAAAGAGGTCTTCAACTTCATCTGGAAAAACATTGTTTGCCGATTTGGTGTCCCGCGGAAGATCATCTCGGACAATGGAAGGCAATTCCAAGGAGCTTTGCTCAGGGCATGGTGTGAAGAATTAAAAATCCATCAGGCTTTCACTTCCGTTGCATATCCTCAGAGCAATGGTCAGGTAGAAGTTACCAACAGGTCTCTCGTGCAAAGCATCAAAGCTAGGTTGGGAAAAGCTAAGGAAAATTGGGTTGAAGAACTACCTAATGTTCTATGGTCATATCGAACTACACCAAGGACGGGAACAGGTGAAACCCCATTCAGTATGGTCTATGGAAATGAAGCGGTACTCCCAGCTGAAATTGGAGCGGAATCATCAAGAGTGCATTTCTATGACGAACAAAACAGCGATAGAAGAGCTGCTGACCTGGACCTGATTGAAGAAGTAAGGGAGGCTGCGGCCATCAGAATGGAAGCCTACCGCAATCGGGTGACGCGGATGTACAACAGACGAGTCATCCAGAAAACTTTCCAGGTCGGTGATCTCGTACTAAGAAAGGTGCAAGAGGTTCAAGTGGGCAAGCTTGACCCTAAGTGGGAGGGTCCCTTCAAGATTGTTGAAAAGCTAAGCTCAGGAGCTTACTACCTAGAAGGTCCTGATGGGAAGATGTTGAAAAGACCATGGAACGCTTACCATCTCCGAAAATATTATTCTTAGTTCAGCTCTTTAAATTTTAGCGAAGATTGTTTTTGTTTTTGGACAATATACTCTTTTATTATACAAAGTTTTATAATTTGTGCCAGATATTGTACAACCAGGAAAAGGGTTTTCAATCTACCTGAGGAGCACGAGCTCAGCCCTGGTCACCCCAGGAGCATGGGTGTGCAAGCACGAGCTCAGCCCTGGTCACGCCAGGAGCATGGGTGTGCAACCAACCTCAGAAGCACGAGCTCAGCCCTGGTCACGCCAGGAGCATGGGTGTGCAAGCACGAGCTCAGCCCTGGTCACGCCAGGAGCATGGGTGTGCAACCAACCTCAGAAGCACGAGCTCAGCCCTGGTCACGCCAGGAGCATGGGTGTGCAAGCACGAGCTCAGCCCTGGTCACGCCAGGAGCATGGGTGTGCAAGCACGAGCTCAGCCCTGGTCACGCCAGGAGCATGGGTGTGCCACCTGCCTCAGGAGCACGAGCTCATCCCTGGTCACACCAGGAGCATGGGTGTGCAAGCACGAGCTCAGCCCTGGTCACGCCAGGAGCATGGGTGAGCCATCTGCCTCAGGAGCACGAGCTCAGCCCTGGTCACGCCAGGAGCATGGGTGTGCCACCTGCCTCAGGAGCACGGGTAAATTATTACGCCAGGCCGAGCTACATCGCCCTTGGTCCCAGCTGTTTACTGTTTGCCATTATTTGGTATATTATTAAACCAGGCCGAGCTACTACGCCCTTGGTCCCAGCTGTCTAATGTTTGCCATTATTTGGTACATTATTAAACCAGGCCGAGCTACTTCGCCCTTGGTCCCAGCTGTCTAATGTTTGCCATTATTTGGTACATTATTAAACCAGGCCGAGCTACTTCGCCCTTGGTCCCAGCTGTTTACTGTTTGCCATTGTTTGGTACATTATTAAACCAGGCCGAGCTACTTCGTCCTTGGTCCCAGCTGTTTACTGTTTGCCATTCTTTGGTACATATTAAACCAGGCCGAGCTACTTCGCCCTTGGTCCCAGCTGTTTACTGTTTGCCATTGTTTGGTACATTATTAAACCAGGCCGAGCTACTTCGCCCTTGGTCCCAGCTGTTTACTGTGCCATTATTTGGTCCATTATTACGCCAGGCCGAGCTGCATCGCCCTTGGTCCCAGCTGTTTACTGTTTGCCATTACGTGGTAAATTATTAAGCTAATCCGAGCTACGACATGCTTGGTCCGCCACAAAAAATGACCAGAACGGTAAAACAGAAATAACATTAAATAAGAGAACAATTCTGAGGAAATTACATCTATAGATCAGGGGGGAGAGAGGCAACTACTTTCTCTACGTCTAGAAAATCTAAAGAGACGTCAGGCACAAGAAGCCACGTTCTTTGATCTGGCTAAGACATCCCTGGAAACCAGCCTCAATAAAAGTAAGGAGTTTCTCTCCTACCAACTCCTCAGACTTTTGTTTCTCCTCGGCCGCCTCCTTTAGAGATTTAGCAAGTTCCTGCTCAGCAGAAGTAGCTAGCCCTTTAGCTAAAGCTAACTCATTACGCAGCTTCCGGAGCTCAGTCTCATGTTGACGTTTCTGGACCTCAACCAAAGAGCGAGCCTCGGCCACAGCGACGGCCCCCTTCTCAACCTGAGCTTTCAGCTCCGAGATGTCTTTCTCATGAAGAGATTTGGCCTCAGCAAGGGTGTCTTGCATATTATCGAAGACCTTGGCATCTTTCAAGGATTGTCTTCGGATCATATTCGCCCTTGACATAAACTCACCCATCAAGAGCATAGACTCGGTCAGACGGCTCCCAGTTCGGGTCATCAGGTCCCCCCAGCTCAGTTGGCTTATATAAAGGGCATCCTCAGTATTGGGAAGATTACGAGCCACAGCTAAGGCAACGGTGCTCGGTCCTTCCCCAACTAGTCGCACACCACCTCGGTAAGCTTCCATCACCCGCTCACGACATCTCTCCACACGAGCTGGTGCACCCCCTTTCTCACCCGTTGAAGGGAGGTCGGACGGATCTGGGCGTGACCGAACTTGCCTCAGAGGATGAGCTTCAACAGCAGTAGACCCTGACGAACCCCCAGGAGCTGCCGGTCTTTTCCGGGATAGCTGGGCTACATCTTCGGGGGGGCTCTCACCTCCTACATCCACAATGGTGACTCCCTCGGCTGCTGGGGGTTGGCCCTGTTTTTGCTTCCTCTTCTGAATAGCTTTCAGCACTAATGAGTTCATAACTCTGTCTTCTGTATAAACAGATACATAGTTCAGTCACACCGAACAAAATACACGTGAATAAAATAATTGTTAAAGCATGTTAGAACAAGTACCGGCTCTCCCCCTTAAGGTCAGATTAGCTGGACTCAGCCCAGCAAAACAAAGCAGATCCTCCACCACCAGCTTAGATGAATTAAAACAGTGACCTCCTATGGCGTTCATTACATCTAAGAAGGCGGTGCTCTTTTTGAAATTTTTAGGAGGAGAGGGGAGAGCCGGGAGATGTTCAAGCCAATCAGAGCAGCAGACCCAGGGCTGGGAGGGCTTTACAAAAAAGAACTCATTTTTCCAGTCTTTGATTTTGCTAGGATAACCCCCAACAAATGCACAGCCAGGTCGGCTGGTGACATACCAGGGGCCCTCATCTGATCTCTTGATGTGAAAAAAATAAGAGAGAGTGGGGTGGTCATAAGGTAAGCCTAACGCCTTAAAGATAACTACGAGACTACACAAAATTCGGAAGGAGTTGGGAGAAAATTGGCTAAGGTTTAGCTGATAAAAACTACTGAACTCCTGAAAGAATTCAGGAAGAGGAAAACGTAAACCCCCTTCTAGCTGACCGCGGTAGAAGATAAAAAAACCCTCAGGAGGTTGGTTGGGTCGTTGAGAAGAAGAAGGGAAGATGAATTCATAATCAGAAGGGGCTTGGCTGACTTGACGTATTTTGGCCTCATCTGACTCATCCAAGACAGGAACATAAAGTTCATACCAAGGATAATTGCCTGGAGGCGACTCTGATCTAAGACGAGAGCTGACCTCAGTCATTTGAAGGTCAGGTTCAGCTGAGGTCCCAGCTTCCTGGGGAGCCTCAGTGCGCACCACTTCTTCAAGGGGCTCAACTCCCTCAGGAAGGGCAATCCCTTCGGGATAAAATGAGCCATACTGATCTACGCTCTAAGCTCCTCGTCAGTAAGAGGGGAAGGAAACAATTGATCAGGTGAAGACATTGTAACAAAAACAGCTGAGAAAACGTACCTAGGAGTTTTCAGAAATAAAAATGGCAAGCTAAAGAGGTCGGATCCGATCTGTTTCGAAAATGGAAAAAGTGGATAATGAGGGACCCGGAGTGGTATATATATAGGGAGACCTCAACGAATCCTGGCCGTTGATCCTTGATGGGCTGTACGGTCTAGATTAGCCTCGGGAATCAGGAGGGGAGCCCAACGGTCACAATTTCAATTTAAAATTCAAATTTTGTAGCCGTTAGTTCCCGCCTAAATCAAGTTTTGCTATTTTCAAGAATTGGCTCGTCAGGATAACTCAGCACATACGAGCTTCTGGTCTACGATGTCAGCTCGACAGGGAGGGGGACTGTGATACCCGCTAGAAGATACCACCTGACGAGCCGACCTGGCTCCAAGGCATGTTACTCGTCTTTCTTCGGCGAGGCCTCGCCTACCCATCCGAGCTCTTTTGTGAGATCCGACCTGTTTGACCGACATGTTCCGCCTTACCTGTTTCCCTCCAGCAACTCGACGTGAGACCTCTTTTGAGAGCCCGAGCTGTTAGGCCGAGCTCTCCTCATTCCCCTTGTTGCTACCGGCTCTCAGCAAGGAAACCAGTTCCCCAAGATATCTAGTCCTAGATATGCGGAGCAATATCAGGGATTTGATTGTATTCACAGGATCTTGACATATCTGAGTTCGATTTGGATAAACATGGAAAGAGTCCTTGTTGCAATACTACTCTTAGATCTCCGCCTATAAATACCAGGTTTGAAGTATTGATTAAGGACGAATGTTATAATTGCGTTCACTTACAGCATATATTCTCTTCATATTCTCTCGCCTGACTTGAGCGTTGGAGGGGACCCGTCGGAACAACTTCCGGCCCCTTCTCACATTTGCTTCGTATTTTCAGGTCATTGCAGAAGATATTTGCTAATATCCCGGCTGTTATATTGAGTGTTGGAGGAGAAAGAGAGGTGAACCCCCTCTCTATTGATATCAGCAAGTCATCGCAAATTTAGGTGATATCAATATTATTCTCAAATATTGGCCACAAACATGTATTTCCCTTATCGGAGGGTTCCTTTGCGAGTGTAAACTAATATTTGAAATTAAATATTATTTCTTCCTATTATTGTTGTTAATAGATGCGGACTGGGGATACGTATTTATATATATTTTTGGAAGGAAAATATATATATATATTATGTTTAGCATTGAAGCGGCAAGAATTCAATGGATACAGCCATTTCACAATGGTTGACTTCAATTTTTAATTAATGGGTTAATAATTGAAAAAAAGTTAATGATTATATAATTGTACAGTTTGGAGTTTTATAGATATTAAATTTTGAGTACTAATATTTTTAATGTCTTATTTAAATACTTCTAATTTAATATTTATAAATCGATTAATGTCTTATTTAAATAAATTCTAATTTAATTACAAAAGATTTATCTCTAAAAGCTAGAGTAAAAAAAAGATACCCCTCCCACATACTCGAAAAAAATAAATAATAGAATCAGAAAATTGTAATATTAAATCTCTCAAACATCTTCGCCATGCTTCCACATTACAAAGTAAGAGCAGATGATGATATCATCTTATATCAGCCGACACAATGTACGATGACAATATTATTATTTTTTAATAAAATAATTACTAAGTGTGGTTATACCAACTAATAGTTATAATTGAACGATCAAATTGCCATTCTTCAATAAATTATTACTAACTCAATTTAATATTACAAACAAAATTATTATAAAAAAAAGAGAAATTCTACATAAGTAATTATAACAATATATAAAAATTCATTTATTTGATTAGAATTTCTAAATTTTTGTATCAAAAAATTATTTAACATCAAAAAATTTATTATAAATGATACAACATGTGCACGTAAATAATATGTTATGCACACGTACTGCGGTGCTTTGATTCGCTAATAATAGTTATAATTATTCATGGATTACCTGTACTATGTTAATATATATATATATATATATATATGATATCCTGTAATATATATACATACAACTATATATATTGATATTACTGGATGATTCCCGATCTCGAGCAGGCGAACTCTGAACAGCACGAACAGTCTTACTCCAAACATCAAGTATCAAAGTTATTATGTTTAGGACATTCTAATAGAGTAGTAGGACAATTATATTATGCCTGAAAGCCAAAAATGTTAAATGGTCGTCGAGGATGACCCCGACATGCCACTTCGACGATCAAGTCACTGCTAAAAAAAACAAGTGATACATGAATCAAACAAACTAGAGAATAACAATTGTTTAAAATATGTTAAAAAACTTGGTGTATATTTACACTGTTTTGAGATCATCTTTTTTCCTGTTTATGTCGTCTAATGCTTGTATTTGTAGTGGTGCCTTCGGCAGTTATGACCCGCCAAATCCAGAGCACATCGCCCACGACCTTGGCACGATTAGCTCATAACATGTCCGAAAAATTCGCACTCATTACTAATCATTAATCCACTTTCAAACGGACGTGTTTACCAACAGTTACGACCGAGTCTTCCGTCACTGTTTGATATCGCGGGCCGAGCAGTCACCTCATCTGCTCGGATAATTTCTGTTCAGCACTGATATGTAATGTTATTCCGTGAAAATCGGAACAACTGAGATTTTATGTGATGTGACGTATTCATTCTATAGCATCATATATCATACGATAATCTTTTTTCCCCATATAACATAAGCTAAGTTCATTGTTCTTAAACAATCGTAACTAAAAAAATCCTTTGTTTATGCTTAGAAAACTTTAATTGCTCATTTATTGTTACCAGGATACCAAATTGAATAAACAAATTAAAGTCCACGTTGAAATGTTGGCAGGTTCCATGCCCCCGTATCTTGAGGAGATATCCTATTAATTATTTATAGATATTTTTGGACAGGCAATTCTATTTTGAAAATAATAAATCCAACAAATAAAATAATAATAATATTCACACATGGGCCAATAACATTTTCATTTTTTTAGAGTAAATATGAAATTATAATTGATCAGGAAAGTTTACAACCCATCAAAAAGGCAAAATATTATCTCCTTCACAGTCTATATCCAATTCCTTAGCTAATCTATGGACAAGTTCATTCACATCCCTGGAGCCATGCACACATGAAAATGACACAAAATGCTTTATGAAAGCTTGAATCTCCTCAAACAAGACACTTGCTTAAGCCCATGATTTGTCCATGCAATCGAGACCATTAACCACAGTAACGCAATCACCCTCCAGTATGATCCTAGTTCACGACCGAGAGACGACCAACATTACCCCATCACGTGCAGCTAATGCCTCCGCAATCTCCGTGCTAGGTCTTCCCCTCACTTTCCTTCTTTTCCAGGCAACTATCCTGCCATCCTCGTCCCTCGCCACTACTCCTAGGCGAACATATGGTGTATGATAAGGTGTGGTAGCATCAAAGTTGATTTTAATAACCCCCTGTGTTATTTTATATTTTATATCATCAAATATATTGACATCTTAAGGGGATCCATCTGTTATTAAATTACATAAAAAAATTCGTAATACAGATATTCTATGATAAACAGTTCGAATATTTATTTAGAAATCGATGAAACCCCGTCTCGGAAACATTATTAAAAATCATTGTATGGAAGTGGTTGAGATTCGGTCATTAGGGAATTTAAAAATATATATTTACACGACAGCATCTTACAACCCATGACAATATAAATACTATGATTGTATTTTTTTATGCATTTACTTGTTATAATAATTGTTTGTATGTAATAATTAGGGAGACATGCTGGCAACAAAAGCATAGTATGCATCTACCGACGAGACAACATTTGAATTGTTGGTGGTCATTAGCGACAAATTATACGGTGTTTGAAAACGCCATCTATTATGGAGCAAGAGGATAAAGGATAAATTAATTTTGGTGCATTTAGTTAAATATTCAAATTAAGCTTTACACCATAAAAATTATAGATTGAATAAATAATTAGTAATTGAGGTGCCATTTGTAACAGAGATTTTGGAACAAAAGAGGAGAACCGAGCTCGGAGCAGTGATTTTGTGAGAACATCAGCCAATTGGTCTTCTGTGCGAACAAATGATACTGATTGGTAAGATATGATATGAGCAACTAGGATCATCGTTGATACAACTTATTGTCGCTGTTTATTTTAAATTCTTAGATGACTGTTATTGTTATTAATCACATGATGAATATTTTTAAAATCTTTTTTTTAAGAAAAAATATTCACAAGTTAGGCACAAGTATAACACTTACATGGCTAGTTTATATTATACTCGTGATCAAAGTATACACGTTGCGTGTGTGAAATAAGTGTCACAGGCAAAGTGATATCGACAAACATGATAAACACCATTATTTATAAAAGAAAAACAATAAGTGCCACGGAACAAAGTTTTGCAAATTCTTGTTACAATAGCAAAGAAAATGCAAAAAAAGAAATGACACAAATTCATGGAGATTCGAAGGTTAAGTCCTTGGACTCCTTCCTTATTCCTACAATAAGAGCCCGATGGTTCTGCTCGATTGACCCGAGAAGTGTAATTGTGGGATATTTTTGTAAGATTTCGTACCGAGCTTGGTTGTTAAATTTTTTAGACCTAGTTGTGGGATATTTTGTAAGATTTCTCTCATTGTGTGTACGTATTACATATTTTCTTAGGGGTGTTTGTAAATACCAACAAATCTCTATTATCATTTACATAGTACAAACCAACAAATCTCGCTCAGTTTCACGTCTAGCAGCAGAAGGTAAACTCACAATCCCAGCTCTCCCCAGCTATGAGTCCCTACAGAACAACCATACAAAATACATGAGTATTGAAATGATGTCCACAATAACATCAAAATAATGCATCAATACTATATAAACAACTTCCTGTAAATCATGCATTTGCAATACTCCTCTTTGGTTGTTCCTGTACATATCCCTGTACATACCTCATCATGCAAAAATACAAATATTTCATGATAGGTCTCATCTATCACCCTGTTAAAACGGAACAAATATGATTTGTCTGTCTCAGCTCAATATGTCAGTGGAACATCATCACATCTTCATATTAGCAGCACAAACCATATTTCCGTCCTCACACATTATAATAGTCCAAGCATATACTCAACCGGAGTATACTTTTCATGCCAAAGCATATCCTCAACAATAGCATACCTATCGTGGCATGACTCTCAACAACATATGTAACATGCCCAACAATGGCAACAAGACCGATCTGATATGCCTATCTCAGCTCAATATGTTAGTGGAACCTCATCACATCTTCATATTGGCAGCACATATCGTATAATCGTCCTCACATAGTTAATAGCCAGAGCATATACCCAATCGGCGTATATCTCTCATGCCAAAGCATATGTATCATATCTATCGTGGCCACAATCCCAGCCAAAACATATGCCTAACACTGGCATATCTATCGTGGCACCGATCTCAGCCAAAGCATATACTACATATCTATCGTGGCATCCCTCTCAATCATATAAATCTCATGAAAGCACATGCATATGATACCACTAAGCATAAGATAACATGCTCACATCATCATCACAATAATATCATATACTCGTACGTCAACACATACATATTCTCATCATATACATTTCTCATAAATGTAATATCAATACTAGTACGTGAACACTTACCTGTCATGCGACACAAAAGATATAAATCAGGCGTCAATATGTAAACGTCTTGTTGTCTTGTCCCCTGTGATGACGCTACAACAATACCAACAATATCATTTTAAAAGAGGTTGAACTATCAATTTCCACAACAATATAACGTTGTTCAACATTTTAAGTCTACCGATCGATCGGTCACTCTAGCGATCGATCGGTACAAACATTCAACCCTAGCGATCGGTCGGTCAGAAGCTAGCTAGCGATCGCTCTAAAGTCTGAATTTCTTAAAAATGCTATGGCATTGGAGCGATCGATCGGTACATGAACCGCCTTACTTTCCCCTGTTTCACCGATCGATCGGTACGATCCTAGCGATCGATCGGTCGACAACAAATTTTCAAAACAATGGCGATTTTGATACTTATCTTCATGGTTCTTTTCATACACCTTAATTCATACCATAACAACTTGAACACTAGATAAACTAGCATCATATACACATCTTTCCATAATTTTATAATTTCAAATGATCACCTTAAACTCATAGCAATTCATGTGCAAGTAGTAACTTTACATGTTTCAAGTATGATAACCAAGCACATATATCCATCAACTATGATAACAAAGCATGAAAATCTACTTTTCTTACCACATACTTCATGTTGAACCTGCTTCCAAACTAGAATCAAGCAAAGACACCAAGAGGTTCAAGAGAGCATGTGTAGAGATTTGTAGGTGAGTTTAGGTGAGTTGTGTGTTTAAAATCTGATTTTACATCTATATAGTCACCTTTAACTCCAAATGCACATTCACATGTAATTCCTCTAACATGCATGATAAATGTATGGCCAAGTTCACATCCCACTACACACCTCATGCTTTTAGTTCTCTTGTCTATGCACATGCATCGACATTCCAAGTCAATAGACACATATGATCTATGTTCTCAATTCACATCTCTAGTATGCTTCTTGTTGGAATCGAAGAGGGGGTGAATGAGATTCCTTGGCTACTTTAGCGTTTTAAAATGAGTTTGCAAAACTAAAAAAGTTTGCGCTTGCGGAAGGCTTAAGTCAATCGATAAATAAAATAAAATAAGAAGTAAACAAATAAATAAATACGTAAAGAAATAAAGCGGTAAATGACAAGGATATTTGTTATAGAAGTTCGGCGATGAATCGCCTGCGTCTCCTCTTCCCGGTTAGATAACCTCCAACCGAGGTTCCACTATAATAAATTGTCAGGATCGATTACGAGGGTGGGTTGCCATTTCACACCCGAGTTCAACCAACTTGAGCTTCAATAGCTCGTGTTCTTGAATTAATTGCACCGAGAGATTATATCGAGTTCGGTTACAAAACCGAGCGGAAGACACTCGACATAACCCGCTCTAAAACCGATTAAACATTTGAAAGGCATTTTAAAGATATGCAATTAAAATAAATAAACAAGCATTTGTTTATGGAAGTTCGAAGGTGGTGTCATACTTCTACGTCTCCCCTTCTTCCACCTCATGGAAGGATTCCACTAGAAGACTTTGATTTATACAATCCCGTTGTACAAACCCGATCCAGTTGGGAATGCCCCATCCAACTAGAACTCCTAGCAACTCAACTATGTATGTTCTTTAATGTCTCACATACAAAGACCTCTCATCGGTTGTGATAAATCATCAACCGTTACAATGATATTCACTATTCTATTAAGCTCTCATATACAATGAATAGAGTTAATATATATGGCACAAATGATTCCATAATGAATCTGATATAGCAAGGTAAGTGGTGCCAAAGGTTTGGGGAGTGCTCTTCATTTAGCAACTTTTGCCTTTGAAGTTCCCCAATTGAATCCCAAGTGGGTTTGCTTTGGAAGGCTTGGATTGATCTTCAATCAGCTGTTATTGAGCTTCCAAATCATGTATGTATAGCCCCAAGTAATGATATATACGTTATACACAAGAATATGCCCGTTGGAAAAGGTTCTGCACCATTCCCGAGCTTGCAACGATCATATTCTGGTTTCTGGGCTATTTGTATTTCGGACCGGATTGGCCGGATCAGATTGGGCAGATCAGTCTGGCCGGATCAGCATGGTAGATCAGTCTGGCAGATCATCATGGGCAGATCAATCTTGTCCAGATCAGCAAGGGCAGATCAGTCTGGTCCGGATCAGTCTGGACAATCAGCTTGATACAAAAACAGATTGATAAACTTGCTCTTCGGTCTGTTGATTGTAACTCTTCATTCTTTGATTTCTGGGCAAAGTGATCCAAATAAAAGTTGTAGCCTTTTCTCTTAGCTTTCCACGGAATCAAGAATCGCTTGATTTCGAGTTTGTATGAGAGAGTTATGCTCGAAATACGAGGCAATGCTCCTGCTGTCTGTTTGCTGGATGCAGCAGCACATGGCGTGACTTGCAGAAGCTGTTTGGCCATCTTAACGTCCGATTCAGTCTTTCACTTCCAAAGATGACTTGTAGATATTTGTCTTAGCGTTCCAACCCATACTGAATCGTTCCGTTCCGATAAGTGAGCTAAGAGTTATGCCTACCAGACTGACAGTTGCTTGCTGAAACAGCTTGCTGTTTCTTCGCGGTACAGCTCGATCTTGCAGGCGTCTTTTCTCCTTGATAAAATTTGAACTAGGCGATCTGTTGTGAAATATGACTTTTAGTATTTTGAGTTGGCTGTTCAATCTCTTTGGAAGCACGCCATTTCGATATCCGAGCAATGAGATATGATTGAAACAATCCGCTCTGCCAGGATTTCAGACTTGGTCCAACTTGATATTTTCAAGCTACTTCTTTGTAATTCATCAAGCTCTTAATTATGATCTATGAACTGCACACTTGATGAAATATGTTAGCAACACAATAACAAGTTTTGTTAACATCAAAACCAAGATTATTCGGGTTCTCAAAACCTAACATAAATGATCTTGGCCTTGAGGGCTCCAAGTAAGCCACAACCCAACTCTTCCCGAGTTTACAAAGCTCTTCCCGAGCACACTACTCTTCACGAGTACACAACGCTCTTCCCGAGCACAATACTCTTCACGAGTACACAAATCTCTTCACGAGCTACCAACACTGTTCACGAGTCTTCTTGGCCTTAAGGGCTCCAAGGATAGCCACAACACATGCACCAACTTCACTTGTTGGCGACTTTACAATTTTCAACTTGCTTTGGTGTTGGAGGACCTTTACAATAAACCAACAAACACCTTCACGGTGTACTCACACGAAGACAACAAGACTCTATCAAAATAAAACAATTACAAGCTCCAATACAACAACAATGTATGGAGTTTGCAATGCTATAAGAAATTTGAATTATGCAAAGCTTGTATGAAGTTTGTAGGCTTGTTTCTTGTCTTCAAAATGCTCCAAAGCATCAATATTTATAGTGTAGGAAGCCCCCTAGGCTCCTACTAGCCGTTGCTACACAAAAGGCTGAAATCACTCGTCGATCGCCTCAGGCGATCTCCATCGCCGCGCCCCAACGGTCAGCATAAATCACGCATCGCCTCAGGCGATCCAAGCATAAATCCAATGCCGTAGCCTCAGCAGCTCAAATCCTTGCATCGCCTCGGGCGAAGTCCAGATCACCTCAGACGTTCAACGCATCGCTTCAGGCGTTCATGCCATCGCCTCGGGCGTACTCCCCCGCGCGCCAGCCTCGGCATCGCTCCAGTCGATGTGCGTGGCGATGCCCCGCCTGGCTGCCATCGCCTGGGGCGATGATCACCATCGCCTGGGGCGATCCACGCCAGATTGTGCACACTTGATTTTCTTCATTTCAATCCACTTTTAGTCACTTAATCTGCACACTAAGTACACACATTAGTATAACAAACACAAGTTTTGTTGATCATCAAAACTCAAAAATAAACCGGGGATAAATTAACGCTTTAAACACAACCATTAGTTTAAGGCTCAACACTTCTCATATATCAATATGTATGATACCAAGTCTAACAATACCATACAATTGGTCCTCTTGCATGCCATTTCATACAATACTTGATTTATCATATATGCACATTATGTCATTGCCACACAACCATTAATACTTTCTTTCATTGTTTCACATTTTATTTTCATGTATATAAACATTCTTACTCGGTTCAACCCGAACCCGAGTTCATCTCATACCGTACTTATTTCATAATCAAATAAAACATGGATGATTAATGTCTAGGCATTACAGTCACGAAAAGATAATAACATACAAAATGAAAGTGAATTTTTTTAAAGAGGGGCAAATATAATTTTAGTAGAGCAAAATGCAGTCTTATGAGGAATGCAATTTTAGAGGGTATTACAAATAAATTTTTTTAGAGATGACACTTGTCCTCCTTTACCTTCACTTGTATGACTATGGATCAATGCATAAGAGAAACAAGGCCAAGATGCCATCCGTGATTGAATTTTGATGATAGAAATGTAATTTTTGGAGGGTCAAAATACAATTTTATGATAGAAACAATATAATTTTTGGAACGTTTTGTAATTTTTTTGAGGAGAAAATATAATTTTAAATTTTTTTGATTGACAAATGCAGTTTGATGTTGTCCTAAATATTGGATTGATATACCCAACATTTTGTTGAGCAATCTAATGATTGGGGTGTCTAAAAGATAGTGCCCGTAAAGACATCCTAACATAAGCACAAATGCCCCATAATGTAGATCCACATTGCTTATGATTCGACAATCAAACACCACCTTGGACCAACTATTATGTCTTTTGATTTATTCTATGCTACCCCATGGGGTAGTGCCCCATGGGGTACATCCACCCATTCATTGAGAATATTCTCACTTAACATCATTGAGAATATTCCCAATGAAGGGTTGGATGTACCCAATATTTCTATGTCCTTCATGGAATTTGGAATCACGCACGAGGCACGTGCCCTTCTCCATTTGAACCGCTTCCATTATCTGCAGAAAAACACAAATCTCACACAAATACCCACGAAACCCCGACCTAACCCTAGCTGGCGTTATACCTCTGTGGATACCTGCACAGCAAATTGTTTTTTTTTTTCTAATCTCTGTTCATACCCTCGCATCGAAAAGAACGCAGCAAGAATTTCTGATTGTAGGTAAGACGCAAAATCCATGTCAATTCGGTTCAAATTCAGGAGTTCTGTCAACTATGAAACGGTTCAGCTTGATGGGCGGGATTCCATATCTGTTAGAGAGCTTCGAGCGAGAATTATTGGAGGAAAGAGCTTTGGAGGCGTTCAGCAACCACAGCAGGGTTTCGATCTTGTCTTCACCGATGCGCTCTCCGGTCAAGGTTCTTGATTCCTATCTTTTATTTCATGTTCTGTGATTGGTTATTCTGTTTATGCTAATTTTATTTCATGTCTTTGTTCCTGCTTTTGCCCTTTTTTCTATAAATTTTCTCTGAACTTTTATTGGGAAAATTGGATATGATTCAGAGTACAAGGGAGATGATTATCAAATTCTAACTGGATCCAGCGTGATTGTGAAGAGAGTACCTGGAGGGGCTGTACCATTGTCGGTTGTGTAAGTTCTTTTATGAGTGAATGGAGCACGCATCGAGTGCTATTGTCTGTTTATGAGAACTTGCGTGATTTGGGTTGTGCATTTTGTTGATTTCTTTGTTCTACGAGAAATGGAGTTCTTCCGGTTGGAGATATCTAGATTTTTGAAGTTAATTATGGTTTTCAAAAGAGTAAATATCTGGTTTTCAAAATCGTAGTGTGTACTTGTTTCTTATTGTTGAACATGTAGTTCTGTGCTGATGGACTGGTTTTGATTTCCATGAACTTACCATTATAGAACTAACTGTTAGTTTTCGGATTCGTTGGCAGTAGAGTAAAATTTCTTGTCAGACAAGTTAGAGCATATCATCCTCTTAGGTAATCGTGAACTGGTTTTTGACATGGTTTGATGTTGGAAGCATGACAACTCGTGTGATCCTTTTAGTTGTTTATGTTCTGTGTAGTGACGCTTTGTGGATGTAATCATTGATGAACTGATCAACCTTACCATGTTTATCCTTTGATTTTCTTGCATACTCTTCCAGCTTAAACAGGAGAACTTAATCAGAGAGAACATAATCAGAATTAGGTTTTGAAATTTATGCTTGCTGCAGGTCTCCCATTGAAGCTGTGAAGGATTTAGGGATGAAAGACTCCTATCCTTTGAATCCAGTTGTAAGCTGTTCAGTCCTGATTTACTTATGTTCTTTCTTTTTGTTGTATTCTTTTTTCCTTTTGGGGTTGACACTTTTCTTGAATGAATAAGAATAAATTAATTTGTGTATCATAAGTACTCATGCTCACACTGAGATTCACAAACATGACCATTGTCCCCACTTTTCTCTTATGAGTAATTTCATTTCCATTCTAGGTTTTCTTGTTTTATGTTCTGCTGCTCATTAAGCTATGTTGAGCGCACTTTTGCACCAATTTTTTGCTTTTTACTGTTCTAAGTGGTCATTATCTAGTTTATGTTACTGTGTTGTTTTTGGTTCTTCCTTTGCGAAATGACTGTCTCTAGTTCCTTGCTTACATGTTGATTGCTGGCATTGATCATAATCATTAGGCACCTTTGTGTTATGCAGAAGGAATCAATGGATGCATTCGATGACTTTGGTGCTGAATTGTGCCCCTTACCTGACTCAAACTTGCATCATTTTGATCTTGAAATAGATAAGAATAACTTAGTGGGAAACAAGAAGAAAGAAATTCATGGTTTAAGGTATATCCCTCCAGCTCCCATAATTTATGACAGCTATGGAAGTAACAGTATGCCAGTAGGCGGCGTTCTAACCAAGACCGTGTTTCTGATTACACGGTTTTGGTATTTGTTGATTGCTTGCTTGCTTGCATGAAGTTTTGCATCCCTTGATTTTTTAACTCTTGATTTGGATGGTTTTTGTTAATTTTTCGAAGGCTGACCACATCCAATTTCCTGGTCGCACAAAGTAGTAATCTGCCTCCAGAAATGAAATGTGCTCTCTGCAACACTATTTTCAAGGAGGCTGTGATGATACCCTGTTGCCAGCATAGCTTTTGTGAGAACTGTGGGTTATCTTCTCTGAGAGTTATTTCTTTGATCATTGCACATTTGCCAATATCTTAGATCTATCTTTTCACCATCCTTGAGGAAAAAAATCTCTTGAATAGTCGCTCGTTATAATGCAGGTATTCATTTCGTGCTTATTGAAGAGAAAAAGTGTCCAAAATGCTTTTCTACCAAATACAATGTCGAAGATCTACTGCCAAATCTCTCACTTCGTCAAGCAATTGAGCATTTCCTTGAATCTCAGATGCTTGATGCAGGCTTAGGGAAAACGATGCAGAAAGATGTGCCAGGTGGGACGCCTTTTCTAATTGTTCTGGAAATTGTATAGGAACATGAGAGATTCTTTTCTTTTGTCAATGCAGATGGAGAATCTCGAATTGAAGCTAAAGAGGATGTTTCTTGTGTTTTAACAAGAGATATAAAATCAGCTCTTCCAGAACAGAAAGACAAACAATTACATGATTCAAGAGTTGTGTATTCTCGTCATCATGATATTATGCAAAGAAGATCTGAAGGGTTTTCGCCTGTGGTCGATTTTCAGGGGGAGAATCAACCTGTTGTTCTTCCTCAAGCTAATAATCCTGGTGAGTGTACTTTTCTCTATCCCTAGTTTATACTTGATATTCCAACAAGGTGGAGCTGTTTCTGTAAATGTCACCTTTTTATAGAACTGTTTTCACGTGTCTTACTTTTTTATGATCCAACCTCTGCATTCATGTTATTTATTTCAGGCTGTGAGAGAAACTTTTCTGCTCTTGGTGGATATAAAAAGGTAATTTCATCAACCATTTCTAGTTATAACTAATTATTAATTTGACATTGGGCCGAACTCTGGTATCCTAAACCATTTAATGCCTGATATTGGTCCTGTTTGGAAATTTGTTTTTCCAAAAAATGTACACGGATATATAGCAAAACATAAACATGATCCACCCTAATTTTGTTTTTTGCTCGTCTCTATCGATTGCTTATATAAAATAAAATATCATTTTCATCCTTCATATTTTAGCAAAATATTACATTTTTAACTAGTTTATTTTTTTATTATTTTGATAATTTTCAATCCAAACTATTTTTTATGTTTCATTTATTTTTTAAAATATAAATTTTTGTACAAGTTTTATAAATTTCTAAGATATTTTGAAATTTATTGTTTTTTATTCAATTAAATATTCATTAATATAAATTTTAATAACTTTTATTATTAACTGCACTAATAAAGAATGGCATAAGTAAAAATTAAAATAATAATTAATTATATTCTTTCAAGTAAATTTCATCATTGTTGCCAAATTCCTATTAAAATATCTCTTTATTTGTTTCTAAAAAAGCCATTTTAAATTAAACAGAAAAAATATAATATTCTTGCTTCGAAAAGGACCGGTTGTAATTTAATTTTTGCACTTTGTTTGAATTTCTTCGAAACATTCTTTGGATTGAAAATGCATTTGGGTGGACAATTTATTTTTTTTGGTGGGGGTGGTGGTGGTGGTGGTGGTTTGGGAAAGGAGTCTGTAGCCTTCCCAATGTATGCTAACGCTAGGGGTGGAAAAACGGTCTAGTGGACTGGATTTTAGGCCAAATTTTGGACCTACCATAGAACTGGCCCTCGCCCATTAAATAAAATCGACCAGGTTACCTGAAAATTTTGTTTACACCTAATGAAGAGTAGAAGAATCAGGAATTCAAAGGATCAACAATATAAAAAATTTAAACAAATGAATACGTACTTATTCTCCAAGGCTTACTTGTGAAACACATTTCCTGAAATATGTGGACTTTAATGTTCCAAAAACTAATAATATTTTGTTTTTTTTCTTATTTTTGTGCTTATCATAGGGTAATGATTATTCACCATGAACTTACCTAACTCGTCTGTAAAATTCATCTTTACTTTCGTGTGTATGAGTGGAATGTTGCAGCCATGAAAATTAATCCAAGTAAATTATGTTCATGCTACTGACATTAACATCCCTTGTCTGAATGTGCGAGGGGTTATTTTTGCTTCTTAAGTTTGCCATGAAAAATAATCCAAGTAAACTATGTTCATGCTACTGACATTGACATCCCTTTGTCTGAATGTGCGAGGGATTTTTTTTGCTTCTTAAGTTTCTTTAGAATTAAAATCCCTTGTCTGAATTCAGTGGGGTCGTAATTGTTACACTTGCGGTTCACCTGACCATCTCATGAGAGACTGCCCGATGTCCTATCCAAGTCCCATGTTTCATCCAGGTATTATCTTGCAGCCAAGTGATTTTATTTTGTTTATATTTGTCTATGTTCATATATTCATTTACGCTAATGATCAGGAGACATATCCTTTCAAGGAGGCATGCCAGGCTATGCACCTCCCTATTGGAATGGTCCTACAGTACATCATTTTAGGACCTTTGCAAATATGTATACTAATCCAGCAATGATTCCATTCAACACACCGATGGTCCCAGCGTCACCTTTTGCTATCCCTCCCTATTTTCCTTCCATGCAGGGTGGTCTATCTGGGCCTGGGTAGGTTTTGTCATCAATGTTCCTGTCTTCTACTCGCACCAAACAAATATAAATGCATATTATTTTACAATAAAATAATTTTTTCAGTGGCAATATGAGGATGGGAAATATGGGAACTCCTCACAATACTGAGTTCTTTGGGCTTCAATATTCTGAAAATAGAAGGAAACATTTAAACGAGAACCCTCGAAGGTAATAATAAAATTTGCCAAATTAATACTTTCTCCAGTGTTTACGCACTTGGTAAAACAGGAAGTTATTATCATACCTGTTATGTTTCCATTTGCTTTTCCTTGGATCATCAATTCTTCTGTATCTTTGGCTCAAATTGCTCATATAGTTTCTGTGCTTCAGAGAACCACTTTCTGATGATGAAGATGGTGATTTTCCTGAGGTCTATCAGCCTAATAGCCCAGAAAAATCACATAACTACAAAGTAAAGAAGGTTCGTGAGTCAAGCTTGAGTCACTCTGGAGAGAGTTTTACTCGAAGATCGGGGAGAAGAATTAAGCATGACAAGTATGAGGAATCTGACATTAAATTTGATGAAAGACGTGAGAACAGCTCTCGCTCCTCTTTTCTTGGAACAGACAAGATACCTCATTCAGATAAGTCAAATTTGGTCAAAGATGATGTGCTTAAAAGCTCTGACCGTCATAGTGGTGGTAGGCACAGGCATCATCACGGTGAGTCAGAGAAGCACCATGAGAGAAGGGGGCTCTGTGACAGTGATTCAAGTTTGGGCCATCATTCAATCCAAAAAGGTGTTAAAAGAAGAGTTGAGAATGATGACGGAGGGTCTCACAAGAAGCATCGTGACCGCTATTTGGAGTCAGGTTTTGAACGAAGACCGCCTGATGACCCAAGGAGGGGATGCAAAAAGAGGGATGCAGGTCATTATCATAGAGACTCCAGGCATGGCGAGAAGATCTCGAGAGATAAAGAGCATGACAGGTGGCCGAGGACCAGTGTTTCTGATGAAGACCGCAGGGACGAGCATCCTTACCACAGGCGAAAATGAATGGATGCCTTGAAAATGTACTAGGTGACACGTATATACAGTCATGCATCAATAGGTAATTGTATTGATCTTGTGTAGACGTAGCTTTACTTTAGTTATTTTTACTAATCGTTCTAACTTAAAAGTCATTTAGTTCGTATGCAGCAGGATATAACTCTCTCGGTTTTCTGGTGGAGAATGTTTGAATTGAGTCAATATTTTCACTCAGTTATCACCAGGTTGTGCTATCATTTGTGTCCTCTAACTAACCCTCTTCCTTTCTTGAATGTGAGGTTCGGATGCTAGCAAGAAGTTTTTGCCAGGCTGTTCTGGCAATTGAAAAATAGTATGTTTTTTGGCTCTTTTTTTCTAAGGCCACCAGTCATTCTTTGCACAGAGGTGATGTTGATGCCGTCGAAGGTATGGTTTTTATTTATTTTGTTTCGGATTTTTTTTTTACCGTGCATCGTTCGAGTAAAAAATGCTCTGATTAAAATCGCTCCCAAGTGGAAATCACTCCGTAGAACCAAAGCTGGATGAATTGATTAGTGATTGGTAGTCGGAAAAAAATAAATTCAATACAGAAATATATTAATCAATATACAAATAGACATTTGATGGGATATAAATATTTTATTCAGATTAAATTTTGAGAACAAAGTAAATGAATTTTGTGGGGGAGAAAGATATGTCGGTTGAAAATTTGTATTAAAAAGAATCATTGGTGGAGAGAATTCAGCTCGAAATTGCTACGATCAGAGGGGGAGTTGCCTCAAATGCTACACAGCAGCATAAAACATCTAAAGTTTTTTATTTTAAAATTTTTTAAAACATTACAAAATTATGGGTTATTCCTTGCTAGTATAGCATATGGACACTATCTCAATGCTAGATCAAAGGGCCAAGAATTGATTTGGGTATGTAGGAACCACACAAATTTGTGGATTTCATATACCCAAATCAATTTTTGATCATTGGATCTATTGATGGGATAGTACCCATATGCTAGCATCTCATTTTCCCGAACTACCCTAAAGCGCCATCTCGAGGAGCGGTTGATGATTCTTGAGTGGCCGCTTATAGAACAAGCGGCCTTGGTTTGTTGTTTTTTCGGGAAAGAATTAACCAAGCAAAGAGTCTACTGCTTTTTTAGTGTCTATCGAGCTATTTGAACGTCTTAACGATTAGCCAAGAAAGCCTTCCGCTTGAATACCTGAAAGTTGATAACAAAGTCTATCGAAAGATATAAGTAGATTGAGAAGCAACTCTACCACAGCAGACTATTGGTAGACACATTTCACACTATTCACTATAGTTGTCTACGGTCTTGTATTAGATTTCTCCCTATTGCACCACTCAGCAAGTCTGCTATATTTCGAGGAAATCCGATTTGAGCTCATTTTTATAACCCTCTTCTAAAAACTACTTCAATCCTAACAAATATTTTACTATTAATAATATTAAAAACAATATTTAAAAATTATATATTATTCTATGGCATATATTAAATCATATTATATATTTTTAACATAAGATCATAATTTTTTTTAGCATATAAATCATATTATATATATTAGTTGAATTTAGAATATTAAATAGTATCATATAGCTAAATAGAATTGAATATATATGTTAATAAATAATGCTATTAATATAAAGAGATAATTATATCTACACCCTCTTAACTTTAGCCTAATTGTATAAACCTCTCATCGACTTTGAAAAATTAAAGAGATTTCTCCTTTCGTGTAATGCTGTTTAAAAAAATTAACATAACTTACAAAATGTTGTTTTTGCCCTTTTGCATATGTAATATAATTTTTTTAGAACATTCTATATACAGGAACACACCTTATAGTATATTATATATGACAATTACACCTCCTATGATGTCATATTATTTGCAAGAAATTATTTTTAAATATATTTAAATTATAAACTAGTTTTTATATTAATTATAATATTTTAAAAACTTATTGTATTATTCTTATAGAATCATATCCTTTTTGGTAATTATGATCATAAAAAGATCTTTAATATCAAACAAATCAATATCTTTAACATATTTAAAATAAGTTTATCCAAATATTTTAACATCTTAATCTTAAAACAAGACTTCACAGTTTATGAATTATTTAAAATAGTTTAACAAATATCTTATAGATAATTATATGTTTAGATGTTGAATTTAAATAATCTTACTTATTTTTAGGTCATTGTCTTCGATAATCTATGTTTTATAGATCTGTTTTGTTCGATTAGTGTAAAAATCAGTCATTTTGGTTGGCTGAAAAACAAATTCAGTGGGTTCGATTTTTACAAATTCGGTCGGTTCAAATCGAATGCCCACCTTAGTTGAACTAGTATTTTTGGGTAGTTTTTTTTTCAATTTTATCTCGTTTCTCAAATTGTTATCATATATTTTTAAAATTTAAATCATTTATTGAAAGTGGGATGATTATATATTATCAAGTTTTACGATATGTTTTGGTAACTCAATATTTATTGACCTCAATTTGAAAAATGAAAATCAAACATATAGTTCTTTAATTAATTTGACTTTAAATTCGATTTAATTTGAAATATTTTAAAATCATGTTATTTCTCATAAAAAGCTTTAAATGTATAATATATAAATTATGATTTTTTATGGTATGCATTGAATAAAAAAATGTTGAAGAATTAAAATTATTAGAAAAATGAAAAAGGTTTGAGTATGTAGTAATTATATTTGAAACAAACAATTCGAAATATAAAATATGGTTTTATTGCGATCACACCCCCTACAAAATATTGTACACCCCATCTGAAAATTTGGGTCAAAATAGATTTCAAAGTTGGCCATGGATAAGATAAAATGGGGTTTTCATTAAAAATTAAGGGTGATTTATTTAACGGATGTCTATTTTTTTAACGGCAGGACTTGTTTCTAATGGTTAACTTTACTTGATGTGAGGTTTCTGTAATTTTTCAAACTATATGAGAAATTTCTGTAATTACATCAAAATCGAGGGGTGTAAATGCAAATTATCATAGTTTAAAATGTAATAATATATTAATATATGTATATTAAAGTTAATGTATATCATTATATTAAAAAATTTAAAATAAAAATTAAAACTTAACTAGATAAAAACACTTAAAATTTTAAAAAAGGTAGCGGTCCCTAATCTTTTTTAATAAAAATAAAAAAAGTTAAAAATTGAAAAGTTAAGAAAAAAAAGGATAGAGGGTTCTGCAGGTGGCTAGTCAAGAAGCTTCGGTCGTTTCTCCGTATGGCATTTTAGGGTGGTTTTGTAATATTTTAAAAATATAGTATTTTTGAAATTTAATTTATTTTTGAATTTTTTTTTTATTAAAAAACCACATTTAACAGGATGTTCTTCGGTGACTCTATCAGCCGCCGAAGCTACCTCCGGAGCCACCATTGCCACCATCAGAGCAGTCGAGATTACAGCTGCGACGGTCTTCTCCTTCTAGGAAGTTTTTTTCGTGGAGTTGACGATGATACTTTCGATTCCCTAACCAGCAGCGGTGTGAGGAATGCATTGGAAATTGGTGTCTGAATGAGGTTCTTCCTGGCTGAGGTAATCGTCGCTGCCTTTGAAAGTGCGGTCATTCCTTTTCGCTGGGTGCTGCTGTCTTTTTCCGAAGGTAATTGTGACCGGCAGCAGTACTGACATTAGGGTAGAAAATAGGAATAAGAAGCGAGATTTCTTAGACATGGCTACTACAACTTCAAGCGCAAATCTCAACATGAGATATTATTTGGAGAAGTTGACTTTGTATTGCATGCTAGATTTATCAGAACATTTAAGCATGTTAAATTGTTACTGTATTAAATGATCATGGGAAGATGTAGACTGAGAACAAAATTTGAGCACGAATAGTCACCAATTGAGTCTGATAAAAAAAAACATTGGTACTATTATTATGAACGTAACTTTTTATAGTATTTACCTATAAATTTGTTTGGTATCTATTTCCTTATACTTAAATAAGTATTTGCAAGCGTGGGTTTTTTTTCCCTCCGATTATAGGGGAGTGGGAATTCAAAGTATTTTAAATGATCACAGCCAGCCTCAAAACCGAGGCGTCCCAAGTAGGACAGTGGTAAGAAACAAGCCGGGAAAGCCCGGGTTCTTAAGCCTTAGGCTTTTATGTTATTTGAAACACATCATTTACGGTTGGCTCAACAAGCTCTTTTGCGGAGGGATTATTTAACTTTTAGAGACTTGGGCCTGTAATTTTGTTAACTCTTAATTCTGCTAATGTAAGCTTAGCAGAATTATATATAAAATATATCAGTGTCCAAATAACACTTTATTATTTTTATTTACTACAACATTTCTCACATCCATCAACGATTTAAGATAATTCAAAACATGCTTGAAATCACAACCGAGAAAGGGGATAGACCGTTCAGAGTTCGTCTAGTACCGTTAAATTACACATCAAGAATTCAATCGTTGGACGTCTACCAACTGGTAAAGGTCGCCTCGCCTTTGCTTCTCCAGAGGGAGATTTGTTCTGCACAAAGTAAATGGAAAATAAGAAACTTTAAAGAGGGATTGCGGTGATTTATATGCGTTGAAACATTCAAATAGTTTTTACCTTCTTAGCTCTATCTGTGAATAGTCAATCTCTGCTACGACTATTGCCTCATCATGTTCAGTAGTCGCCACAACTTCTCCGAACTGTCGAACAGTAGCACATAAATGGAGAAAGGTTGACAACACAATCTTGATACAGATAAAAGTGCGAGATAATCTGATAATATATACTTAAGACTAAAATGTCAAATTACACACGATGGGTTCAGTAACAAACCTAGCGTTTCACAAATCCGAGAAGTGAAAAAACAGTTTGTCAAATTTATTGTAAGATGTCACATATTGTTTTTAAAGTCTGTCTCTTCATTTTTGTCTCAGTTATATATTATTTATTGCTATTTTCCGCGTCATCGTCTAGCTCATGCATCACTTACCGGTCCAATCAGTGTAGAATGACCCCAAGCTACATATCCAGCTCCGGCATCTCTAGCAGGTGAACAAGTTGCTACATATATCTGTAAATACAGAGTCGAAACAAATCCTCAAAATAAAAACTCGGTAGCACTATAAATTCATGTTCCTGAAAAATGACATCAATAAAGCAGAAGGGAAGATAAAGTAACATGTGGAGTACATACCTGATTGTCCACAGCCCTGCATAGAAGAGTGGATGACATGAGATAGTAAAAATTAGATAACGTGATTAACATGGCAAATGACAGCAAACAAAACTGCATGCTGATTTTTCTCTCCCCTTTGTCTGTCCCCTTCTCCACATGATCAAACATATACCAAACCGGTTGATCCCAATTGCTCACATGCATCATGTCGGGATAGGATATACTCAATGTCACATGCATCATGTATCAGTGTTTGACTTGGACAGTTCTAACTTCTTCATATATGCCACTATAACATGTGTCATTATCTTATGGCATACAAAGAAGGATTTTAACGAAGTTAGTGAAGTACATCCAAGATTTTGCTTGTAGTGGCAAAGGGGAATTCTGTTTTTTGTCCAGTAATTATGTATATGCAATGTTTCAAAGAAGCAGCCTAAATGAAATAAACCAAGCCAGGCCACATAATTCAATAAGCCAAGCAAACTCTATAACCATAATCATTTTGAACCAACCATGTTGGATATATCAATCACTCTACATGCAAGACACAGTTGACATAGACACGCACATAAGTAATGGGCCAGTATAGCATTCCTTTGAAGATAATAGAAAGCAGAAAACTCTCCCAAGTAGCGTCTAATGTCCAATAACTATAGTAACTAATTACCTAGCCCTTTGTAGTAACTCCCAATGCAAAGGCCCAGTAGTCATGTTGAATGCCCCTGGATAGCAAAGCAAGTGCGCACCTGGGTGACAAAATTTCAAGCGTAAAATAATGAATACCATAGGAAGATAATTCACGGCATCCACTAACGACTTGAGTGAATTTTAGTCCTGATCTAAGATAGGCAATTGTTTTCCCATATTTCGATTAACCAATTTGGTATGTCTTCAGTAAATAAACACTCCTTATTACCAAGAAACAGTTACAGGTCCACCAGATAAGAACCACATTGAGTGTGTGTGTGTGTGTGTGTGTATAAAGTTTATATCTAATAACTGACGAGGATGAAACAAACTTTTGAGATGATAGGCCAAGTTCTACAATGTTTACCAAATAAAAGGTATCTTACATATAACTTCAAATTATACTGTTGCTTATATTATATAAAAATCCACATTTTGCATCTTCAAGTCTCTTGGGAATATGACCTAAAGAATTTTGCTAATAATATGGCACGCTGAATCAAAATTTTTGCAAAATACCCAAGAGAGGGCAAGAGGCTTCCAAAAGTGAGATATACCTCATTCCCAACACACACCCCATGGAAGCATATAGCTTCATATATCAGTTCATTATCAACAAAAATAGCTGATGCTTGTCTAGACACTACTTGATATAGTATAATGGCATAAAACTCAAATGCAGAAAACCTGCCTTGTGCTTGAGTAACAAGCATTGTAGATGAAATAATTACAAGATAAAAGTAACTATAGTGATAGTAATCAATAAATAAATTTAATTATAGATTAACCTCTTGCCGCATAGAGCATCGCAAGTTCCTGAAATCTTATGTCATAGCATATACCAATCCCAATTCTACCAATCTCTGCACATAAATAGACAATATAGGACCCTTATGAAAGTTATGCACAAAACATATTATCACATGGATTCCTGTTAAGAGCAGAATTGTGCTACAAACAAATAATCATAACAGAAGCAATACGTTCAAAGGAAACTGAAATGGAATTGTATTGAATTCTGGAGACTCACAAAGGAACTACAAATATCAAGGAAATAACAAGGAAGAAAGTCTCACAGCTTAATGTTACTCAAGAGAGAATAATTCTCTCTTGCCCCAAGCCACTGCTTGCCCACTCAAACTAAATTCTGGTATATCTCCTACTACTGCCCCTCTCTCCTTTTATTCTTTTCTTTCTCTCTGGTTAACTACCTCCCTCATACCCACGTAAACCATGCCCCTTTCTGCGGTATACTTGAGTAATTATGGGCCTGTGCTTCTGAATGTTCCTTGTTGGGCATGTATACTCTTCATTTGGGCTTTGTAAATTTCCTCCCGTAACAATTCCACAGTAGATTAATTAATGATTTAATCCATGAGGATTTATTCCTAGAATTGAACGTGAGAAAAATATACTTGATAACCACGCCCATCCCAGAATATAAAATCGATCTCGTTGAATGTAGGATAATGACTCACCTGGAAAATCAGTACTTAGGAAATTTAATCATATAAAAATACCATTAATACCTGTGTCCACTATCGTAGGAGTCTCCCCAGCTGTAAGAGTCTTGGATTCTTTAAAAGTAATCTTTCCAGGAATCTCAATATCAAAAAGGTGAATCTGTCATCAAAATAACCTCCCATTACAATGAGAAGTAGACTTTCTCTCATAGTAACACCATTTTAAATGGATTATCTGTAGAAATTTAGATGAATGGATGCATTTATTAACCTTACGATGTTTAGCTTTCACTTTTCCATCGGGACCGAAGACACAACAGGTATTGTACAACTTATCTCCACATCGTTCAGGAATTGAACCTCCAACTATGGTGATTTTCAGAATACGAGCAACTTCAGACAACATGGCTGTTGATGGAGAAGCATCAAACCCCGCATCAATATCCTCAGCATATACTGGAAAGCTATCATTTGAATATGGACTGTTCCATATTTCCTGATGACATAACGTACTCAGGTAATGTAACAAATACTTGCCTTGAGGGAAACTTCTTTTATACAGTGAAATTGATAAGACCTTAGTGATTCCGGAGCTCACCAAAATCAGTGGTGGACCCAAGATTTATTGTAAGTGGTTTGGGGTGGGGGGGGGGGGGGGGGGGGGAATCAAAGACTTTTTTAAAACAATTATGCATAAATACAGAAAACTGAACCTATTTCTGGAAATTGATAATATTCAGTCCAGTTTTCGGGGTATGCCTACATCTTTAGCACAGAAATATAAGGTGAGAGCAACCAAATGAAATCAGATGATTAAAGCAACAGTGTAATTTTGGACAAGTGCAAGGATTGCTTTCCCCGCATTAATTTGAAATTCATCATGTACTTCATATGGAACAGATTTTTTGAAACTTATATTTTCCTTCAGACTAAATCAAACTTTGTTAATTTCCATGAAAATAACAAGATTTCATGTCCTCAAACAATGGACCAGAGATGTTGATTGCATCAACAATATTTCCAAGAAATTGTTGAGCAGCAAAATTCGATATGAATACTAATCCCTCACACTAATGTTCAACAGCGCAAAACAAAGTCATAATCAATAATTATTCAATCTCATAATCATCAAAACAAATAACTAATGCAAACCTAGTAATGAATCAATGAATGAAATGAACCTACTGGCAAAACAACAAGCTTTGCCCCTTTCTCAGCAGCCTCTTCTAACGCGGTGCGCGCATGCAGAATGTTCCTCTGCTTATCTTCGGTCACTTTCAACTGGCATAATCCGATCTTAAACTAAACAAACACCAACAAGAAAAACCAATTTATTGGGTGAAAATAATATTCATTTTCAAGCTTAATTCACACATTGCCAGAAACCCAAAAACATAATCACATGGAGGGCCTGTATAAATCAAGAACATAGGCATTCAAAAGAGATAAAATATGTACTTTAAATCCAACAACTTACAGATTCACAAACATACAGAACACACTCGTATAGCCACATAAAAGAACTTGATAAGAGAATATAATCACCGAATTCAAAAACAATTACAGAAGAAGAAAAAGAAAACAACAGATAAGACTTAAAGCCGATTGCCTTCGTGATTGGAGGAGTGGAAGCCGGAAGGGCAGGGGGTACTCGAGCTTTTTCAGGGCTGAAACTGGATGCCATGGATGAAAGCGAAGATGCAGTAGTAAAATCTGTACGCCTTGATTTTCCGGGAAGATTGCTGCTGTGTGCGTCTATGGTTCTTGGAATGAAGCAATACCGATGAAGGAGAAGGGGGGATGACAACGGCCGCGCGGTGTATCGAACAAAACACAAATGGGGAATCGCAGGGAAGAGATTTGAAGACGAGAAGAAGAGTACCCCACTTCTCATCTGTTTTTCACCCTGCAATACCAATACCAACTTAATAAATAGGAAAGAATAAACGAATCTTATTATAATTGTTATAAATATGTCATAAATACATGTGTTAATGCATGTATTAATTAAGGTGTTGTGAAACGTAATATTTATGTATATTGGATGTCCATTTACCTTCCACACTCCACCCCATGTAGCTACAATCTTAAGCCTATAAATAGAGGCTTAAAGTTAAATGAAATATAGAATGAAAAGCTCTCTAAATTTCTCTCTCTAAATTATTCTCTATAGAATACAATACTATTATTTTATAACACGTTATCAGCACGAATCTCTAGCTAACTTTGTGTAAGTGTGGTAAGTTTTATTTGTTTTCTTGATTTTAATTACAGTATGACTAATCTTGCAAAACTCGAGTTTGTTGCTCTTGATATCACTGGAAAGAATTATCTATCATGTGTACTAGATGTTGAAATTCATCTAGAAGCAAATGGTCTTGGAGAAACCATAAAAGAAGAAAGTATAGTCACAAATCAAGAAAATGCTAAAGCAATGATCTTCCTCCGCCACTACCTTGATGAAGGGTTAAAAACGGAATATTTGACGGTAAAGGATCCCTTTGCCTTGTGGACTAGTTTGAAGGAAAGATATGAACACCAAAAAACGGTTATTCTTCCAAAAGCTCGTTATGAGTGGATGCACTTACGTTTGCATGATTTTAAAACTGTAAGTGAGTATAATTCAGCAATTTTTCGAATCAGTTCAAAGTTGAAATTATGTGGGGAAAATTTACTTGATGAGGATTTATTGGAGAAAACATTCTCCACTTTTCACGCATCAAATGTGCTCCTGCAGCAGCAATATCGTGAAAAGGGTTTCAAAAAATATTCTGAATTGATTTCTTGTCTTCTTGTTGATGAACAAAATAATGAGCTTTTGTTGAAAAACCATGAGGCTCGTCCAACTGGTGCTGCTCCATCCTGAAGTAAATGCGACAGCTGTGCGATATAATAATGAACAAAATCGAGGCCGAGGTCGTGGTCGTGGTCATGGTCGAAATCGTTACAAGAATAATCGTGGTGGCCATATCAAAAGTATTAAGCACCACCAGAAGTGGGAAAGTAACAATAACCGTTACAACAATAATCGTGGTGGTCATATCAAAAACATTGCACACCACCAGAAGTGGGAGCATAATGATGACAAATATGTAAACCAAAATAAAATGGAGGAGAATAAGTGCTATCGTTGTGGCATGAAAGGCCATTGGTCTCGTACTTGTCGTACGCCAAAGCATCTTGCTGATCTCTATCAAGAATCATTGAAGAAAAAAGAGAAAATGATAGAGACAAATTTCAATAGCAAAGATGTTAATCTTGACCATAATTTTGTTGACAATGGTTTTAATGATTTTACTTCTTTTGATGTTGCTGATTTCTTTGTCAATCACCCTGAAGGTGATACTAGTCATGGAAATGCCTAAGAATTTTCATTTTATGTATGCAAATAAATATTTCATTTTTATGTTTCCAAATAAATTTTTATAATAAATTTTTATTGTCAATATTTCTTTTATTATACAAATATTTTTATTTATCATAAATAGAAGAAGAAAAAATCTCATTTTGAATTTTTTTTTGAAGAAAATGGACGTTCCAATGATCATTGACAAAGAATTATGTTTGGCAGACAGTGCAACAACACACTCTATACTTAAGGATAAGAAGTATTTTTCATATCTAATAATGAAAGAAGCTCATGTTAGTACAATATCTGGTAATGCAAAATTAATTGAAGGCTCCGGAAGAGCAACTATAATTTTGTCTGAAGGAACAAAATTTTGCATTGATAATGCTTTATTTTCCTCAAAGTCTCAAAGAAACTTATTGAGCTTTAAAGATATTCGTAAAAATGGATATCATATTGAGACTAAAAGTGAAGATAATAATGAATACTTGTATATTACAAGTATTAACTTTGGAAAGAAAGTAGTTTTGGAAAAATTACCTTCTTATTCCTCTTGGATTATACTACACATATATAACTACAATTGAAACATATGCAACGGTAAACCAGAAGTTTACTGATCATAATGATTTTATCATTTGGCATGATGGTTGGGTCATCCCGGTTCTATAATGATGAGAAGAATTTTAGAGAATTCACGTGGTCATTCTTTGAAGAGCCAGAAGATTCTTCAATCCAATGAATTCTCATGTGCAGCTTGTTCTCAAGACAAGTTAATCATAAGACCGTCACCGATGAAAATTAAAAATGAATCTCCTGCATTTTTAGAACGCATACATGGAGATATTTGTGGGCCTATTCACCCACCTTGTGGACCATTTCGATATTTTATGATTTTAATTGATGCATCAACGAGATGGTCGCATGTATGCCTATTGTCAACTCGCAACTTGGCATTTGCAAAATTACTTGCGGAGTTAATTCGGTTACGAGCACATTTTCCAGATTATATTATCAAGAAAATTCGTCTTGATAATGCTGGTGAATTTACATCACAATCTTTTAATGATTATTGTATGTCTGTTGGAATAATTGTTGAACATCCAGTCGCTTATGTTCATACACAAAACGGTCTTGCAGAATCGTTTATTAAGCGTCTTAAATTGATTGCACGACCATTGCTCATGAGAGCTAAACTCCCAATATCTGCGTGGGGACATGCTATTTTGCATGCAGCTGCATTAATTCGCATAAGGCCAACGAATTATCATGAATATTCTCCCCAATAATTGGTTTTTGGTCAGGAACCAAACATTTCCCATCTTAGAATTTTTGGATGTGCAGTTTATGTTCCATTTGCTCCACCACAACGCACAAAGATGGGACCTCAAAGGAGATTGGGCATATATATTGGGTATGAATCACCTTCTATAATAAAATATCTTGAGCCAAAAACTGGAGATTTATTTACGGCTCGTTTTGCTGATTGTCATTTTGATGAATCATTTGTCCCAACATTAGGGGGTGAAAATAAACAGTCGGTTGATAAAATTATGTGGAATGAATTGTCATTATCTCATTTTGATCCTCGCACAAGACAATGTGAACTTGAAGTTCAAAAGATAATTCATTTGCAACAGTTAGCAAATCAATTGCCAGATGCTTTTTCTGACCTAAAGCGTGTGACCAAGTCACATGTACCGGCTGTTAATGCTCCAATTCGAATTAGTGTCCCTGAAGGACCTTCTACCATTATTAGTAAATTAAAGGCGCCTATGAAACGTGGTAGACCAGTCGGTTCTAAGGATAAAAATCGTCGAAAACGAAAAGAAGTTAATAATGAAGATAGTAAAATCGAGGAAATTTAAAATCGAGAAGAATTCTCAAAATCAAAAACTCTTGAAGAGTTTCCAGACATGACAAATAATAAACTTCCAGAAGAAGTTCAGGTACCTGAAAATTTTAATAATAATGAGATCTCAATAAATTATGTCATGACTGGGAAAAGATGGAACTGATATACAACTAATATTGATGATAAATTTGCATATACTACATCAATTACTATTATGAATGAGAACGAGGATCATGAACCAAAATCTGTGGATGAATGCAGACTTAGAAATGATTGGGAAAGGTGGAAAGATGCAATTCAAACAGAGTTGGATTCGATGGCAAAACGTAAAGTTTTCGGACCAGTAATACGCACACCTGAAGATGTGCAACCAGTTGGCTATAAATGGGTCTTTGTGCGAAAACGAAATGAGAAAAATGAAATTGTGCGGTATAAGGCACGACTTGTTGCACAAGGTTTTTCCCAAAGACCTGGTATTGATTATGAGGAGACATATTCTCCTGTTGTAGATGCAACAACTTTTCGTTATTTGCTTAATCTGGCAGCAAATGAACGACTTGAAATGCGTCATATGGATGTTATTACTGCCTATTTGTATGGCTCACTTGATAATGATATTTATATGAAAATCCCTGAAGGTTTAAAATTACCTAAGGGACATGACCACGTTTCTAAAGAACTTTACTCGATCAAATTGTATAAATCGATATATTGCTTGAAACAAGCTGGACGCATGTGGTATAATCGTCTTGGTGAATACTTGATGAAACAAGGCTATATGAATGATCCTATTTGTCCATGCGTTTTTATTAAGAGGTCTGGAACTGAGTTTGCAATCATTGCAATATATGTTGATGATTTAAATATTATTGGGACTCCTGAGGAGCTCAAGAAAGCTACGGATTATTTGAAGCAAGAATTTGAAATGAAGGATCTTGGAAAAACAACATTTTGCCTAGGCTTGCAAATTGAGCACTTAGAAAATGGCATCTTGTTACATCAGTCTGCTTATACAGCAAAAATGCTTAAACGATTCTATATGGATAAAGCACATCCACTAAGCACACCTATGGTTGTAAGATCACTTGATGTGCACAAAGATCCTTTTCGACATCATGAAAATAATGAAGAACTACTAGGCCCAGAAGTGACATATCTTAGTGCTATTTGAGCACTAATGTATCTTGCTAGTCATACACGCCCTGATATATCATTTGCTGTGAATCTGCTAGCAAGATATAGTTCTTCACCTACACGAAGACATTGGAATGGTGTTAAACATATATTTCGCTATCTTCAAGGAACGATGGATGTGGGCCTTTATTATCTTAAGGCACCCAAATTTGATCTCATAGGTTATGCAGATGCTGGATATTTATCTGATCTGCATAATGCTCGGTCACAAACGGGTTATGTGTTCACATGTGGTGGTACAGCTATTTCTTGGCGTTCTATGAAACAAACTATAACTGCCACTTCTTCTAATCATGCTGAATTATTGGCGATCCATGAAGCAAGTCGGGAATGTGTTTGGCTACGATCTGTAATCCATCATATTCGAGGAACATGTGGTTTGTTTTTGGACAAAAACGTTTCTACAACTTTGTTCGAAGATAATGCTGCATGCATCGCTCAATTGAAGGAAGGATATATCAAAGGTGATAGAACGAAACACATTTCACCAAAATTCTTTTTCACTCATGATCTTCAAAAGAATGGTGAAATCAATGTTCAACAAATTCGTTCAAATGATAATCTGGCATATTTATTTACAAAGTCTCTACCGACTTCATCATTTGAAAAGTTGGTTCACAAAATTGGAATGCGACGACTAAAAGACGTCAAATGATGAGCTCAAGAAGTGGAATTATTTCACATTGTACTCTTTTTTCCTTAACCATGTTTTTTTCCCAATGGGTTTTTACTGGTAAGGTTTTTAACGAGGCAGTGTATGGACATCCAAGGGGGAGTGTTATAAATATGTCATAAATACATGTGTTAATGCATGTATTAATTAAGGTGTTGTGAAACGTAATATTTATGTATATTGGATGTCCATTTACCTTCCACACTCCACCCCCATGTAGCTACAATCTTAAGCCTAAAGTTAAATGAAATATAGAATGAAAAGCTCTCTAAATTTCTCTCTCTAAATTATTCTCTATAGAATACAATACTATTATTTTATAACAATAATTATATTATAATGCGTAAGCCCCTATACTAACTACTTTGATTTGATATGATAAATTTGAATTTATCAAATTACCCCTCCAATGGTTTGTTGTTGCATCTTTTGGATTGTAATATTAACCAATGTATATGTCTCATTTATTTCATTACACGAATCAATTCATATGCATTATATATTATGTTACACACGTAACGCGTGTTCGTCGTCTGCTAGTAATTATAATGTATCCATTATGATATTAAAATTATGTAAATTATATATATTTATTTATTGAATAGATATTAATTAATACAAAACATTTATCCATTATTATCCTAAAGCAGTTAGCCTTACTGACGCCGCTCGTTTAACTGGTACCTCCCTCCCCTCTCCTCTCCCAATATAAGTATAATATAAGAATGCAATAATAAATAAATGAAGTAAACGTTTTTCATTAAATGTTTATGAAATTACGTAAATGTCATTAATTTTAAAATAATAAATACAAAACTAATGCTCATTTATATGATAAAATTTTCCCATAATATAAGGGGAAATTACATGAAAGTCCACTTTGGTGACACAAAATCTACATAAGTCTTGAAAAAAAAATTTAGTGCATAAAAAGTCAAATTGGAAACAATTTTGTTGAAATAAGTCCACTTTTCAACTTTTCAAATCAATTGGGTGTTTTAGGATGACTCTTTTACCCCTCAATAGTTTGATATATTGCATTCTATCCTTTAGGCTTTTGTTTAAATTACGAAGAAGTACATATATAATATTTAATTATCTTTTATATCCTTATATTTATAAAAGCAACATTTAACATCGTTTTTTACAAGTCCCCATTTTTTGCGATCCTTGGCACAAAATGGTATCAGAGCCTATGTTTATTCTGGAAATACTATGATAATATCTTGAATATTAATTTGTAAACTATACGGAGGAGACGATTCAAGAAAATTATGGACCCGAACGAATGTTCGAAGTGTCATTCTTACAGGTGGTATTTCCAGAAATTGGAAAAACTAAACCAGAAGCATATGGCAGAAGCTCAACGTTTCAGTCATAAGTGGAAACTTTTACGAGGAACAGGTTTATTGGATACACCCGGAATAAACCATTACAAGAAACTCGAAAGGATGGCTAAGAGGCTCCATCAAGTGAACCTCAAACTATAGTTCGAGTTAGCTGAACTTCAGGAGGACGATCATCCTGAACATAAAGATGTGGTTCCAACCACCAATGATCCAATAGGGTCTGGACCGGAGGATTAGAATGGGAGAACCAACCTTTCGAAAAATCGAGCCAGATTCTTCTAAGATATCCAAGATCTTAGAGAAATCCAGAAGACCGTGCATCGCTATGGTTACCTTCAATACCATGTCCCTGCCCAGATCCATCAGATTCAGAGTCAGATTGTAATGTCCGAAATATTTATTAATTGTGCAATTGATTTAATTATGGTGGTTATATGATATGTCGAGATTTAATAATTATTAATTGTGAAATTGATTTAATTATGTTGGTTATATGATATGTCGAGATTTAATTCTTGGGTATCGGATTTCGGAGCGGAGTTTGGATAAATAATTCCGGGATCGAATTTATAATGCTAATTAACACCGAAATTTAATTAAATATAAATTGCATTAAATCGAAAGATTTAATTGTTGTGATTCAAATAAGGACATGAAGCTAATACGGGACATGAAGTTAGGTGTGGACTGTACATGTGATGCACATGCACCAGTACACCGGTGACACCTCGATGTTCATAAGTGGTCGGGAATTAATATATATCGGTGTAGGATGTAAAAAACACATACTGAATCGCGGACACCTACTTAAAGGTGCGAAAACACACACTGCTCGCGCGATTCACCGACCACCGTGTACTTATCCGCTCCGTTCGCCGCCGTCCGACCACCTAACGACGATACCGACCTACCACCGTGTTCACAACTCAGAGGCGCATCTTTCCACACCAGATAATCAAATTTTGGTGTTCGAAAAGTGGTTCAATTTTGATCTGGAACGGACGAAATCGCACAGACTAGGGTTTGAGCATCTTTTGTTCGATTTCTTCGATTCTACACCAAACTGGACGAAGCTATATACCAAATCTCTTCCCCTCATCTGGACGAAGATTTCTACACCGGTCTCCGCCACTACCGCAGCCGGAGGTTGCCGGAATCGGAGGAAAAGCGTGCGTGTACTGTGTGCGATTTTGGGTAAAATTCGATATTCAATTTTTCCGACTTTGGTTCGATAATTACCAGTTAATTTGAGTTCGTAAATGAGTTAATGATGATAATATTGAGTTGTTGAATTAAGATATTGAATTGATATGAATGCTATTGATTGGATTGTAAATGAACTAATATTAAGTGATAATTTCGATATAGATTCTTCATGATTCTCAGGATGTCGGGATAGCCCATCATGTTGTCGACTATCAGGTACGTGGTGACGCACGAGCAGGTACACCCAGTATTTATATATTCACGCATACATGTATTTTAATGTGATGTTTTAATGTTCAGTGATTGAGTTTGATAATTGAGTTTAATACACGTGGAATGGTGGATACGTCGATGTGCGTGATCCGGGTATACGAGTTGATTATTGATGCCTTTGGCATGATCGATATGCGAAGTGGTTGAGAATGAGATTAATTGATAAGTAGAGCTGCCGTCGAGATAAGATTCGTCATGATTGAGTATAAACGATAAATTGTGGTTATGTCGTATTTATTGCATTGATGAGTATCATGGTTTGAATAATGATATTGAACATGATGTTTATGCAAGTATATAAGATTGAATCAGGAACAGTTCGTGATAGCTATGCCGGTCCGGAATTGTAACAGGGAGTATACTTTATGAGTTTTGAATAATCTAAATTGTTGCATTACAATTTCGTATATTGATTTGTGAATGAATATTGAGTTGGAGTATGCTCACCCGTGTGGGGGCTGTTTCTGTTGAAACAGGTACAACAGGTACTAAGCTACTTTGGGATATTGGTTCGAGCTTTGTTGGATCATGCCGCTTCCAGAAGCCTATATGAGTGTGGGTAAATAGTATATGCTATTTATTCAGTTAGATTGGTATTCATTTATTTATTGCCCGTATGTGAGTAACTGGAAGCATGTATATGGACTGTATAAGGGTGTTGAAGCCCACTTTTGATGTCTTCTTCGTATTGTGTTTTTCCGTGGCTGAGAATTGTTTTGGTGATGTGTTTTATTTTGGGATAGCTCAATTTATGGGGAGACTCTGCCCAAATTTCTATAAAAACCCACAATATAAAAGTGGTGTAATGGGGATGGTAATGGGCGAAATCTTGAGTCTATTTGTTGGTAGAGATGGTCATATAATGTTGAACATTATTATGTCATGGGATTATGGGAAACATGAAATGATTCTTTATCATGGGATTATGGGAAACATGAAATGATTCTTTTTAAAGAATGAAAAGAAAATGAAAAATTTATACACATACGACGTCATAAATGAACTAATGACGAGTTTAAGGGGTTGGGGTCTTACACAGATGGAGATTATGATTAAACATCAGAAGGAGATTCTTGAAAACCTTCAAGATGTTCAATCCCGAGTGAAGGAATTGGAGTCAAGGACAAGTCCGACAGGAAGAAGGAACGGTGGATGGTTGCCACCATCTTACGGAACAGAACCCCTTTTACACCAAAAAAGGGAAAGTAGAGGAGGTCAGGAGGCCTTTTGACGGAGACTGAAAAATGATTGCAGTCCTACGAGGAGAACCATTACATCCCACAAAGTAATGGAAAGAATCAACCTGGAAGATCTTCATGATCTTGCTGATTCATTTGCGGGATTAAATCTCGTAGAAATCAAGACAGAAGAGCTTGTACAAAGACCTCCACCACAAGAGAGCTTCGGGTCACACAATCCACCCGAAGAAGACCAAAGTATGCCACACATGGAACATTTCACCTCAGCAACTTTGGATCCCCTAGTTGGAACAAGGAACCGTTCCCGAAGGCCAGATATTCATCAGACGCCCTACGGGAAATCGCAGCTAAATCCAATCCATCCATATGGACTTATGCTCAACATGGATATTTTGGATTTCAAAACAGAGAAATTCTTATTGATGAATGGGCTTCAGCAATGAGAATTGCAGCAGGAACACTTGACTTAAGCGAAGAAGGATTCATTTTACTTCTAAAAATGAGTCTGGAAGGATCAGTCAAGAATGCCTGGGATCTAGGAGACCCAGGAACCAATGAAGAAGTTTTAGCTGGAGAGTCCCTGAAAGAGATCGTGGACAAGATGGCGAGATTCTTCAAAATCTGTTTCATTGGAATAAGGTACTTCAAAGGAATGGAAGAAGAAAAGGCTAAGAAATACAGACAAGCTCTAATTAGCCTGGAACTACATGGCATCTGCTATGTAGACGAATACATCAAACTCTTTACAGAGTATCGATGGAAGTCGAAGATAGCGGAAAAGGACGCAGCAGAGCTGTTCTTTGCCAAAATTCCAAGCCCATGGAGAGAAATGCTTATCCAGGAATATACACTGCATGCAATCAAAACAGTGTCCAGGAGAATGTCATTTCTCAAAATAAAGCTGGCGGAGTGGTGCTACCAAGCAAAGCTCCAGAAAAATTTCAAGAAACTCAGAGGAATCAACAAAATGGCTCCTCTTTGTTGTACGAGAAATGATATCCCTACAATCATCGGGAACTACCCACAAAGGCGAAAGATGAAGAAGCACAGAAGTCATCCATATGCCCAAGGAGGTGGTTCAAAAAGAAGTAGGTCTTCATGGAGACCTAGAAAGTTCTGGTCAAAACAGAAATCCTGAAGCTACAGATCGGGGCAAAGATCAGGACCAACAAGGAGTAGAATCTCGTCGACAGGTTCTAATCAAGCAAGTTCTAGCAGAGCTCCAACAAAGAGAACTTTTAGACGCACACATACTCGTGCAAATGAGAGTTTCAGAGATTGTAACTGCTGGACATGCGGAGCAAGAGGACATATCTCTACAGATTGTCCAGAAAACCAAAGCCGAGGAGCAAGACAGTTCGATCATACCAAGGAATTTGAGGATGCTGTCTATTTTCAGGATTTGGTGCAGGTGTATCAATTTGGATCAGAATCAGAGTGAAGGAGAGTTCCTTCAGCACGTGATTAGAGAAGAGCCATCGGGTTTTTCTCAAATACCACGGTTTCTCATAAAACCCTTATGAGGATCATGAAAGAAGAGCCAAAGCTTCAAATGTATGATGGATTTACAATTGGAGCAATGGAAAAAGCCATGGATATGATTGGTCTTCGTATCAGGAAGCTTCAGATTATCCATAGGGTGACGACAGGTGATTTGCGATCCCAATGGAATTCACGGGAAACCAAATCGAGATGCAGTTAATCACATACAGAGAAATCCAGGAGATTAAGAACAAGGTCAAAGAGAGATTGCTAATACACTCTCATGGATTCATATCGGAGCCATAAGAGTTATCATCAAAGCAACATTCAAGGAAGGAATTGATTCGCCCCTCAACCTGGCGATCTTTGACAAGAGAATCCCGAACCTCAAAGATTCTTGTTTGGGAGCAGTGGCAGGAAATCTGTATGCAGGAAAGATGGCCTTCAACATCTATCCGAGGATTGCATACAATTTAGGAGATCGAGACTTCAACAAAGTTCTCACTCTTCATCAAGATTTTAAAAGAGAAGATTTGATGAAAGAAGGGAACAGGCCTTACTCGATCACCTACAATGTGTCATACGCACTCTCGAATACTCATCATTCTGAGGTATTCTTGAGAAATGAATTCATCGAAGTCCCCATAATCTTCGAAGACTTCGCCAAAGCAGTCTTGTCAGACATCATTGATACTCCGACAATAGGAGAGATCGACATGAGGATACAAGATCAACCTGTTCTGAACAGAAGCAGGAGCCTCATGATCGAGCCAAGAAGGATGTCTTTCCAACAGTATAGGTTAATCAGCAACTATCCAGGGGAAAAACAGAAGGCAGCCTCAAGCAGAATTCAGAAAGTTCCTGATGCATTCCAAACAATAGGAAAACTGAAATGCCCATAAGGCTGGAGAGAAGTGCAGATAGTTTTTGACATCACCGAGACGAACAATATCTTCCCCTGCATGTCCTATATTATTTGCAACAACCTACAGTTGGCAAATTTCAAGGAAACCTTCAAATTGGTGAAATTGATCTCACAATTGAAGGAATTGCCGGACGGATCCCAGAACAGCTTATTCTAGGGATTGAATTTCTCGAGGAACATAAACCTTGGGAAAGATTGCAAGATGGAATGGAATTCACGATCGACGGAAAGAGATACCGAATTCGATGACCACCAGTCCATTCGCAATATACATCTCCGTTGGGATGTTATGTGAGAAGTACCGGGCAGAATATTTTGCAGCCTACATTGACTCAAGAGCTGGAATATGCACTGCCAGGCGAGAAATCTTCCCCAAAGAAGTTGGTGAGAAATTACCAGCCATTGCCGGAAGAGACTTTTCCAAACGGATCCTTATTCTTAATGAAGGAGTCCGGGGAGCGGAAATAATTGTCGGAGGAGCAGGCGGTACCCCATGGTACAAAGTCAAAACTCCACCTATATATTTCCATGATACAGGGGCGGATATGCTGTTAGGAAACAATTTCCTACAGACGTTCAAGACATTCACTCAAGAGAATGAAACGAGAAGACTTATTTTCACAACTCTGTGTGATCATAAGCTTATGGTACAGCTATTACGGGAAGCGTTTCACAGAAAATTCCCCATTCGTTTTCGCAACAAGCGTGGTGATGAAGGAAAACTTCGACACCCAAAGATGAAAGATCAGCGGAAATTTGGAGAGGCAATTCTTCAGTTCCGACAACAAGGTCCTAGTAAAAAGGATTCTCAAACTTTTGACTGGGTTAATATCATGTCTTTCAGAGAGCAGGATGAGGAAAGAGTAACTTCAGAAACCCTGTTGCTACTGAAAAATGCGTTACGAGAAGAAGTTCCACAACCTGAATCTACCCTCGAAGAGCGAATCACTCTAGAGGATGTAAAATGGAAGATTCGTAGGAACTACAACGAAGATCCACTAGCATGGTGGAACAAAAATGAGCTCAGGGCTACTTTGAAGGTGAAAACTGGAAAAGTAAATGAGTTTGTTAGGTACAGGCCGATCCCCATGAACCAGGATGATCGGAAGGATATGCAGATCATACTTAAGGAGTCAGCAGGTATTTCTCCATACAACAGCCCAGGATTTCTTGTACAGAATCATGGAGAAAATAAACGAGGAAAGCCGAGATTGGTGATCAACTATAAAGGGATCAACGAAATCTTGGAGTTCGATGGATATTTTATCCCAAGCAGAGAACATTTGGTAAATAGCATCAAGAATGCCAAAGTGTTTTCTAACTTCGATTGCAAGTCTGTGTTTTACCAGATTAAAATGGAGGAAACAAACAGAAAGTTTACAGCATTCTCCACACCACAAGGACATTATATCTGGAATGTTATGCCAATGGGATTGGCAAATGCTCCCCAGATATATCAAAGAAAGATGGATAATTTGTTCAAAGATTACTTCAGCTTTATGTTCGTTTATATTGACGACATCCTCATAGCGTCAAAAAACATGAAAGAACATCTTAAACATCTGGAAATCTTTTCAGATGTTTGCTACAAGGAAGGATTAGTGCTTTCTGAAAAGAAAGCAGTGATTGCTACAAGACAGATCGAGTTCCTTGGAATCGAGATCGACGAGTCTGGAATTATCCTGCAGAATCATATAGTTGAAAAAGTACAAAGATATCCGGATGACCTCAAGGATTTAAAACAACTTCGGAGTTTTTTGGGAGTTGTTAATTTTGCTGGGATGTTTATCAACAATCTAGTAAACCACAGGAAGGTGTTCAGTCCACTACTCAAAGAAGATGTTAAGTTTGAGTGGAATGAAGATCACAGACAAGCTGTCGAACAGTTGAAGGAGGTTTGCAGGCAACTTCCAAAGCTTGCAATAACAAACGACGAGGATGAACTGGTATTATACAAAGATGCCGCTGATCATTGGTGGGCTGCAGTTCTCATGAAAATTACACCAGAAAGAGAAGTGACATTCAGATATTGCAGTGGGCTATTTGATAACAGCGAAGTTATCAGATGGCACATCAACGAGAAGGACTTCTTTGTAGTTCGAAAGGATTTTAAAAAATGGGAATTGTTTTTACTTGCAAAGAAATTTATCTTAAAAATAGATAATACTAGTGTTAAGTCTTTTCTGAAAAATAAAATTGAATCAAAACCAGAAAAGGCTAGACTTTTAAGATGGCATGCTGAATGTTAATATTATGATTATGATATTGTCTTTGTGAAATCTGATAAAAATGTTCTTGCAGATTTCTTAACACGAGATGGAGGGACACATTGCTAGCGATACCCTCAAGCGAGTTAGGAATCTTAGGGAAAACCTGGAACGAGATTTTGGGACTCTTTGTCTCAATGCAGAGGTCGCGGGACGACTTCAACGAGCAGATCAGGAACTTGTTACTGATCATATACGAGCTTGCTTTCGGGACCACGAACGACTGTTTGAAGTCTTGAAAGGGCCTATACTTCAGGCAGCACCTTCAACGGGGCAAAAAGAAGTGTTTAGAGAACGGGGCTCATCTAACCCGGAGGCAAGGGATTCAAGTACCCCTGTCACGAGTGCTGCAGATGATGCATTCCTTGAGGATATACAAGCTGTAGCGAATGTTGAAGGTCAGGTGTCATCACAATCTGAACCTTCAAGTCAACCCAGCACCTCTGGGGTAAAATAGGGAGAGTTGAATCTTAGGCCAATGACTGGCAAGTCTAAGGTTCAAACTAATGATGATTTAGTTTCTTCACCTATGCAGGATTACCAACGCACTTGGGAGAAACTAATTATCAGGCGAGGTATCAACCCAGAAAAATCAATAGTTGATATCTCCGAAAAAAATCCGAGAGTTGGGATGAAACCAGGCAGCCATCCAAACGATGTTCAGGATTGGTATAATTTTGGAGCTTTGGCTTCGGTTTATACTGTGGCAACAGCTTTCTCTGAAATATCAAAATTAGCGAAATGGATCAGAGAAGCTGTTTACGAGACTTGGGCCAATAATCCACATTTGGCAAGAGGCGATTTTTTGGAGTTGTATTTTTTCAGTGCTGCTCCAGAACCAGCGAAGAAAGGCTTCATCGAAGCTTTTCATTTTATCAAGCTTAGAAGACCAGATGGAAACGCCCTGAAAAATATAAAAATGGCGTTACCAGAAGGAATTCCAATTTTGGCTGGAACTATCACAGTGTATGAGGTTTCAACCAGACGAGCATGGGTCTTTGGGTTTGTCTCACAGAAATGGACAAAGTCAAATACTCATTCAAGTTCTTTCAGAATTCAGCCAACGGAACTTTCTTGTTGAAGTCCATGATAAGAACCTCCACGAGATTTGGTGAAGAACTCTTTGAAACGAAAAGAAGAATTCTTTGGAAAAACAAGATCCCGGCAGGAAAGGAGACTTACCAAAAATTCTGCAACATGGCACACATTGGCCGATGGTTAGACCATATTTGCCAAGCATACCCAGAGCAGAAAGAGCCAGAGTTCGGGAAAGGATTCTGTTCCAAACCCGATCGATCAGAGGCAGGAAGAGACAAAAGACCTGCTGACAAGAGAGCCCGGTTTCCTAAAGCTCGGGGATCACAAAAACCACTAATGTAAAGATTCCCCGACAAAGGAAAAGAGGTGGACCATTAAAAGTTAGTGCGGATACTGTTCAACGCACTCAGACAAAAATAATGGACCACTCACGAGAAAAGTTGGCACATTCAGACAAAGATGCCAGACCACGTGAAAGTTAAGGCGCACTCACAGGCGCACTCAACAATTATCAAGATTTGAAATCCGCATTTGAAGTCCGGATTCATGCCTATATAAGTGCACTCATTCAGGAAGCTAAGGACATCGAAAATTCTCCATAGTTTTCTGAAAATAAATATTGTAGTCTCCAAGCTTTGTAATCTTCAGCTTTCTTAGCTTAGTAATATCTCTTTTGTTTCTTTCATTTCATAAGTGTGTAGTATTGTTCTGTTTGTTTAAAGTTTATGTGTTCTTGAGTCAAACCTCATCTATATGAGAGGCTAAACAAGTCCGTCTCCTCCTAAAAGGGGACGTTTTAATGTAATAGATGTTATAAGTATTCCAGAATAAAAATAAGGTTGTTGCCCAGCTATCTCCAAGATTTCTTTAAATCTTTTTTATATCTTGAATACACCTTACGCCCTAAGGTAGGAAACGAATTAGGGCTGTGCTGTACGGTTTCTGAAGGAGTAGGATAACTGGCAGACTAACCTTGCCCGTGAGCTGAGGTTGGATGGTGAGGAGACATTCGTAAAACAGTCTCGAGGCAGTAAGTTTTCAACTGGTGGAAGTTGCGACCCACCTCACCCGGTGCCGTTATGGCCAAAATGGTATTTTTCAGTTTGTTAAAATTTTATTGTAATACGGAAGCATGTTTGGCCTTTTATTTATTTTTAACATGATCTTCAAATCGGGTTGAATTATAATTAGACGAACGTTATATAAACCGTGAGTCATTTGCAAAAGTATGCTCTTGGGATTCATCTCGAGATGACAGAAACTGAAGGATCTCATGTTCATATAATGTTTCTGTTTGGTAAATATTAGGATGAGAACGATGATGAATAGTATATTGTGGCATATTTTGTTCTTTAAACATTTTCTAGGGGCTAAGAATGCAAATTTATTAAAGATTGGTTGGACCGCGCGGATCGCTTGGACCACATGGACAACATGGGGTTATTATGGTCATTTTAACCTAGAATGGACTTATGTCAACTAATATTTTTTCGCTGGACTAGGATAGATTATGTTTCATGAAAGTGTGCCGGCCCGTAATTTTCCCATAATATAATGGATTAACCTTCGAGGCCCATTTGTTATGGCCCAACTCAATCAGCCGAATTAATCTAAATTTAGGCCCAAATATTATGAATGTCATCATTCGAGAAACATCTAGAAAACGTACCTTCTTCCCCCGTTTCCTCTGGAAACTCCACTCCACCTCGCTTCCACACACTTCCATCATATCTATTTATATATACTGTTCAACAAATCTTCGTATCGCATTATAAAATTTTCAGAAATCGCGAGCGCATTTGCATTGAGGAAAGTCATTCAAAGTCTCAAATACCGAATAAGTGCCGAAATGGATATAAGGTTTCTTAGATTTGGCTCCCCATTTTCCCACTTGTTTGATGCTGCAGAGGATTCTGATGGAAACAAATCAATCGGCGCACCCGCCAGGACCTACTATCGCGACGCTAATGCTATGGCGGCGACGCCAGCTGATATCAAGGAGTACCCGAAGTCATACGAGTTTGTGATCGATATGCCGGGGCTGAAATCAGGCGATATTAAAGTCCAAGTGGAGGATGGGAATGTATTGCTAATCAGTGGCGAGCGTAGGAGAGAAGACGAGAAGGAAGGTGAGAAATACGTGAGAATGGAACGGAGGGTTGGCAAATTTATGAGGAAATTCGTGTTGCCGGAGAACGCTAACACTGATGCAGTCAAGGCGGCGTGTCAGGATGGTGTGCTCACAATAATGGTGGAGAAATTGCCACCACCTGAACCCAAAAAGCCCAGAACTATTGACGTTCAGATTGCTTGAAAAAAGCTCTATTACCTGTTGTTTTTAACTTCGTGTGATTTTGAACATTGTTCTTCTGTCTTTCAAGTATGGTGGATTGTGGATTCCTAGTCCTTAAGCCGATGGATGTTGATGTTATCGCATGTTCAATGAATGTCTTGCAAAATTTATAAAATGTTTTCTTTCTTGTGTTGGGCCCTGATGAATTCATATCCTAAGGCTCCGTTTGGAGTGGTTGATAACATTAGTAATCCTTGTATTACTTGTCATATCCCATGTTTTTTTTCGATGTTTAACACAAATTATCCCACCATATTTATCACACTCTAATCTCACTTTATAACAAAATGATATAAATACCTCTTCCCGCCTTTTTCACTATCTCAAAATTTGAAATTCCCGCCAAAAAATAATTATATATTATTATTATTATTACTATTATATATATATATACACATGCACGCACATGTGTGTATATATATATATAATAATAATAATATGCATAAAGATATATATTATTATTAATCATTATTATTATAATATGTTATTAATATAATAATTTATATATTATATATATATATACTTATAATATTAATTATTATTATATATATTATTATTATTATATATATACATACACCCGAATATATGATATATATATATATATATATCTATCTTATGATATTATTATTCTATATTATGATCACTGTATTATATTAATATTATATTATATTAATCTTATATATATATTTGTATGATTATATATATATTAATTTATATATTATTTATTATTATTATGGTTATTATTATTATTTATTATTTTATTAATATTATAGATCTATTATTATATACTCTTCTTATTATATATATACATACATCCGTATATATATATATTATTATAATTAATGTTATATTTTTATTATTATAATAATAAGGGTATTTTTGTCATTATATCAAATAATAATCCTTATCAACAATCTTATCCTCCAATCAAACAGCATATAATTTATCACATACTATTTTAACAATCATTTCACAACTTTTTAATCATTACATTACTTATCATATCAATAACTTCAAACGGTACCTTACTTTATTCTGTTAATCATGACTACTAAGGAATAAGGATGAGGGTCACTCGGCATCATTGCACATTTTCTGGGCCTTGAATAACATTGAGAAAATTTCAAGAAGTTTCAAAACATCTTTCAATTAAATCTCTCAAAAAAATATTCTTTCAACTAAATACATCTCTTAGAAAACTTATTTCAAATAAATTCATTTTATTAAACTCTAATCTAATTAGTCCATTATTTATGATTAAAATACTCTTCTCTACACATTCATCCTCAAACATTTGCCAACTTCCACCATTCGTGTTCTTTATCGTTGAATTTCTTTTAGTCTAATGATATAGTGGTCATGCATTGGAGTTCATAATAACTGATAAATAAAACGTCTGATTGGTGTTCAAATATCACAAAAAGAAGTTCAACAAATATTAAACTGAGGCTAACTAATGATCAGAATTTCTCATCTTTTCCTGCTTACTGATTGATTGTCAAGGTTCTCGTACCAACAAAAACCCTATCTGATGCGATTAAAGCCTTGAGAAGCGCAGACGATGTTGATAGGAATAAAGATCAATTTGACGAAAAAGCCCATGAATCCCATCACCACGAGTCGCCACCTTCATGAATTCTTTGCGATCAGGCTTGTTGCATCGCTTAACAAGGCGAAAGCTATCCTTGGCGAAATCTCTCAGTGGATCGAAAAATTTGTCCAAAGCATCCATTTTTCTTCGATTTTAATGTCACTTTTCTCGACTCCTCGTCCTGAAAAACTAATGATTCTGAAGCTTAGAAACACTTCTTTATCGTTGAATATCCTTGAATTTTCAATCGACGACAACAATTATTTTCAGTGAATTTTTCCTCGTTAATTCAGTTTGCGCTCAAATTTACAAACAATTGTGCTAGATTCATTCATTCATTTGTGCAACATCTTTCTGTATATTGTGTGTTGGAAAGTGTTACTTGAACTTGTGACGATATAATTGCAGTATTGTGATTGGTCGAATTGCTGAAATTCTAAATTACTGATTGCTTTGACCCACTGTGATCGGATAGTTGATGCATATCTCATACGGTGCATGTAAATAACATGATTCTACCAAAAGTTTTTATCTACAAGACTGCAACAATCAATTTCTAATTCCCTTTGTAAATGAATTCCATCATCATTATGAATTTTCAGAAACTAATATCAGTTAAAAATAGAAAAATCTGCACATTATTCATTATTATCATCATTTTCACTTTCTTGTGTCTACAAGAGTGCAACAATCAATTCCTAATTCCATTTGTAAATGCATTTCATCATCATTATGAATTTTCATAAACTAATCTCAGTTAAAAATAGAAAAATCTTCACATTATTCATTATTATCATCATTTTCATTTTCTTGTGTCTAGCGGTGCATGTAATTTGCATGCACCGCTAGACTCATGCGATGTATAACTCATGAGGTACATGTAAATAAATTGATTCTACCAACAATTTCTATCTACAAGATTGCAACAATCAATTCTTAATTCCATTTATAAATGGATTTCATATCATTATGAATTTTCAGAAACTAATCTCAGTTAAAAATAGAAAAATCTTCATATTATTCATTATTATCATCATTTTCACTTTCTTTTGTCTAGTGGTGCATGTAATTTACATGCAACGCTAGACTCATGCGATGCATATCTCATGATGTGCATGTAAATAACTTGATTCTACCAAAAAATTTTACTACAAGACTGCAACAATCAATTCCTAATTCCCTTTGTAAATTGATTTCATCATCATTATGAATTTTCAGAAACTATTCTCAGTCAAAAATAGAAAACTCTTCACATTTCATTACTATCATCATTTTCACTTTCTTCTGTCTAGTGGTGCATGTAATTTACATGCACCGCTAGACTCATGCGATGTATATCTCATGCGGTGCATGTAAATAACTTGATTCCACCAATAGTTTTTATCTACAAGACTGCAAAAATCAATTCTTAATTCCGTTTGTAAATGGATTTCATCATTATTATGAATTTTCAGAAACTAATCTCAGTTAAAAATAGAAAAATCTGCACATTATTCATTATTATCATCATTTTCACTTTCTTGTGTCTAGCGGTGCATGTAATTTACATGCACCGCTAGACTCATGCGATGCATATCTCATACGGTGCATGTAAATAACATGATTCCACCAACATTTTTTATCTACAAGGCTGCAACAATCAATTCCTAATTCCCTTTGTAAATGGATTTCATCATCATTATGAACTTTCAGAAATTAATCTCAGTTAAAAATAGTAAAAACTTCACATTATTCATTGTTATCATCATTTTCATTTTCTTGTGTCTAACGGTGCATGTAATTTACATGCACGCTAGACTCATGCGATGTATATCTCATGAGGTGCATGTAACTTACTTGATTCTAACAACAATTTCTATCTACAAGACTGCAACAATCAATTCCTAATTCCCTTTGCAAATGGATTTCATCATCATTATTAATTTTCAGAAACTAATCTCAGTCAAAAATAGAAAAATATTCACATTATTCATTATTATCATCATTTTCATTTTCTTGTGTCTCGAGGTGCATGTAATTTACATACACCGCTAGACTCATGCGATGCATATCTCATGCGGCGCATGTAAACAACTTGATTCCACGAATAGTTTTTATCTACAAGACAGCATAAATCAATTCCTAATTCCGTTTGTAAATGGATTTCATCATTATTATGAATTTTCAGAAACTAATCTCAGTTAAAAATAGAAAAATATGCACATTATTCATTATTATCATCATTTTCACTTTCTTGTGTCTAGCGGTGCATGTAATTTATATGCACGCAAGACTCATGCGATGCATATCTCATGCGATGCATGTAAATAACATGATTCCACCGACATTTTTTATCTACAAGACTGCAACAATCAATTTCCTAATTCCCTTTGTAAATGGATTTCATCATCATTATGAATTTTCAGAACTTAATCTCAGTTAAAAATAGAAAATTCTTCACATTATTCATTATTATCATCATTTTCACTTTCTTGTGTCTAGCGGTGCATGTAATTTACATGCACCGCTAGACTCATGCAATGTATATCTCATATGGTGCATGTAAATAACTTGATTCCACCAATAGTTTTTATCTATAAGACTGTAAAAATCAATTCCTAATTCAGTTTGTAAATAGATTTCATCATTATTATTAATTTTCAGAAACTAATCTCAATTAAAAATATAAAAAACTGCACATTATTCATTATTATCATCATTTTCACTTTTTGTGTCTAGCGGTGCATGTAATTTACATGCACTGCTAGACTCAAACGATGCATATCTCATACGGTGCATGTACATAACTTGATTCCACCAATAGTTTTTGTCATGCCTCGATATGACGTATACATGCATGATATGATTATGGTGTACTTATGATTAATTACAGTACGATGTGGACTCGGGTTCGGGTTGAACCGAGCGGGAATAAAGCCATGTATGAATGAAATTTAGTTGGAAAGGAATAACACGACTATGTATATGTGAGCAATCAAAGAAGGTGTGTTCATAACATAGACATATGCTATATGGACTTAATATGGAAATACATCACATAGTTGGATGTGTCCTAAATTGCCATGAATTTGAGAGGATTTGCATTTGAAGTTGAATTTGCATGTGGTGTGTATGTGAGTTGCATGTCATATGAATTTGAAATTTGTGAATAACTGGTATTCATTGAAATGAGATTGGAATGTGATTGAGATAATGATCAAGTTATGAGCGAGATGCGTTTGTGACATGTCAAGAGGAGCTTATATGAAGGTAGAATCAGATTTGTAATCATATAATACACCATTTCTCACCTACAAATCTCTACACAAGCACCTCTCCAAAACCCTTGTTGGTTCTTGCATTTTATGCTTGGCTTTCACTTGGTAATCTAGCTAGAAAGTAGAGTGAAGTGATTTCATAACTTCTTGGTAAGGAATTTATGATTCTAAGCTTGGATATGTTGTTATTTATGAATTATGTGAACTTGAGTATCAAGTGTTCATGGTTGGAATTACTACTTGTTAGGATTGAAAGACTTTTGTGATATGATGATAAAAACATGTTCAGATGTTACTAGATATTATATGAAACAAGTTTGAGTTGTAGGAGTAGAAGAAGAACCAAGGAGATAAGCTCAAAATCGCCATGCTCTGAACTTTCTGAACATCGGTGATCGATCGCGAGCCCTATAGCGATCGATCGCCGAGAACAGAGCAAAAATAAGACAGTGAAAACATATGGCGACCGATCGGTGAAAATCAGGCGATCGATCGCGTTGATACAGAACAGTTTGGCGATCGATCGGTGGAAGTGGCGATCGATCGGTGGAAGTGGCGATCGATCACCAGGGCTGCAACAATCAATTCCTAATTCCCTTTGTAAATGAATTTCATCATCGTTATGAATTTTCAGAAACTAATACCAGTTAAAAATTGAAAAATATGCACATTATTCATTATTATCATCATTTTCACTTTCTTGTGTCTAGCGGTGCATGTAAATTACATGCACCGCTAGACTCATTCGATGTATATCTCATGCGGTGCATGTAAATAACTTGATTCACCAACACTTGTTATCTACAAGACTGCAACAATCAATTCCTAATTCCATTTGTAAATGCACTTCATCATCATTATGAATTTTCAGAAACTAATATCAGTTAAAAAAAGAAAAATCTTCACATTATTAATTATTATCATCATTTTCATTTTCTTGTGTCTAGCGGTGCATGTAATTTACATGCACCGCTAGACTCATGCGATGTATATCTCATGAGGTGCATGTAAATAACTTGTTTCTACCAACATTTTTATCTACAAGACTGCAACAATCAATTCCTAATTCCCTGTAAATGGATTTCATCATCATTATGAATTTTCAAAATCTAATCTCAGTCAAAAATAGAAAATCTTCACATTATTCATTATTATCATCATTTTCACTTTCTTGTGTCTAGCGGTGCATGTAATTTACATGCATCGCTAGACTCATGCGATGCATATCTCATGCGGTGCATGTAAATAACTTAATTCCACCAATAGTTTTTAACTACAAGACTGCAAAAATCAAATCCTAATTCCGTTTGTAAATGGATTTCATCATTATTATGAATTTTCAGAAACCAATCTCAGTTAAAAATAGAAAAATCTGCACATTATTCATTATTATCATCATTTTCACTTTCTTGTGTCTAGTGGTGCATGTAAATTACATGCACCGCTAGACTCATGCGATGCATATCTCATACGGTGCATGTAAATAACATGATTCCACCAACAGTTTTTATCTACAAGGCTGCAACAATCAATTCCTAATTGCCTTTGTAAATGGATTTCATCATCATTATGAATTTTCAGAAATTAATTTTTTGTACGGCTTCATCTTTCTGGAAATGCGAATACCTCATCTTCGCACATTAATCCATGAAGAGAACGATTCGATGGAATGGGTGAGAAATTACAGGAAATTTTGAGCATTTTTCTGTGTAACATGGAGAAATTACAGAGATGAAATGGAGAATACGATTCATGTTGGAGACACAGCGAGAGAGATGATAGTTTATGGATATTTTCAGTTATTTTGACCTAAATGGACCTAGTTGAAAGTAAAATATTTTGGTGGACTGGAACGAAAAAAACTTTATCATGTTGGTACCGACCCAAAATTTTTCCTAACATATTTATACAGCATCGTCTTAAGCTCTTTCCATGAACCCTGCCATAATTTGCCGCACCAAGTCTCCTTTATGCGACGAGGGATATGATACTGATATCCATAACAGGGGGAATCGAGGGGTAAAATTATAGGATTTTTATCTATGTTCCAAATTTATAAAAGAAAATGAAATTTTATCAAACATAAAAACCTAGTAACAACTTATGATGGTAAATTGTCTATGAAGTGTATCAGTCGCGATTCAAGATTTTCAATACATGAAAAATCACATGAATTTCATCCTTCAAACTTCGGAACTCATCGTCTTCAATCCCATATACTCTGGTGAATTGTGTGGTTTGACAATTGGATCTTGATGTAAGGAGTCGTTCTTCGAGTCAATACTTGGTCCTTCGTATTTAAGATTTACATGTGAACATTTTTCATATTTTCGGTCTTGTTGGATCACCAGAATGATTCTGCTTACAGCTTTTCTTTGCTAGCAAATGAAAGACTACAAGTAACCACCCTATTCACATTTCTTGATGGACTGTTAAGGCTACATTATGGGTGCAATATTTAGGAGTAACCTCTCTTTAAATTTAAGTAAAAGATACTTCACGTTCCATTTTAACTAGTGGACGATATACACACGTTGCGTGTGTATAACAAAATAAATAATATCATATGAAGAAATTGGAGACAAATAATTCATTGATCAAGATTAAGTATATCAAATATGAATTTGATATCTTCATATTCCTCACTATTTCAAATGACGTCGAGTCATTGATTTTCAAAGAACCGCCATAAAAATCCTAGCTTTTGTCAATGGATTTAATTATTGAAGGTACATATCACTTCAGTCTTCAGGTGTCAACGCTTCATCTAAATATTTATGAAAATCAAAACAAAAAGTGTGTGTTAAACAGAGTCAACTATTCATATCAGTATCGAGTATCAAGTATCTTCAAGAGCGAAATTTTCGGACATTCTGGAAACTTTTCGTTCAGCTGGGTTTGAAAAACTTGCAGGTCATTGGTAGCAACATATATTGATGCTTAATATGGTATCTCTATTTCAACGCAGTCTTTATTCTGATCGTCAGAGTCTTCTGGAGTTATGGGAATCACGAAGTCCACCTGCAAATGAGAACTTCGATCTTGGTTCTCTTTCTCTGACTGTTTCTGGTTCAGCATTACGGATTTTCCAAAGATAATAACTCAGCTCAAGACAATATTCTTTGACTCAGGGTTCCATAGATGGAATGTCTTCACTCCTTCACTAAAGCCTAAGAAAAGCGGCTTTCTCGGCTCTATGTTTCAGCTTGGATTTTGTGACGTGAAAGTATGCGGGACACCCAAATATATGAAGATGGTCAGAAATGGGTTGTCCAAGCCATACCTCCCTGGGAGTTTTTCCATCTAGTATAGAAACTGGTAGCTCGCTGAAGATATAAGAAGCATATGACAAGGCTTCTGCCCACAATGTCTTGCTCAATCCAGATTGGGATAACTTGCAGCGGATTAGAGTATAATTCATCCATCACCCCATTCTCTTATGCAGTGCCTAGTATGATGAAATGTCTGACTATCCCTTCATTCTGACATGTTTTCTGAAATGGGTCTGAATTTCATTCTACTCCATTATCAGATCTGAGCTTCTTAATCTTTCTTCCGGTCTGGTTTTCGATCATCTTCTTTTAGTTGAGCAAGATGTCCAGAGATATTCAGGTCGGTTCTGCGGTTCCGACAAATTCAGGTCGGTTCTATGTTTCCGACATATTCAGATTGGTTCTGCTGGTCCAACAATCCAGACAGATTCAGAGTCGGGTTTGTTGCTTCGACGATGCTGACATATTCAGAGTCGGTTGTGCAGTCCGACGGTGCATACAAATTCAGGTCGTGCTCTGTGGGTCCGATGGTCAGACAGATTCAGATCGGGCTCTGTGGGTCCGACGATGTAGACAGATTCAGAGTCGATTCTGCGGTTCCGACGATGCAGGCAGATTCAGATTCGGCTCTGTGGTTCCGACGATGCAGACAGATTCAGAGTCGGGTCTGTGGTTCCAACAATGTAGACAGATTCAGAGTCGGGCTTTGCGGGTCCGATGGTGCAGACAGATTCAGATCGGGATCTATGGGTCCGACGGTGCAGACATATTCAGGTCGGGCTCTGCAGGTCCGATGATGCAGACAGCTTCATGTTGGTTCTGTGGTTCCGACAGTGCAGACAGATTCAGAGTTGGGTCTGTGGTTCCGACGATGCAGACATATTCAGAGTCGGTTCTGCTGGTCCGACGATGCAGGCAGATACAAAGTCGGGTATCTGATGGTGCCGACAGATTCAGAGTTGTTGTGCGGTCCGACGATACGGATAGATTCAGATCGGGTTCTGCGAGTCCGAGGGTGCAGACAGATTCAGGTCGGGTTCTGCGGGTCCGATGGTGCAGACAGATTCAGAGTCGGTTGTGCGATCCGATGATACAGATAGATTCAGATCATGTTCTGTGGGTCTGAGGGTGCAGACAGATTCAGAACGAGCACTGCGGGTCTGAACGATGCAGACAGATTCAGAGTCGGTTGTGCGGTCAGTCGATACAGATAGATACAGATCGGGTTCTGCGGGTCCGATGGTGCAGACAGATTCAGATCGGGCTCTGCGGGTCCGAAGGTGCAGACAGATGCAGGTCGGGCTCTGGGGTCCGACGGTGCAGACATATTCAAGTCGGGGGTCCGACGGTGCAGACAGCTTCAGATCGGTACTGTAGGTTCGACGATGCAGGCATAGATATAATTGGTTCTGTTGTTCCGATGATGCAGACAGATTCAGGTCGGCCTATGCCCGATGGTGCAGACGGATTCTGGTCAGGCTCTGCGGGTCCGATAGTGCAGACAGTTCACACTGGTGCTGTCGTTTCATATGGCTCCAGTGGTTCGTATCGGTTCAACTGGTTTGGGCTGGGCTGATTGGCATAGTTCCACTCATCAGCTGACATATCTTTGATACCATTTGTACTTCATAATGTCAAAGTTGTTGGTGCAGTCAAATTTCTCCACCTCGAATTTTGCATTTGATATCCATTACTTTGACTTTTTTGGTAGCTTTTAGCAGAAACAGATGTTACCGTTGCGTCGGAAGGGTCAAACTAGTGGGGATCAAGTCCTGGATCAGCAAAATCGGAAGTAAAATAGGCAAAAACAGGCTATTTCAGTTTCAGACCGGTCTGGGCTCAGCTGGACCGGATGGGTCGGGCCGGTTGGGGCTGGGCCCGCTGGTTCGGGCCTCACGGAGCCTAGGATTCAGGTCAGGTGTGGTTTGGCCAAGCCAGGTCGGATCTGGGCTGCGAGCTGGTCCAATTTGACCCGGTTCAAATCTGAAAATGGGTATCTTTTTCCCCAATTATTCTGCCATGCACGTACAAACCTTCAAAAAAAATTTAGATTTTTTCAAAACTCTATATTCGATTTTTCGTTGACTCGGAAGTCGAAATTACAAACCAAAAATTGTCCCGGACTCCCGTCGACTAGACGAATCTAGTGGTGTGCCAGAAATCGATTTCGGACACTTTCAATTTTCGGGCATTTTCACGAACACATGGCTCTGATACCCATTCTTGTACCAGAACACCCAAAAATAAAGGCGTAAACATCATACACACCCAAAGAACACCAAATTTACGTGGTTCGGCAATCGCCTACATCCATAGGAGCAACACATAATTTTATTCTTATATTCACGAGAACTACAGAAATATTCCGGATCCATTCAAAGCTCACATATCATGTTTTCTGAAGCTAAACTGATGAGGGATGATTTACAGAAGATGAATTGGGGGTGTATTTATAGGCATGAAATTCTTCGATGAACAAGTTCAAGATGAACTTGGGTTCTTCCATTCTTGACAAAATCAAAGCCACCGCCACAGTCCAAGAATTTTCAAAGCTTCTGGAAAGCCTCCAATGATACGGTGAAATAGAGCCACCATTCTTTACCACTGTCCAACAGAAGTACTGAAGTTTCGCCCTTGATAAATAGGTAACTATGAAACATGGAGAGAATGGAGGGATTGAGGAGTGGAACTAAAAGAAGTCTGCATACATCCCACAATCATATAGCCAAGACAAACTTCTTAATAATTGCAGCATTCAAATTCATGTAAATTTTCAGTCATGAATACTACTTTATCTTGCATAAATTTCATTGAATCAATCATACCATCATAAATCCGAACTGGAAAAAAGCATGGAGCACCTATAATTTTGATTTTAAGCTACAGAAAATTAAAAAATCATAAACAATCTAGAAAGTATAGATCTGGTAAAATGTTGGAGAGAGAACCTAAAAGAAAGATAAATGGAGAGCTGTTTGAGAATAACGCGAAGAGGTAAGTAACATCCTTCTTAATTTAAGAACAAAATGTAAAATCAAAATCTTCATTACCTCAGAAATATTTTGAATACATCGTCTAATTATCTAATGTGGCACTCTTCATTATAATTTAGTGGCAGTTTTTTATGAGAAGAAATGCTTGCGGTTTCAAACGTGGGTGGAATATGAGAAGAACTGTTGTCGCTTCAAAGAACCTCAGTATGCTGTACACAAATCAAGTTACAGACACAAAAGATAGCATATTCACTCATTAGACTCAATCCAGTGACTCCAGTAATTTGCAAATAATTTCATAATTCAAAAAACAGAAAAAAAATAAATAAATGAAAAGACGGAAATATATTGGCACATTAGTGATTTTCAGTTTGTTAAAAACATGTTGAAGAACCTTATAATTCTGGATCATCTCATACTCGTTCGACCTGGGTGTGCGGCGTCCATCACTTGACAATGAATAGCACCGTGCAAGCCTGAAGAATATACACACAAATCTATTACCTAAAATGAGGACTCCTTTGTTAAGTATCCATCCAAATTTAACTTCTAAAAAGAAATTTAGGGCTTGACAATGAAACGTCTACCTACCTCTTCGACTTTGGAGAGGTTGAGATGGAGAGTAGAGTTGATCCACGAAAGAATTTCTGATCTCCCGACGAAATATGCAGAATCCATCATTCCGATGTTTGTCGTCATCGTCTTCCAACTTTTGATTATTTGATTTGATTTGAAAATGGTGGGTGTGTGGGAAAATGAAAAGCCGTGTGGCTGTGTTCGAAATGAAAGTTGAGCGTGTGGTGGTCGACGGTTTTGGGCTTTTGGTAGAGTAAATTGGATGGATTGAAACGTCAGAGTAGACATGACCACGGTTTTTTAAAAACCGTGACCCGGCCCAGAATCGTAACCGGGTCAACGAGCCGGTTAACCGTTGACCGGTTCACGGTCAACGGTTACGGTTCATGCCTCGTGAACCGCCGGTGTTCCGGCCGGGGGAACCGCCGGTTTGCCCTTCTTTTTTTTTAATTATTATTAAAATTAAATTATGTTGTTGAGGATTCGAACCCTTGACCTCTGTCATATATTCACAGCTTCTTACCACTAAGCTATTGTCTTGATTGTTTTATTTTAGACAATATAATTATATATACTAAAAGATAATATATATTATATGTCCAATACAATAACTATTTTATATTGACAAATAAAATTTATCTAAAAAAATATGTTATGCTCTTAAATAAATATTTTATAATAAAAACATATATATTACAAAGTAAATATAACAAAAAATATTGAAAAAATTAATAAGAACTATAAATAGTGGTTGCAAAAGAAAATATTTGAAGCAAATTATTACAAAACAAATATATTATATACCTTTTATAGTTATTCTACAAGTATTTTATGCTCATTATTTGATTTACATTATATATATAATAATTAAATAAGTATATCTTAATTTATCACAATATAACTTACAATAGAAACTCAATAATGTAATATTTGATTAATTAATAAACTATTTTAATTATTATCAATTTCATATGTAATTAGTATCATAATTGTAAATGCTTCATACTACCAAAGTTGTATATTTTTCATACCAATTTCATATGTAATTAGTATAATAATTGTAAATGTTTCATACCAAACTCTTTTGTAATTAGTACCAAAGTTGTATATGTTTCATACGAATTTCATATGTAATTAGTATCATAATTGTAAATGTGTCATACCAATATTATTTGTAATTAGTATCAAAATTATATATGTTTAATACCAATTTCATATGTAATTAGTATCGTTAGATAATCAGATTCAATCAATTAAAATTGCACTGGCGCACTAAATTTTTTAAAGTAACTGGTGCACGACAAGATTGAAAATCAGTAATTGATGCACGAAAAATCAGTAACTGATGCACGAAAATTAAAATCAGCTACTGATGCACGAACTGATGCACGAAAATTAAAATCAGCTACTGATGCACGAAAATTTACACAAAGTTAGTGCACCAGTGTTGTATTTTTGTGCACCAGTGTTATATTTTCGTGCACCAAGGTTATATTTTCGTGCACCAGTGTTGTATTTTCGTGCATCAGTGTTATATTTTAGTGCACCAGGGTTATATTTTCGTGCACCAAGGTTATATTTTAGTTCCAACCATTAATATATTTTTTTTTTTAAAAAAAATTGAACGGCCAGGATCTTCAGACCGTTGTGTATCAACGGTCAGGATCTCCTGACCGTTGCAACATGATGAACCGCCGGTTACGAACCGGCGGTTCGACGGTAAATTTTTTTTTTTTATATAATTCGATGGCTAGGATTATTTGACCGTTATAGATCGACGGCTAGGATTAAGTGACCGTTATTTTTTATGCTTATAAATATCCTCCACACCCATTTCATTTTTCATCAATCTTAACACAACTCTAAGTTTTCGATACATCATTTGTATTATTTTCGAATTACTCAATGGAAGGTCCTAGTGATCCACGTAAAGACAAAGGCAAAGGCAAGGTGACATATCTCGAAAGGGCAGAACCCGATGTTGATATTGATATTGATGTTATTGAATTCACCGACGATGATCCTTTTGCTACACATGATACCCAAGAAAGTGCGCATTCAAAGGTAAGATCTATGCCGCCACTTAAATCATCGATTTTTACTAAACATTTTGAAAAGGTGACTCTTCCATCCGGAGAGATGCGCGCCAAATGCAAATATTGTACCACTACGTATAAGTTTCAAAGTGGTGGTGGCTATGGATCTTTTAAGCGTCATATCGAAACAAAGCATCCAGTGGAGTTTGAGAATGATTATTCTCAAACTCAACTATCTAGATTTCATTCCTCGGGTGAAGGTACCGACTCTCCACTTTTCAAATACACTGATGCACGATTGGGCGAGGGCGGCAAAACGAAAACAAGGAATGGAATCAAGCTCGGACCAAGATGAATTTGATACCAAAGGAACTACTACTACGGGGACAGGTAACGGAAGTGATTGAGCTACGCCACTTCCAAAGGTAAGAAGGGTTAAAAGGTAAGAGAACTACATGGGCTTTGATTCCTCTACACCCTAAGAGGATACGTAAGCAACTTAAAAAGTTCAAGCCCTCCCCTCCCCTTACATTTCCTTTGTTTTTTTTTTATAGTAATTTTTAAATTATTTTAAATAAAATTTTAATTTTTTTAATTTAAAAATATAAGGGTCGAACCGTAACCGTAACCGTAACCGGAACCGTAACCGGCGGTTCACGAACCGTAACCGGAACCGTCTACGAAGGTTAAGGTTAAGGGTCGAGCTCTTATGAACCGTCGAACCGGCGGTTCCGAACCGTCAACCGGCGGTTGACGAACCGTGGTCATGTCTACGTCAGAGCGGGAGAGAAAAAGTTATTTTGTTTTTGACTTTTTTGCCCCTTAATAATAGAAAGTCAGTTTAGTTTTTATGGTTAAATTAGACATTGGTTTACTTAAACGGATCAGTGTGGTTTTTATAGGGTATTGATACATTATAATATAGTAAAGATAATTAAAATCATTGTCATTATCGAGTAACCACGGTACCTGGAAAATAATCATGTTCAATCCGATTTGCACCCATTCATAAACAAACTCAATATTAAAAGACAATACCTTTTAAACAAAAATATATAAACTAATATATCAATCATTTTAGACCTTGAGTTGATCCATAAGTATGACTCAAATCGGTCCGTGCAAGTACTTTCCCAGTAAACCTTCTTCAAATTCCGATTTTAGATTTTTTTTAAAAAGCATTCAAATAGTCGGTGAAAATGGAAAAATAATGTGTGAATATAGGAAGCTTTTTCCAGTAATTTTTTTTGAGAAGCTTTGAACTAATCACCTTCTCTTGTATTTTTTTTTTCTTCTTTTTTTGATAAACATGTTGAGAATAGTCAAACCCATAACCTCGGCACCGATGACTTCTATTAAAAATAACCATTGTAATAAATTTTTTTCTGAATCTGTTCTCTGCTATTGCTTCACCTCTTCTTATCTTCAATGCATTGGATTTAGGGGTGTAAACGAACCAAATCGAGCCAAATATGTAGAAAAATTTAAGGTTCGAATTCGGATCGAAATAGTTATATTCGAGCTCAAGTTCGATTCGAAGTTCGAATAGTTTCAAAAATTTGACTCGAGTTCGGTTCGAATCAGAGTTCGAGTTTGAGTTCTGCTCGAAAATGTTCGAACATGTTCGCGAACTATCTGAATTATTGCTCGAAAATAAATATCCGAAAGGTTCGAAATATATTTGTTTAATATATAATTATATTATATTAATAAAATATTAAAGTTCGCGAGCGGCTCGAAAACTATCGAACAAAGTAATTCGGGCTCGAGTTCGGCTCGAAAAAAAGTTCGAACATGTTCGAGTTCGGCTCGAATTCGAGAATTTCGAATTCGAATCAAATATTTATCGAACGGGCTCGAAAAATTTATGAACATGTTCGATTCTTTACACCACTAATTAGATTGATGATTCATAACAATTCAATAGTAGCGAAGACTTTTCAACACAAGTGGCAAATTTGGCCTAACAATTGATAGGCTTCTTAACTTTTACAAAGACTAGGACTTCATTTTCTGCCTTTTTTTTTTTTGCATACCTTCCATTATACCTAAGCCTGGAACTTTATTCTTTTTTTTATTATTTATACAAAAATAGATTTTTTTTAGAGGGGGTGCGGCTAAATATTTTTTCACACGTGTAGGACTCGAACTCGAGTGTCTCTAAAATGGATGTGCGCTCCTACCATCTGGGCTAGATAGATTAATTTGATTTATGATTGTTTTGTTATTCTTATTAGACCGTATCAAACGATGAGATGCTTTAAATTGAAAACTTAGTGAATTCCTTATATTTAAATAATTAAAAAATACAATTGGAGAATGCAATTTTTGTATACACCTTTGGTTCCCGTAATCACACTAAGTTTTAAACTATTCGAGATCGAACCAAATTAGATTTTTTGTGAGAGAAGCTCTCTCATTTGGGTTCAGGCCAATATTCCAATTTGAAACATTGGTTAAGGGTATGTTTTAAGTGGATGATCGGGATATTATGGTTTTTAGGTTAGTTTTAATCAAATTTTGTTTGTTTTTAAGAAAAAAATATTCCCTCATATTTATCCAATTTTAATCATATTTTGTAACAAAATGATATAATACAATTTCCTACATTTTTTTAACATTTCAAAATTCGAAATTCCAGCATAAAATTTAAACTTATTTCTTATAACTTATTTGACATTCAAATTTTCGAGGATATTTTAGTCATTATACTAAACAATAAAATTAATCCACCATTTTAAAATCATATTAAACATCATATAAATTATCATATTATATTATTTATCACTATCTCATCATTTTAGTCATTATATTACTTATCTCATCCATAATTCCAAACAATACCTAGAAAGCAAAAAATCCTTACTAGCTGGGTCCGGGCCAATATGTGATGGTTAGTAGGATTCTACTTACTCTAAGGCCAAAGCTATCCATGAAGGCTATTATACATCCACTGGGTAAATTTAAAAAAATTGTCGTAATTTTTTAGTACTAGTTCAAATTTTTAGGACTAATCAAATAATTCTACATAAATTATTTTTTATTCAAAAATAGTTCCACATAAATGTTTTGAATAAATTTATTCCCACAAATGGTCACACAACTGAATATGGCAATTTGAGACTATTTTTGATTAAAAAAGTTTGGGGCTAGTATTCATTAAGGATAAAAAATTTGAGACTATTTTTGATTAAAAATAATTTTAGAGGCTATATTCGATTAGTTCTAACAATTTGAGACTAATATTACAAACCCCTAAAACTATTTTTTTTAAAATTTACCCTACTTCCAAATCCACCCTTCAAATTCAAGCAAGTCAGGGCACAACAATACTGTACGACCTGTATTTGATTCTTTCCTGACCAAGGAAGGAGTCGGGATCAAACACGACTCTCAAAGAGATTTCAGACAGCAATCAAGAATCAACAAGTCTTGCCCACAAGTCAAGCACGATATACCCCACCTATTTTGCCCGTTGTTCACTTGGCAACATGAGCTCATATTTATGCATTTTACGAGCCCAACGACACGACCAGTGGGACGAATAAGGCAATCACGAATTCTCAAATTACATTTTGAAGAGTCAAGAACTAAATTTTGTTTATATCTCTTAAAGAATATTTAAAATTCGTAGGCGAAAAATGAAGTTTTGGAGCTTGAGGAGGGTCAAGTGACTCTCCTCGGACCACCGTGCCTCTGCCCACGTAAAAACGAGTGGGCTAGTCGAGCCAGTCGCATTTCACAGATGAAAAAAAATTCAAGAAAACTAAAAGTGTTTTCCACAATAACTTTGAGCTTCGTCTGCTAAATTTCCAAGTCTATTACAATGTGGGCCCAGCTCAAATTTCTTAGCCACCACCGGATTGATTGATGGGCAATCAGCAGCAAACATGAAGGTTCTAGCCCCATAACAGGAGCTTGCCAAGAAAAATCACTTCACTCAAGCAGCTTATATATATACACACACACCAAGGCACATCAGTTGCTGACCATGGCTGAAAATTACCCCAATTCAAATGTCTTTGGTGTCACTTGTTGGCCATGGGGCTCCTCAGTGAGCACATATTCACTCGAAACAAACTTCGACGTATCTGAATTCTTGGAGTTCAATGGCAACTTGGCTGAGGAAAACCCAGTATTTTCTTCCTTAACTGCAGCTTATGTATCTCAAAATTCGAACTCCATGGTGAATGATCACGTTAGCTTTATTGGGAGTAACAACTCATTTCATGAAGAACCTAGTAATAGTAAGCAAGTCCTTTATAGCCTAGTTTGAACTTTTAAAGAATCAAATAATACATATATATGTTTGCTAACATATGTGAGCATATGACATATCATAGAACACTTGTTCTGATACTATTTTCATGCATGTATGTATCATAGCAAATGTGTTGTTCAGGGGCGGTGGATTCATGTAGAGGTTTACATATTAGCTTATATTGCCCTCTCATTAATATTTCAGATTTGATGCCAGATGTCGTGCATGTGACATCAGGAGAAAGTGACGAGCAGAAGAAGGTAAAAAGAAATAAGATTGCTTTTAAGACCAAGTCAGATATTGAGATATTGGATGATGGTTTCAAGTGGAGGAAGTATGGGAAAAAGATGGTGAAAAATAGCCCCAATCCAAGGTTCCACATAACTTCATGATGCATAATTTCTTTTACAATATTAACTTCTTTTACACGAGTAACTCAAGTGTCATTCAAACTCAAAGCCTCGGTTTCAAATAAACCAATTGTTGTATCACTAAGCTAAACTGCAGTTTTTGTCAATTCAAGATTGAAGATACGGGCACATGGCTTCTAATTCTATTTAACTTTGAAATTTACACAACTGACCATAAAATGTAATCAACAGGAACTATTACAGGTGTGCAGATGAAGGATGCTCGGTGAAAAAGAGAGTTGACAGAGACAAAGAGGATTCACGATATGTCATAACAACCTATGAGGGCGTCCACAATCACCAAGGACATCCTCAGCTTCGATTTCAGTAATTGAAATCTCATACAAATGCTATCACTATAGTTGATTTTCCATACCTTTTCAAGAAATAGAGCATGCAGTTGTACGTACCTTGAAGAATTTATCAGAGTTCTTGACAGAAGTTTAAATAGACAGATTTCCAGAGCTTATAGTGGGATGCTCAACTGTTGCAAGATAGAGAGAATAAATTGAACAAATTTGACAGCTGGTAATTTATTGTGAATATTGGCCATCATTCTCAAAAGCGTTGGAAATAGCAGTATCTTAGAACTCACAATAAAAGCAGATGTTATATTTAAGATTAACATATGGCTCACAGGCTGCAAAGTCCATTATAAGCTACAAAAGGAAATAGGTTATTTGGTTATTGATGATTCAATCTGTGCTTAAAATAGAGCAAATTTATCTCCTTCATTGTCGGAGGTAAAAATCGCACTGAATCTAAATTTTACCAATATAGCTATACAGTGAAACTATAAAAATCTGAAATGTAAATCTGTGGTCTTCAAAACATAGCATTACCCTATGATCCGCGTCAAAGAGAGGTTCTTGTTTCTAGACGAGTTACCACATACAATTTAACCAAAAGGATAGCTGATACGAACAAATGTGTATTGTGTTTTTCCCCAAGATGCTAGATTTTTATGGGAATATAATATCAGGATTTCTTATGTGCACATTTAGCCCAACTATCTCGTCCCATGTAGCTGCTTCACCTTGGGTATGTGAGGATACGCTCCAAAGGACATCCGCAGGCAACGCCGTTCTCATTATTCTTGAAGAAGATTGTATAATTGCCCTAGATTTGTAAATACGATTCTTGTTGGTTCGACCCAAGCCACTAGAGAGCAACCATCGGGATCCGGATTGCTGTTGTTTATATGTTCCCCAAAGCTCATTGCCAAGTGAAGTATTTAGGCCAGTAATATGGACTTCGGTGACTTTAAATTGAGGAATATCCTTTTCAAAGATCCATCTTTTTTGTTCAGAGCCAACAATTTCTTCAACCAATCTTTTGTCCAAACCATCATTTTCATCATTTAAAGCTTTCCCTAACGTGCAGCGCAGTTTTGGGGAGGGAATTCTCTCTACTGTAATCATAGCAAGCATCGAGGAACCAACCATTTCATTATCACGCATGGGATCTCTAAGCTGCACTTTTAAACCCATTATGAAATTTTTATTTAAAATACCATAATTCCGTCCACTGCTCAATTCCAAAGACCCAGTCCAATGAGCGGCAAGAAGTTTCAAACCATTTTCATCAGTTCCACTGTCAGCGTCTAACCTCATCCAGTCTTCCAATGACAAAGAACATTTGACTAATTCATTAACTTCAAGGACCTGCAAGCATGATGTCCTTTCAGAACCAAAGTTCACACGAACTTCAGTAGCCTTATCTGGAGCAGAACTCCCGACAAACTGGATCCCAACTTTCGAATGTGATTCTTGATCTCGTAGACCAGACTGAATCCTCAGTCCTTCAATTAAAAGACCTTCGAAATTGGTTATAGCCACAGGAACGAGATTTTCGAAAGATACACAATCTGCATCTATCTCATCCAAATCCCATCTGTAACTTCTCGGGGAAAAAAACAAAAAAGACAAAAAAACAAGCCATTCAGAATGAAATATTAGAATTTAATAGCAACTTCGTAGTGATATATTCAAGAATTCATAGACCTCTTAAAAGCCTCTGATATCGATTCAGCCTCTGGCATCACTTGTTGTACCGTCTTCCCAGTGATATCTTCCAAAGGCATCAAATCATTTGCTTGAATAGACATATTTTCGACTCCTACAGATGCCCAACACTGAAGTATTTCCATGACAGTGAGCCCCATTGCTTTGGGAAACACAACTGGAGCAGAAACTTGCACGATTAATCTAGCCCCATTATTTGCATTTCTGAAAAGTAAGGGATTCATTGACCGCAAGCAACCACCACCCTTTGTCTGGATGATTGGACCAAGGCATTCTTGAAGAGAAGGCAACTTTAAAGGCTCTGCTGGGGGAACATAGACTGGGCTACCAAATCCACCAGAGCTAGATCGTGGAGAATTCTGAAAATCCTTCTCATTCAAACCCCATTCATGCATTAAAGCTTCCGTTTCCAAGTTTTCGATTAATTTAGCATTTGTTTTACTCATTGAGTGGGTTATACTACCTAGATTCTGTTCATCGGCCAGAATAGCTGGAGAGAAACCAAAATATTCTGCATGTGGCATTCTCCGATAGCCATTGGGGGTATGACAAAAATATTCCTGCTCTGTCATCACATCAGTATCAAGAGAGTTATTTTCCCATGGAAGGTTGTCTTCTTCAAACCGTTCCAATAGTTCATCTCTCGGAGATTCGGGGTAGCTATCAAAAAATATGTCATCTGTACTGTGCTTGAGGCGCAACATGTTGAGAAAATCATTCTCTATAGATTCTGCAGCATCATCCAAGCTAAGTGAGTCATGGAACTTACTATATTTATTGCAAGACTGGATTATCTCGAATGTTTCTTGCTCATAACAATTGTTTATATCTTGTGATGAATCCAAATCTGCTGATCTAGATGCCATCATGTTGTAAAAAACTAAATCAAGTTCTTCATCAGTTGGTTCTTTAATGAACAAGATATTTTCTTTGTGTTTAGTATCATCAATCTCATCATGGTCATCACTACCAAGCTTTGGATTACATTTGGAGTTCTCATAAAAAACAGTCTCTTTTCCATCAAAAAGCTCAGCAACATCAATGATTTCAATCAGAGAACTGTCCATTCTTTGACTACCATGTCGTTCTAGCTTCACTTGATCCATCATGGATCTTTCTAATCCTCGCTCAAGTATGGAAAACTTGGTATCGTCAACCTCAAGTCCAGTATTTCCACCAGCACACTCAAGAGAGGGGGTAGCCTTAAGTTTTAGGGACTGCAAAGACTCATGAACGTAATCAAACTCGAGAACATCACACATCTTTTCCTGGTCAAGTTTTTGGTACAACAAAGAAATTGAATGTGCGAGTTCTGATCCTCTGCTTGGGAGATTTTCATCTAGAAATTTCAGTTCTAGTGACTGGGACTGCGGATGTGACCATTTAGTTGAACCCGTAGGAACAGTACCATGGTAATTTATCTGGCTGTTTTTACGATTGTTACCAAACTCAGTATTATAATTTGCTCTTGTTAGTCCACATTCATTCTCAACATTAAGAACTTTCATATAATTACCCGACTCAAATGAATTGCTATCCATTATGAAAAATCCAATACTGACATTCAGCATTGCACCTTTTGCTATGCCTGTGAGCTTGAAGCTAGTAGTCCACTTCCCTGAACTCCCCTCATCACTCTCTAACTCCTCCAAGTTCATTGGGAGCAACCTTGTCAGATCAATCCAGTGCTTCCCAATGTCAAGTGTTGTAACCCCTATCACAGAGGTACGAAGCAAGAAGACTTTAGGTTCATAGTTTGCTGCATCATGAGTCCTGTTTCTACTACAATATATAGTACACCAGTCCATGAGAGTCTCTTCAAATTCTGCCATTCCCACATACACACGGGAAGGGTGAGTTTTCAAAATCTTGCCCTTCCGACTCCAAGTCACACACAAATCAAGACTGTTAAAATTTGAAGGCAACCCTTCGATAGCATGCACGTGGAGAAAGAAACAGCAATTAAATCGATGATTACGGTTGTGGGTCAGAGCCTTTAAAGGCTTCCAGTTCCATATAGATGATTTTTTGTTCTTTTGAGGTGAATCTTGAGTCTTGAATTTATTTCTCGATTCCAAAGGGCCGTATTTTGCAACCACGCCAGTACGGTGATCAGAAGTTGGATCCAATGCCTTACTCTGGCTTCCATGCAAATAAAGAGCTTGGCTGATTTCTTCAATATCACGCAGCAAAAGCCCACCACCAAAATCTTCTTTGTCCGTCTTCATGAATCTGAGTTCTGATGACATGTCCTGCAAAACATTAAACTTCCCTGACAATATTCAACTGCATAAGGGCAATAACAGTGGCTAAAGCACCAATCAGGATTGCAGAATAAAACGACAAAGTCTGGTTGTAGCTAAATCATAATTCAGATAAAGTGAACATGTCTCATGTTCCTTGCTCTTGAATACTTAGCTTTCCCCACTCATCATCTGCACTGTAAACATAGATTGAATCAAGATAAACTTATTACCCATTAAATCATTTCTACTTCATTTCATTCACTTCAATAATCGGATTGATTGTACTCCTTAAAAAGGGAGAGATCCGAGAGGATATCAAACATTCACCTTTGCTCCAACTTCACTCCAATGAACCAAAACTTTTAACACAGAAAAGGTAAATAAATTTAAATCAAATAGAATAGCGAAAATCCCAGATGTAAAACATAAAACACATTACAGCAACAATTATAGATGCATAACTAGAGACCAATCAAATCGATCATGTAAAATCCAATTAACACACAATCTTGGGACTTACAGCAATCTTTGATTCGGTCACCTAAGGAAGAGAAGACAAATGTTGCTTTTACGCCCAAAGGAACCACCTTCTCTTTGAAAATTAATTTTTTTTTTCCCCGCCGATTATACTTTACTCATTTATTTAGAAAAATATATTTCTATAATAATTACTTTTCTCAAACAACAAAAACCAAGCATTTAATCCTAATAAATTAGAATAGACTATATAAATAATAGAGAGAATCAAGTTTAGTCGGATACGTACGTCAGTCTTCTTCAAGTGCTTATATCGGTCAGAATATCCCTTTTAATCCCCTTAAACTCAAGCCTTTGTGTATAACTTCGAGTTATGTCTTCTTATGTCGTCCTCTCGCTCTCTTGAAATGCCGAAATACATGGACTTCACTCCTTTATGCAACAATTGTTTGTACTATAAAACAAAATATATTGAAATAAAACTCACGCAAAAAATTTAATTGGAAAAATGACTATAACATAATTGCATTTTATGATACGTAGAAGAAGAAAAAAATTGTACCTCATAAAAAATTTACAATTCTTAGATTTATAATTTATTCTAAAATTTTAATGTGTATATATTTGTACACCAAAACTCACAAGTTATAATAAAAAATTATTGTATGTGCGTTGGTAGATAAAATGCTCATCACCTTCTAATGACATTACAAGCCCGACTCAATAGCACCTACATGGTACAGTCTCTCATCACAGCTTATTGTGGATGTTTTTTTTCCTCCTTGCTTGGCTCTGGAGGTGCAATTTTGGTCCTTTTCATTCCTCTTTGGAGACTCTTGTGGCTACCATGACTTCCTTAGCTATCGATCCATAAGCCTTTGGGCCTTTTTGGAGGTCCAGGATTGGGGCGGTGGTGGTGTGTTGGTCAGTGTTGGGGTTATTGATGGTGAAGGTTGTTTAGGGGCTTGATGCGACGGGTGTGGGATAGGTGTAGGAGGTGGTGGGGTTGGTCATGGTGTAGGTCTTGGCAGCGGTTGTGGTTCAGGGGGCGATGCTGACGGTGTGTTTTGGTAGCGCTTATCGCGTACGCCCAAATTAACACTCTCAAGTTAATAACAGTAATGAATGTATTAGCGTGAATATTGATCGATCTCACGAAGAAGGTTATAACTTTGTGGTAACTTATGTAAACGAAAATAAAAAGGGGATTTTGAAATCAATTGAATTAACTACTACTATGATGCAAAATTAAACTAGATGAATTAACTTATGAGAAAAGAGTGATTCTCGGTTTCGGTTAATTTTACAATTGGTGTTTACTATCTCGATCATCGATCTTTACAAACGGTTCAATTTCCATACGAATATTCATCGTGGACGTTTAATCCAATAATCAAAGTCCTATTTCACCTTAAGTTTAGTTAAGTAGCCCAAGCGTTCTAGTTTAACCCTTATCAAACGTTCAATCAAAATACAAGCGATTAAGATTTAAATCGATGATAGCATATGAACTAGTGAGATCGATAAAGCTAAACAACACAATCCAAACGTCTATGTTTAATCTAGTCAATTATTTTTCCTAAGAATTTAACTAACTCACAAGCGGAATTTAATTAATCTTAGTTGCTTCGTAAATTAGAGAGATCAAACGATTCCGCATTTGATATCTAATTTAGCGTTAAATTGTATGAACAATAGCTAGGTGATCAATCTAACAATCATGGATAACAATCATGGCAATCAAATCAGAAAAATAATTGATACTCAATGAAAATCAACAATCAAAACTTAATCTCTCCGTTCCTTGGTGGCGTCAGTACTACCTTCTCCTCAGCTTCATCTTCGCTCATCTTCAAAGTGATGGCACTTACATTTTCCCTCGGGTTCACAATTGGCTGTGACGGTAGTCCGTTTGACATGCTCGATTCAAGCTTGTTGAGCGAAGTCGCCAATTGTCCCATTTGCATAGTTAGGCTCTGGATGCTCGCCCTCGTTTCCTGTTGAAATTGCAGGCTATTTTCAGCAATTACTTTAACCATATTTTCTAACCTGTCAGAAGGAGCGTGCATGGGTGGTGGTGGAGGTCTTTGATATGGCGGTCTGTATGGTGGAGGTTGGTGCATCAATTGATTTCCATTGTTCGGATTTGGATGGTCCCTCCAGCCTTGGTTGTAGTTGCTCGATGGGTGTTCATAGCTTGTGGGGGACCAAGAAATCCTCCTGCTGCATTCACGTGCTCCGCAGATGTCTCTTGTAGGGATGGACATGCATCAGTAGATGGTTCACGGCTAGACAGATTCCACATGGCTTCATCTTCCCCACGTTGCCACCTGCAAGTAGGGGTGAGCATTCGGTTAATTCGGTTAATAACCGAAACCGAAAAAACCGAATTTTTTACAAAACCGAACAAACCGAACCGATAAAATATCGGTTAATTCTGTCGGTAACCGAATTAACCGATATTTTTGAAAAATGTAAAAAAATGTAAAACAAATTATAAAAAATAAATTACAAACTGATTTTAAAAATATAAAAAAATAATAAAAATATGTTAGATTGGTTAAATCGGTTAACCGATATTTTTAAAATCAAAACCGATAACCGAACCGATTTAACCGATATTTTAAAAAAATAAAACCGAACTTCCGTATTGACCGAACCAAATTTCCAAATTTATTCGGTTCGGTCGGTTATTTCGGTTAAACCGAAGTTTTGCTCACCCCTACCTGCAAGATTACGCACAAGAAACGTCAAATCAATCAGTTGTTGTTCCAGATTTGATATGTTTATCTCTTGTCTTGGATGTTGTCCATGTCGAACATGTCCAAATTGCTGGGAGTTGGCCGCCATGTTTGCTATCAAGTTCCTTGCCTCCTCCGCTGTCTTTTCAATGAAAGCTCCTCCGCTCGCCACATCCACTAAGTTCCTGTCACCAGATAGTAAACCTTCGTAGAAATATTGAATTAAAAGGTGTTCACTTATCTGATGTTGTGGGCAGCATGCACACAACTTCTTAAACCGTTCCCAGTACTCATGCAGCGACTCCTATTGGTATTGCTTCACACCGTAGATTTCCTTCCTTATGTTAGTCACCCTCGAAGCTGGAAAGTACTTGTTGTAAGGACACCCGTGCCCTTTGTTGGGATTTTCCCTAAGACAGCTCATTAGATGATTGTTTATGACATACACTGTATTATTATTTTGTTAATGACAATTCATTATTATATATTATTCGTGTATCTGTGTAATATGAATACTTGCTTGTTAGTCCATGTGGGTTCGACAATCCGTATTCTTCCTATCTATACTAAAACTTGACACCGTGCACTTGCGGTATAAAATCGCTAAACTAAAAAAATATTGTTTAAAATAAAAGCGATCAATATTATGGATAGTCGTTGTATATTTGAGTGATGATTTTAATGCTTTGCCAATGTCATTTGAAGCGATGAGAGAATACTTGCCGCTGTCATATCATAGCGAGGAAAGAATATTTGCCGCTAATATGTTGAACCGATGGTAAATGTCGTTATTGGTATTGATGGAATGGATATATGTCATGATATTTATGGAACTGTATCATAATCTGATGATTATGAATATAAGTTGTGATACAGGGACAACCAAAAGGGAGCGTTCTAAATGTATTGGATACAAGAAGTGCTTTTTATTACTGTTTATGCATTTATACATTATAATCATATTGTGGTGAATATGGTTTATTATATGCTCATGGTTTGGGGTTGTTCCTGTAGGAGCTTTTGGCATATAGGGCTAAGGACATGGTTGATGCAATGAGCTGTGTGAGGAGTGCTACTGGTATAGCAGGACGGTAATTCTTTTGTATAGTTCTACAAAGGGTAGAGTAAATCTATAGCCTTTACATTCATTTTGTGGGAATGTAACTAATTCCTTTTGGAAGTTTTATTTGGCACTGTAATCCTTAAGCTCGATGCATCACCATTAACCCCTATACTATGATGATTGCATGTTTAGCTCTCTTAATGCACTTAAATCCACTTTTAAGGTAGCGAGGTCTTACACTTTGTCCCAATACTGAGGTCGCGGGACGACTACAACAGGCAGACCCGGGACCTATTTTTCGGTCATATACGAGTTTGCCTTCAGGCCCAAGAACGCTTGTTCGAAGTCTTGAAGGGGTCTATCCTCCAGGCTGCATCTCCAATGGTACAAAAAGGAATGTTTAGAGAACGTGGCTCATCTAACCCGGAGGCATGAGATTCACATACCCTTGTCACAGGTGCTGCAGATGATGCATTCCTTGATGATGTACAAGCTGTAACAAATGTTGAGGGTCAGGTGAACCTTCAAGTCAACCAAGCACCTGTGGGGTAAAAGAGGGAGAGTTGAACCTTAGGCCACAGATAGACACTTCGAGGGTTCAAATTAAAGAGGATTTAGTTTCTTCTCTATGCAGGATTACCAATGCACTTGAGAGAACTAATAACCAGACGGGGTATCAACCCAGAAAAAATAATTGTTGATATCTCTGAAAAATACCCAAGGGTTTGGATGAAACCAGACAGCCATCCAAATGATGTACATGAATGGTATAATTTTGTAGCTCTTGCTTCAGTTTATACTGTTGCACCAGCTTTCTCTGAAATTTCCAAACTATCCAAATGGATTAGAGAAGTTGTCCACGAGACATGGTCGAATAACCCACATTTGACCAGAGGAGAAGTACTGGAGTTATATTTTATCAGTTCAGCTCCTGAACCAGCAAAGAAAGACTTCATGGAAGCTTTTCATTTTATCAAGCTCAGATGACCAGACAGTGCCGCCTTGAAAAATATCAAGACCGCGTTACCCGAGGACGCACCAATATTAGTTGGAGCAATAACAGAAAACGAAGCTTCAACTAGACGAGCATGATGACTTTGGGTTTGTAGAACCAAGATGGACAAAGTTAAATTTCCATTCAAGTTCTTTCAAAATTCTGCCAATGGAAAATAGGAACTACTACAGGATTTGCTGAAGAACTCTTCGAACTCTAGTGTCTTAAGTAAATACATCTACTGAACTTCCCCCCTATTCTCTTGTTTTATCTCTGGAAATGCCATATATGTAGTTGATTTGGCCATGAGGTAATGGAATGGCCAATTTGAGCTAACAAAATCAAAGCCTGGAATTTTCGAGCATGAGAATGGAGTTTTACATTGCAAATATGAAAATGTAAAATATAGGTCTAACCAGATTTTTTTTTAACAATCCTAATAATGGGCTGGGGCAGACTCAAACTCGAGTCCTTACAGGGAAATTTAGGTGACTAATCAATAGGCAACTGCCCTGCTTATCTGTTCTAACCAGATTTCTAGCCCAATGACCTGTTATATGTATGTAAATTTCGAGTGGATAATGAAATTCTTATAGGTTATGTGTGCACCAAAATGATACTTTCTTTAAAGATAGTACTCTCCTTCGACCTTTTCGAGTCTTGCTATATATCAACACATATAATATATCTATACGTATACATATGTCTGTATGTATATTGATGTATGACAGAACCTCGATTTATAAAAGAATTTCCTTCAAGCAAGGGTAGAGCCACCTTAAAATAAAAGGGATAAGTGCCCCTCTTACAAAATAAAAATAATATATATATATATATATTATCATAAAAGAAATTAAAAAAATTTATATTTTATCCTCGAAAAATTATAATTTCTCTCTCAAACTAATTTTTTTTCCACTGCCTTGAAGGTGGATTTTGTAGCATGTCAATTTTATGATTTTCCAATTATACCCTCAAGCATTATGCAGTCTGGACAAACGATAAACCCTCGCGGCTCCCCTACCACTCGACAGCTCCGATGCTTTCCAATTGGTTTCAAAATCATAGTCATATTGATTTAAAGTTTGGTTAGCTTCAATTTTTGATTAAACAGAGGGAAAAAGGGTACCGATTCAAGTGGAGCAAACGCTGCTTGATTCGTTCCATTTAGTGAAGATATATATTGAGAAAAAGGTTGGATTTCAATTTACTTCGTCGTTTCTGCTTGAATTTTTCCTTTTGCTAATGACTACTTATAAACTTTAAGCAGTCGCTATTTGCTGAATGATGAAACTGCAAATGCGGTGACTCTTATTAGGACTGTAAATGGAGCTTCTGTTCTTCGCCAAAGATTGATTTGCTTTCATATTTTATTATCACTTTAAAGTTTCAGTTTTTATTTTTTCTTCTTCTTTTTGTGCAGTGGTTTAGTTTCTATGTTGTTGGAATGACTGATTGATATGTAACTGATCGCCCAAGTATCTCTAAACTTTGGTTGGCATTACTTAATTTTGAAATTTTACAGGTGGAGAGGAAAATCTGAGAAAGTTTCTTAAGTTTTTTGTCACAAAGGTGGATCGAAATTCATTCACGAGGCGACTTTAAGTTACGTAAAAAAAAAAATTTACTTTTTTTTAAAAAAAGTACGAACAATTTTTTAAATCTGAGTGATATCTTCAGCTATGTCGCATCTGAATTCTCAAGGTTATCTTGAACTCCTCAAAAATATTTTTGTTATTTTATTTGTTAAAAGAAGACCAATGCTTTGATATTAGTTTTTTTAATTTACTTGTTTTACCAATTTATTTGTAGTAGAAAAGATAGAGGGCAATGTCAACCACTTCTAAAGTGGAATCAAGTGTGGACGGAAACCAACAACCACAACAGCCAAAGATACAAATATATTATACTCCAAATGATGAAATATCTGGTTTCTGGAGAGGTTCTGCCATTACTTTTCTCTTTAATATCGAAGAAGTTTCTTGCTTATTCATATGCAAATTTTATTCACTGAAATGGTATTTCTTTTACCAGAGAAGTATGAAAGAGATGCAAAGAAGAACTGGGATATATTTTATAAACGTCACCAAGATCGCGTTGGTTTGTCTATTCCATCTTATTCAATTAGCTGATGTAATGTGATTGCCAAACTTGTGTTCAGGGGATCTATGAGTTTTTACTATCTATCAGATTAACAAGAGGGTCTTGTGGAATACAAGAAGTCAAGATGCTAAGTTTGGACAAAAAATTATTTTGTTTTGGGCTCTGCTAATTTATATCACCTGGAAATTGACTCAAGAAGTCAATATCAATGTTGCCGTTGCCAGGGTTTGCTTAAGTTAGACCAATCCACTTATTAGAGTTTCTAGCAGTTGCTTGATTCCTGACTATCTCTTCTCTCCTCATATTAATGGTTTACAACTTCTGGGCGTTGGGGGAAATGATGCTACTTTTTATTTTCATATTCCTCAGTTCTTTAAAGATCGGCATTACTTGGACAATGAATGGGGACACCACTACTCTGTAAGTAATGCAATCATGATATTAGTAATTTTGAACTTTACCACTAATGTTGAACTTTACCAGATTTTAATCAAATTTTTATCTTTTGTAGGGAAAAGGAAGACATGTTATTTTGGAGGTATTCCACTATGCCGAGCAAGGTTGGTTAACTGGACATTAACTTGGTTCTTATTTAAGCATCCAACTGTCTCATGCATGCCCCATGGATTGCTGGTATTGAGATCAGCATGGAATGCAGGAAATTGTTTGTTCGCATTATTTCCATCTCCCCTGGTTACAATTAGTGGTTAACCGGCTTAATTTTTGAGATATTTAAACTGCCTTTGATGTGAACGAAGTGTAAAATATGATCCTTAACCACAGTTGCTTTTTACTAGGTTGGTTGTGGAGCAGGAAATACTGTATTTCCGTTGCTTGCAGCATACCCAAATATATTTGTGCATGCATGTGATTTCTCACCTCGTGCTGTAGATCTGGTTAAGGTTAGATTTCTTATTTAATATTCTGGGGCAATAATAATATGTTTATGAATAAATCTACCTTGATCCACTCTTCTGTGTTACAAATGGAATCATGGAACCCAGGAGTCTTGTAAATTGAGCTAATGCAATTTGCTAATATCAATTTTTTAATCTCGTTAGTTGCAAACATAGGGATGTCTTATGTTTTCATTGTTATAAACGTTTACAAACGTAATATAAGAAGGCGGTTGTTGATGACATGTAGTTTGTTATGGGTGCTATTCCAGAGGCACAGGGACTTCACGGAGGTAAGGGTCAATGCATTTGTTTGTGATCTAACCATTGATGATTTATGCCAGCATATATCTCCTTCATCTGTTGACATTGTGACCATGGTACGTATCTAGTTGGTAATACTTTCAAAATGTTTTTTTTATTATGGTTGAATCACATTTATTTTCTTGTGCCTCTTTTCTTACCAAGGATGTTGCCTTTAACACACTGTCTGACTTGTTAATAGATATTTGTTTTATCTGCAGTGTCCCCAGACAAAATGCCTCTAGTGGTACAAAATATCAGAAAAATTCTCAAGGTGATTGTCAGAGCCATGTTGACATCATATTGTTGAGTTAGTATGCTCTTAAATTTTCTAATATGATTACATTATTCCACACCCAGCCAAATGGTCATATACTGTTTCGTGATTATGCTACCGGCAATCTTGCTCAGGTGAGATTCTGACCAGATTAACATTAGTCTTTGTGATTGGTGTGCTATGAAATGCCTGTTTCTGATACCTATTTCGATCGAAGATGTTGTTTTATTAGAATTTTTTCCTTTAATGCATCAATTCAACTTGTATTGGTATCATATGTTGTAATGTCCCATCTTTCTATTTTTGTGCCATGTCAAAAGGAGAAGTTCATTGGCTAGGAACAAAAGATCAGCGAATACTTCTATGTGAGAGGTGATGGAACTGTAAGCTACCTTTCATTCAGATTGACGATTCTTGAAATGCTTTGATCCAGTTTCTTATGAATATAATTCATTTTTGCCAGCGAACTTTCTACTTCTCAGTTGAGTTCTTGGAAAATCTGTTCAAAGAAACTGCATTCCACGTGAAAGAACATGTTTTGTGCTGCAAGCAAGTGGAAATAGATTGAGAGCGATTGTAATGAATAGGTAAATTATTTGAGATTATTTTGGTGAAAACTCGTGCTGGTTAGTATCATATTATAATGATGATCTTTACTGAATTCAATTGTTACATTAGGGAATGCTCTTACATTTAGTTGGTGGCACTGGCACGTACTATAAGTCTATAATCTGTTGAAATATCACAAATCCCATATATTTCTTTCCTCTGCATATCTGATTTTGTCTTCGTTAGGGAAATGCCCTGCCTTAGAAGAGGAGATCGTGGTGCTTAGCTTGATGATATGGGAAACATGTACAGCTTTACATTTTGATTCAGTAACGTACCGTTCTTAATTCGATTAATGTGGAAATTAGTAAATGGAAAAATGTCCTAACAAACATGAGAGAATAAGGCCAAAAGTACAGCTAATAGCTTATTTGCTCCCTTTATATCCTTTCCCTGCTTCCAAACGCCACCATGAAAACACATATTCACCCGCTCATAGATGCCATGTAAGGATTTTTTGAATTCTGAACTTATTTCTTTCATCTTGACTGTATGTTTGTATTTTATTTATAAGAAACTTTGTTTTATTCCATGCAGGCGGTGGGTTCAAGCTGCATTTCAACCAGCTTACTGTACAACTGGAAGCGCAGCAAGTCACCTAAAAGGGGATAATAATGAACGGAATGATGTTAAAAATGGGTTTGAAATTGATATGTCTGAGGGACTGGCTGTTGAAATGTTTGGTGTACCATCTTCCTGCGAAGAGGTACCAGATCACAACCCTTTGCTTCTCTTAACTCACTTTTTTAACACCCACATATGACGTACCACGAAAACATGAATCTTAATGTAGAATTTGTTCCATCTTACGAGCCTTAGCCTGAGTAGATCTTTATCATTTTCTTAGGTTGTTGATGTTGAAATAAAGGATTTTTATTTCAAGATAAAACTACTTTCAAAAGAGTACCAGCATACCTGCACATCTACCGGCTTAATGCTGTGGGAGTCTGCTAAGTTAATGGCTTATGTACTTGCCACAAATCAAGATATTGTCTCCGGTAAAAGGGTCTTAGAACTTGGATGTGGCTGCAGTGGAATCTGTTCAATGATTGCTGCTAGATACGCCGACCTCGTTATCGCCACTGACGGTGACACAAAAGCACTCGAATTCTTGGCTGAAAATGTATCCTCAAACCTCAAATCTCACCAATTCTCGATACATTACACGTGAGAAAACTAGAATGTGGGAATGAAACTGATATAGATGCCATTAGGAAACTAAACAAAAAAGGTTTTAATGTTACTATTGGCACGGATGTAACGTATATTCCTGAGGCGATTAATCCCTTGTATGCTACTGCACGAGAATTGATGTCATCCAGCAGAATTATGGAAAAGGATCAAGAAACAGTTTTTATTTTATGCCACGTTTCGCGCAGAGTTGACGAGCTATCTTTAATTTCTGCTGCATCAGGATATGGTTTCAGATTGGTGGATAAGTGGCCCGAATCAATCCCGAATAACTCATTTCAGGGTATTGTAAAGAATTGGTTTTCAGATAACCAATATGCCGTTCCTTCTACAGCACTCGCTATTGTGTATTTTTGTTTTTCAGACACCATATGTGATTGAATGTTGAGTGTTAAATAATATATTCACTTTAGTGGTTTTATGATACTTTATGTGCTTTGTAAGATGCTGAAGCCAATGTCTTCCGGTGAAACTGAATTTAAGTTTTACTTTCTTGATTTTATTCCTTCACCTATAGAATCATTTCCTTTTAACAACTAATCAAAAAACTTACAAATTTTTGCATTAATATATTAGCAGTTAGGGTTTCAATTTCATTTCTTTCTATTTGTTTTTCTTTTTGTTTTTTAGCATCAACATGGATTATATTAGATGAACAATAAGTACAAACAGATTCGGTAAAAGCCACTAGACACGATCAAACAAAAAGAGACAACAACCAATACATATCGCAAGCATAGACAAGTGATGAGACACAATGATTAAAAATCATACTACAAGCTGTAACGGTAGAGTGAATCACAATCTTCAACTGGATTAAAAAAAAAGATATTATATTTCTTTTGGAAATGTGAAGATTTCATTTGATAGAACAACTCGATGCTACAACAACGAAATTCTCAACTATAATCAACGCCAATAGGTCAAATTTGGAATAAAGCACAATGACGAGGATAAAAGCCGATTCTCAATAATGAAAATTTTCAAGAATTCCTTGGTATGCTTTTGCACCGAAGGAATTTCAAATCTAAATCCATCAAACTTGTCTTCTCACTTGAGGTCGATGAATCTGTATCTCTCAACATCACAAGTGAAACTATTCAATCAGTTTCATTAAGGGTAATACCATATATTTTTTTTTTTAATCTTACAGAAACTTAGATTTTGTGATTGAAAAATGTTATCACCACCAAGAACTTGTCCTAGAAAGTTAGGTCTTTCTTATTTTTTAGTAGAAAATGATCTCCTAGAGTTAAAACTTACAGCAAAGGAGCAACATTTTTCAGTTAAACCTAGTTATGTACTGTACCAGATTGGCAGATGATTGTTAATGCCGATGTTACTAAAGAATAAGGTTATGAAAATGTTATTAAACTGCTATGAATTTGGCCGATATCATAACACAAGGTTATACCTTAAAAGCCTACAGACCTTTGAAGCTTTTAAACATGTTAAATGTTAGATCCTTAAAAGAGACAGCAAGAAACTCATAAACAACTTGTTTTCATGTGGCTTTCATCATTACATGTGCATACATATCATGAGCTGCATGTAATTAAAGGACCATACTGTAAAATAATCTATACCAGAGAAGCTTTTTATACACAAAATTAGCTAGTTGGTTCGGTTAACCACACGTCACATCAAGGTAACCAAAACTAAGATCGAAATGTTCTTGGTTACACATGGGGTAGTGCGCCATGGGATAAATCGTCCCTTCATTAAGAATATTACCAATGATGTTGGATCTACTCCGTCGAGCACTACCACCAAGACCTAAAATATGAAATTTAGTAATATTTATGCGTTCGGTTACAAATTCATCTATATATAAATAATCTCTTTTCACGAATACAATACACTTATACACAGTAAGGTGGAATAAGTATATTTTCTCATTTGAGATTTGTTATTAGTATCTATAATTATCTTTAACCTCCGATTTATTTCTTCGTACCCAACACCTGTAACATTATGTTCATTTCGTAAATTTCAAATAACATCAAAGAAAACCAAGTAAAAACAAAAACCATATAGATTAGTCTACACAGGTTAACAAAGAGTATCCATTGTCTCTATATCCCAATTGCCTTCAAATTTACAAAAAATAATCAAACTTTTATTCTTCCTAGCAAATCCTATGAGATCAACAGAAAAAGAGATCAGTATAACCCTGAAAAACTGCACAAAAATAAATTAGTTTATACTTCTGTATATCTAACGAATAAATCATAAATGTCATTTTTGGAGCAGTAAATTTGGTTGTAAGAAAAATAATGAAGGAACAAGAAAATTAAAGTAGATACAAGGACAAGACTATGAAGAAAATTTAATTTGGAGCACTCGATGTCCAGATCTGAAGATTCTTCACATAAGACAACCAAAAGTTCTCCAAATCCAGAAACCCTAGACCTAATTTTGAGTGTTTTTTTCCATAATTGAGAAGCCTCCAAGAATTTGTACAGACAGAATGACCATAACATGCCAAAAAAACGTACCCTTCAAGCCCAACATCTTTAAAATCAAGTCAGAAATAAAAACCACACCACAAACCCTTTTGAAAAACATATATCAAATCTTAACAAATACACGTTTTTTAGTGTGTGTTTATGTGTGTGTGTAGAGAGAGAGAGAGAGTGGTGGGGTGACAGACAGAGAGTGAGCACACATAGCTTCAAGCATGTTCAGATCTTTCATGCAAGAAAACACCATTTGTGCTCACTCTCTTCTGTCACCTCCTTTTACCCATTTTGTTCTTTACCCTTAAATTTCAAGAATTCGCCATTGAAATAGGCAGATCCGTATATGTTTATGTCGAGAGATGAAAGAAAATGTTGCTGTAGAGGAGGAACCCTAAAATGGGAAACCCTTAAACAGAAACAAGGAGCACTGTTCGATTAGAAAAAGGAACACTGCAGTCTTGATTTGAGGTATGAAGAATTGATGGATGGTGGTCGCGTTTTTATAGGCAAAAAACCACCGACGGCTCCACCAATTATGGAATAATTGTGGGGCTTTCTTTCTTAATGATTTGAGCACTTCTATCATGGCATTAGTTAGATATACTATGTATGATATTATGTATATCACATACAGTGTATGTTTTATCTTTTCCTACACAACTCAACTTCTATAATTTCTAGAGGTATCAATCTTAGACTGATGGTAAAAAGCTTATCATCCACTTAAAATAGACTCGAGCTCGAGTCGCGCTTTGGCGTAAAAATATTTAGCCCCTCCCCTATTCAAAAAAAAAATTCTATAATTTCTAATTAAATTAGTTTGTAATGTAATTATTGTGTTAATTCGATATTTTAATCACGTGGTGAGCCACACCAATTTTTTATTTTCTTAATAACTATAATTTAAAGAAACAATTTTTGATAAAATTAGTTCAAACCAAAATCAATACAGAACCATTTCTAAGTGATTTTCTTCTATACCACCTTTAATCGAATGCAAGAAAGTAGTTTATACTGGTTTTGGTTTGGTCACGTACGACGTACCCCAGCAATGCACAATGTGTTTCAAGTAGACACCATGGATTTTGGCCATTTCACGAGAGCAAAGGGACGACCGAAGAAGATATGACTTGAAGTTATATACAAAGACTTGGAGTTCAAAGGGATCAACGATGACATTATGACCAAAAGAAGCTCTTGAATAAGACTAACGCATGTCTCGACTTGTTTCCTTATTTGGTTCATGTAGCCTACATAATCAATTGTCGTTAAAGACTTAGTAGTTATAAGTCTTGTGACAACCTTTCATCTGAATTGGAATAAATTTTACCGAATGTGAAACCACGATTAGATGTACATGTGCTACCTCCAACTCGTTTTAAATATCACATAGCTCAGTTTAATTAGTTAATTAGGATAATTTTTTAATAGTATAATAGGAAAAAATTCAACTTAACATGGAAAAACTGTTAAATTGTTAATTAACAAATGAAATTAGTCGAAAAAATTATAATTTTGATTAATTATTATAGCAAATGTAATACTGAAAAAGGTATTGGCTATCATATGATATATAAGTTTAGTATGTTCGTTGTGTTCGGAAATTGTCACTACGACGCATTTAAATTTGCTAATATTTGTATATTATTAGGCTTGTAAATAGTAATTTATGTTGGATAGTTGGATAGACTTTACTCTTTTTTTTTGTTCTTAAAAATGTAAATCGTGAACTGTCAAGAATCACACGAACTAAATATTTTTTTATTTCTTATGCAAATTTATGAAGTAAATGATAATTCAAAAGTGGGATTATCTATACTATACTATACTGTATTATAAAGTGTGAGGATAGTAGAGTAGCTATATTGGTGAAGCCTTTTTCATAATTCAAATATTGCCACATGTTATGTTATGTCTATTTTTTGTTTTCCAAGAATACCCTCACATACAAAAACAAAACATATTAATATAAAATAAGAAAAAACACATGTTTCATTAATAATTTAAAAATATAAACAATTTAAATAAATTTAAAAAAACTATTATATTTTATAATTCAAATAAATAAATAAAAGACAAAAAAATTTACCAACTAATAAACTAATTTTTATAAATATTTATTGTAATAAAAAAATATATTTTATAAAATAATCGACTAAATATGCACGCAACGCTTGCAAGGGTCGCTAATATATATAAAATCAAAATCCATACTTTTTTGTTATAAACGGAGGGGGAGTTTTGTAAATATTTTTCGATCATTATCCGGACTTAAACTCGAGTCTTAAAAGGAAACATGAGTATTTATTATCAGGATAAAGCCGGAAGCTCACCAGAATCCATAGTTGAATTGCTCATACCAATGCATCTTGTAATTCTAAATCTCTCTTTTACTACCCAATAGGCCTTATCTCTTTGTTTATCTCTATCTGTATTTATGGTCAAACTCATTCAATGTTTCTCTGCGCATGATATCGTATCCACTAGTGGCTTATCTGGAGAACATGGCACTAAGTAGTGAAGAAAATGCTAAAACAAGGCCGGTGGAAAAAAAATACGACCATTTTATTTTATTTTTATTCCTAGAGAAATTTTCAGCCTTTCAAGAAACAAATATGTTGGAATTACACGGTATATGGTATTTACATTTGTAGACGAAGTGCTCTTTCACATAACAAGTCTGATCCATTGGCACCCACGTGGTGCAGCCACTCATGTCCACCTATCGCTAAATACGAGGATTTTCGTTGCTACTATATAAGAAAATAAATTTGCACTTCTGCTAACAACTATAACTTTTGGTCTAGTGGTAAGCATCTGATCCTAACAATTGGTATTAGTGCGAGGTCATGGGTTCGAGCTTACCATGAAGCAATTTATGGGGATTTTTCTGGGACACTATTGGGGATTACACGATATATTCTATGTATGCTCATAAACGAAGTGTTCCCCACCTTTTATGGCATAACAAGTCTAATTAATTAGCATCCGACACACGTATAGTGCAGCTCATCATGTCCATATGCCTTTTAGTATGATGTTTTGTGCTGCCAATATATAAGAAAATAAAATTGTATCTTTGCTAACAGCTATAACTTGGCTTAGTGGAAAGCGATTATCCTATGAAAATATGGCCTTTTATTTTTAATTCCCTATGTTCCTTAAAATATATTTTAAATGGAACGTAACTATGATTTAGTTACTTCTGTGTTTGACTCTTTCTGACTAAGCTACCACTAGCTAGCAAAATGAAGGGAAATGACAAACCTCTCATATCCGATAACATGAAAGGCTCCTCACCTTTTATGGCATAACAAGGAAATGACAAACCTCTTACAATGAGAGAGAAAAAGATAATTTGGAAACATATTATATGATATTTGTGAAATAAATGAACAGAATTAATATATGACAGAAGTGTCAAGGATTTGTTAAACAAACATCGTATTTGAAGAAAAAGATTATATGAAGAGTATTTTTCGATTAAATGCAATGACGACGATATGTCAATGAAAGTAATAAAATTATGTTATTACTTATTTGATTGAGTCTTATGATTTGTGGCTTGGTTGTTTAAATCATGTAAATAATAATATGCAATGAAAATTTGTAATGTTAAAATTATTGTTTTGTGTGGATGTTAACTTAAAACATAAGTGTGGACTTGTATAAATGATAAGTTAACAACCCGTCATTCAATTTGGTGAAAGAAATGTAATATATCTAGAAGTGATTCACAATGATGCTTGTGATCGAGACCTTGTGCAAGCTAGAGGTGTGTAAAAGTAATGTGTTGCTTTATTGATTTTTGCACAAGATATTGTTATGACTATTTGCTGTGAAGCAAAGATGAGGTCATAGAAGTGTTTGAAACACTACAAGAATGAGGTTGAAAACAAATTAAGCAAATAAGTTTTCCTGTGAAGAATTGTGAATTGATTCCGTTTGTGTTGTCTAGGCATTTTACGCTTAAAACTTGAATTTGCATGTTGAAAGTGTGGGGGCGCCTGATTGAAGTGAGTCATAACAAGTGTCAAAGTAATGATATGAGAAATTTGACAAAATTATGTTGTCAAAACAAATGTGAGAAAAGCGATACACATGAAGCATATGTAAGTATGCTTGTAAGTTTATGATATGCTCATTATGGGAAACAATATAGAGATCATCAAAACAACGAAGAAAATGTTGATGAAATTTTTTGATATGATGAATGTTGATGCAACAATGTCAAAAATGGAATTGAAGTTTCCAAGATAAATCTCAAGTTTAATTCTAGTTTAGCTTTGCGCTTAAATTCAAGTTTGTAAGTAATAAAATCTTGAACTTGGATTTTCTAAGAATAATTGAGCTTAAAATTTGAATTGTGAATTGAAATCGAGAATTTCTTATAGTTTCAAGTTTTGTAAGCTATAGAATTGAAAATTCGAGATATCCTGATATGAATTAGATATCTGACAGAAATGTTTATGTGTTCACCATTGGTAATGTTGTTGTGTCGTGGAAAATGAAACGAAGGGAATTATCTAAACAAAGTGTATAGTTCAATCCACTATGAATTTAGAATTCATAGCACTGGATAAACTGGTATTGAAGCCGGAGGATTTCGATGTTTTTGTTAAATGAAATTTATTGTTGGCAAAGTAAAAGCAAAACCGCTATAATGAATGACTAAAAATCCATGAATGATTATGCGTTTACTATTGAAAATGACTCCATGTTGTGGAAATATACTGAGCACTTATAATACATTATGACAACCAATATGATGTAGAAAGGGCACAAGGTAGTATGTATATGGTAAGTCTCGACATAGTTGATCGCTATTATTTTAAACAATATTTTCCAATGTAGCGATTATGTAACGCAAGTGCACGGTGTCAAGTTTTAGTATAATGATATGAAAAGTACGAGTGTCGAACCCACAGGGACTAGAAAATAATTATCAAACTCAACTAGTTTAACTATATTTAGCCTACAAAAATTAGTGATGATTATTATACTAATTTGACTGATAAACTCAAAATTTCCCAACACGTAGTAGAGAATGAAAATAGAATCAATAGAGATCAAAACTTTGGTTCATCCATCCGACGTCTGCCACCTCCGTCCGCCGCCACCGACGCCGCGTCCGCTGCACCTGCCGGAGCCAACCTTTCACTATCCACATCCCCCCAAAATATACACCAAAAAAAATATACTCCCAATATATATATCAACATCATAATTTATCTAAAATCAAATAATAACAAAAATAAATGAAGTTCTCGCCGCCTTGCTCTGTAATTTCGTTCGAATGAGAATGAGTTTGAGCGGCAGGCGAGTATAAAGGAATGTTAGGGCTTCAGTTGGTGTCGCCAATGAGAATGAGTTTGAACGGCGGGCAAGTATAAAGGAATGCTAGGGCTTCAGTTGGTGTCACCATCTCAGATGGCGACACCAATGAGTTTGAGCGGCGGCCTTGTATAATTAGGGTTTCAGATTTCAATGTTGTCGCCATCTGAAATGACGACACTAATAAAAATTTAATTTTTTTATTGATGTCGCCATCTGAGATTGGGACACCCATTAAAAAATTTGGGTTTTTCAGATTTAATGGTTTATATCTTGATTGATAGCATTAAAATTAGACTATGAAATTGGTTGATTGTGCTAATCTCATACTTGACACCATATCAGTGATCAATTGCCTTCAAAAACCAGGTATATGCTTGAGATTGAATCCGAAAAATTGAACCATGGTATTTTGTTTCCAAATAGCAGATCGACCCCAATTGTGTTATTTGTAATTGATGTAAGTTGAATATATTTATGCTTGTCTAATGGGGTGAGCACCCATATACTCAAGTATAATACAAACTTGCCTTATCTAGGAAAAAAACAAACGTTCAATATTTACAGCGTTAAGTGGAGAAAGAATATGCAGATTGTGACGATTGATGCGACGATATATTTCATGAAATAAATTAATGTGAAGTTTTTTTTAGTAGGAAAGAATATATTCATTCAACTTGTATGAAAATCTAATAACTATTAATGAATTGGTGTGTGACATCAAAGACTTGGCTTCTTTGATTGTCATCGCTCACTTTGGACAAAAAGCTCAGATTCGAGTCATATAATTAACCATTTCATAAAATATCTCTACAGTTATTAAAAAAACAAAATTGGTGTGAACGTACTTCAAAAGTCTACGGAATTTGGATGGATATCAATTGTATGGATGGGGTAATGCCACCATTATCTCAACATGCATGGAACTTTTCTAGATGGGATTTTCACTTTTTTTATATTCCCATTTACAAAACGCCAAAGTTTACATATATATATATATATATATATATATATGGAAAATGAAGAATAAAATCTAGAATAACTTTTTCGTATTCTTCCCTCTAGAAAACACCAAAGTCTAATTAACGTGGTAGATATTTTCTTGAAATCAAATTTATTCAGAATTCACATATATAAAAATGTTTAAATTATTCAAATGGCAAATTTTAAAAAAAAATGTCCCACTGAATAATAATTTTTCAATACTATAATTTAAAAATAATCAAATATGATCTTACAGACATTGTTTTTAATCAAAAATAGTCTTGAATAAGTGTTTTTTAAAAAAATTAATCCTACCAAAATTGTTTTTTACAAAAGTAGTCTTATAATTGAATAGAGGGTTATGATACCGATTTTTGATTAAAAACAAAAGTTATGGTCTAATATCGATTAAAAACAAAAGTTTGTAACTATTTTTGATTAAAAACAATTTATATGAAACTGCATTTGATTAGTCCTGTAAGTTTGAGACTGATATTGCAAGAGTCCATATTCTACGGGCTGGGTTGAATCTAACCTAAAGGTCGAGGGGAACAAATTATATATATATATATATATATATATATATATATATATATATATATATATATATATATATATATATATATATATATATACTTATTTGTAAGTCTAAATTCTCATATCTTCTTGATCAATGAAAGTTTATATATATAAACTTTCATTGATCAAGAAGATATGAGAATTTAAACTTACAAATAAGTATATATATATATATATAAGTATATATGTATATACACACACACTCTTTTAATATACAACATTCATTGTAGAATTTGATCCCTTGCTGCAACAATTTCATATCCATTCACTATTTTGGCCGGTGATCGTTATTGATTTTTGCTCCTATTTACTAGAATGTCATTGTTAACATTAATAATACTTTATTTAGAATGATTATTCTGAGAAAATTCTGTGTTTTAGAAAGTAAAAACTATTAAAATTATTTATGTTATTATGTTTTTGCTTGTGTGTGTGCATGTTTGTAGTGATTCCCAAAGCCAACCAAGGGGGTTACTTTATGGGATGATGTTATATACGGTGGCTTTTCTTTTTTGGTGTAGCTTTTTGGTTGATCGAAACATGTATTTGAAACCGGGTGCTAAGCGGCGATGCGGCGGAAATGATGCAAGGTGTAATCGAAATTTTTTTCGTCTCCTTAATTTATTTTTCTGACTCGACCCCTATTTGCGTGTGTGAATATATATGATTTTGTACCATGGTTCGAGTAGAATAATATGAGGATTATTTTCTTTATGCAAAAGATAAAGAAAAAGATAAAGCTACTGCCTGACGAATGCATCAACCAATACATATTGAGTGGGATAAAACTCACGCATGTATCCTATACGGCCCATGTATGAAAAGTATATATACTTTATATTTTATATTAATTAATTAAGAAATAATTGGCAAAAAAAATAGAAAAATGTTACAAAAGCGTAGTATGCCCAGTCGTCATACTATTCCCTAGTCCCCACCATGCACGTTCATTTCCCTTGGTTTTGCATGCATGTGACAAGTGGATCCCAAGGACTTACAATGATGTAAATAAGTTATATATATATATAACACGAGCCATTGGTTTTGGTGGCACATATCCTCAAATTGAGGGATGAGAGGTCTCGTGTATGAGACCTCTCATATATATAAACTGTATATTATTTTAGACATATAAGTATTAGTATATCTTTTGTGAGAAGATCATCTCAACCTGATATTCCTTAAGAATAGGAGCATGTCTTATCTTAAAAACTCATTAACCACGCCTGCTTAGGAGATTAGCTCAACCTGATCCCTCGAACTTAGACCTCCCATTATCAGTTTCCATAACTTACACATTATAAAGTGGTCGACCTCCCAAATATGTCCAACCTCTTGGGCACGGTCGACCTCCCAAACATAGTCGACCTCACGATAAATGTATATCCTCCCGGGAATGGCCAACCTCCCAAACTAACGCCGATCTCCCAAACATGACCGACCTCTCGAGCTTGGCCAACCTCCCAAACTAACATCGATCTCCCAAACATGGCCGACCAACCACACTTTTATGCGCCAATCTTTGGGCGGCATGCCAAAGTGTATGACCCAACTCTCGAGTTCCTGGTGTATACTCAGGTAACCTCATCAGCCGAGCATTTATGCCTACAACTCATCATATGTGCTCGTGCCTTAACAACAGAATCTCGTATTAATGGGAACGAGATCTCAATGATTTGATTGAGGCGGGATCTCCATGATTTGATTAATCTTATCAAAGATTAGTGTGATCTGTCAAATCTTATCAGATATTTTTCATATCTTAGCATATTCCGATAAGAATGGAAAGAGATCTACACAATTGTTCATCAATTTCAGGTCACCCTGAGAAACAGATTCTAAAATTATGTTGTTACCTTGTGCATCGAGAAGAAAAGATAGGTAATTACCGATCAAAAAGAAAAAGAAAAGATAGGTAATTTCTCACCTTTCATTGATATGCAAGATCATTGCACTTTTTAATGAACACTCACACATACACACACACACATATATATATATATATATATAATCACTTAATTATTTAAAAAATATAAGTACTACTTGATAAAATGTATTAGATTGAACAATTAAACAAATTAATATAGAATGAAATAATTTTTTTCTCACCATTCATATTTAGCTAGTCTTTTTGATGATTAATTTAACCAAATTAATTTTTTTTACAAGTAAAACATTTCATTCAACTTAATCAAAGCACAAGACATAGTATCCATAAAAACAAATAATTTCATGAATCTCACGACTCAATTACACACATATAAGCCAACAAAAACATCTTCTTAATCACGATAGACTAGTGAAAGCCTAAACACACAGTACTCTATTCCATAATAATTATGTAAACATCAGCATGTCAATCATAAAATGTCCCCCAAACGCTCATTTGGGCATAAAAAACAATCACTGACAAAAAAACACAAAAAATTGAGTATGCATCATATTAATCCATTACCAAAACGTTATTTTTGATATTTTTCGCTATCTTTTCAACTTTCTAACATCTGTCCTTGAAAAATCATGTCATTTCTTTGTTTCCAAATGGACCATACTGTATATTGTCATAGTATTATCCAGAATTTTCTCATTTTATTTTTAGATGCATAATCATTTAATTCATCATTTTGATGAATTGGGTTCATCGGCAAATTCAAGAAGGTGCAATGACAATATATCCACTCAAAAAATATTGCAAAAATTGAGAGTATGATTTTTTCATTAAAAAAACAGTATAATAATTGTAATTAATATTTGATTTTCGGTATATTAATTATGTGAGAAACATTATATCATAACTTAGTTTTTTGTGTTCCTAAAAAAACTAATTTAATGTTTTCAAGTAAAGAAAAAAAAAACACACCTCCAAAGCGGATATAGAATACATTTTTAAAAAAAATTAATATTTCATCATTATGAAAATTTGTAAATTTATCCCTTCTTGTTGGGACATAATTAGCATAACTAATTGATATACATACATTTCTCGATTTATGCGTGTCATCCTTGCGCAGTGGGGCATGCTAATCGTTCCAATATTATCAGGTGTCCTCGAAAGCAGGGGCGATTCTATGTGAACTTGAGGGGGCCAATTATTTTTATTAGTTTAAAAAATATATATATATAATTGCATTTTACCCCCAAAAAATTACATTTGCCTCCCAAAAATTGAATTTTGCCTCCCTGGAAATTATATTTGATTCTTTAAAAAAAATTGCCCTTTATTTTTTATGTTATTATTTTTTGTCCTCCTCAATTTTTAGTATAGATTCGTCCTGTCCGAACTGACATAGATATATATACATAAATATGTTGTTTTCATAGAGATGACTTGATAATTAAAAAATACGACCAGTTTATAGTCAAAATAATTTTTTTAGCAAAATTATATCTCATTATTTAGATTGGAAATATTCGAACTAAATTAAGGTTAACTATAAAAAAAAATATTAATTAGTTAAATGTAGATGTTCATTATCCAACAAAATCAACGTAAAGTAGTTTGATTAGGTCATATGATTGTGGTTGATTAGTGTAGTCTACATTGTTGTACTTAGTAATAGGGTTGCTGATCCAATGATGACATCTTGTTGGTACCATTTCAGTTATGTTTATTTAAATGAATCTAATTTTTTTCCCTTTATGGAAGTGGCCAACTTCTCCAAGTGGAATTAGGGTTCCCACCACCACTTCACAACTTATTTTTCAAATTTAAATTCTATTATATATATATATATATTTTTTAAAAAAAAATAGACATATGATTATATGAACAATATTAATTAGCCAACATTTGATATTTGAAAAGCTATTAATACTTATACTCTTCTAAATTTAAGATTTTTATAATTATTGGATTATTGCTACTTGTAACCACAAAATTTTAACTTATATCCATTTATACTCAATGACGAGTTTATAAAATAAAGGGTAAAGTTTTTTTAAAAAAAGATTTCATAGAACATTTCTACTTTTAAAACTAATTAAATATAGTCCACATAAATTATTTTTAATAAAAAAATAGTTCCAAATTTTTGTTTTTATCAGTATTAGTCCAAACTTTTATTTTAATCAAAAGTGATCTCAAAACGCCTGATCATTTATGGGACCACTTTTGATAGTTTTGTTGGACTACATTTGTTAAAAACATCTATGTGAGACTATTTTTGATTAAACATAATTTTCGTATGATCATATTTGATTAATTCTAAAAGTTTGAAACTAGTATTAGAAAAGTTCATATTCTATGGGATATTTTTTTTTTAATTTATACTAAAATAAATATAATAAATTGTCATGATACTCCACCCGTCGAATGAAAGTATTAGACAAAGGTATAATGTACATTTACTCTATTTGTGTTTGGGTGATAAATGATATTATTACATTGCTGAATAAAACATATATGTTGATTATATCCATAAAATTATAAAATAAAATAATCTTAGCATCAAATATTTAATTTCTTATTTCAATATTTTTTTCTAAAAAGAATACAACATTTATATCTAAATTTGTGGAGAAAAAATTACTTCCATATTCAGAATATGTCCAAATCATTTATCAAAGTTAAATTATAAGATAAAAAAGTCAAAGTATTTGAAAATTAAATCAAATTATTGTAATTATACATATTGATCAAGCTCTCAAACATTCAAAGCTTTATATTGGATGTGATGGGGTAAGTGGGAGACGAATAATTGAAAATTATGGTTCATCTCACTCTTATCAATATATCAAACGGTGTCTAAAACGTTACTAAATATCATAAACTATCATTGGCAATTCAGTGTTAAATACTGTTATCATAAAGTTATTCGGTGCTGTTAAATTTTGATTTATATAAAAAGCGTACACACGATTACAAGAAACTTTAAAGATCAACCGTGCTCTACCCGGAAAATATCCAAGGACTTCGGTTGCGTTTGAAAAATGTTTTGGATAACTTTTGGTGTGAAACAACCATATCTTATCTTAATATGGATACATCATTTACGTATCTAAGTTACATATCTTAATAAAAATAAGAAATATGTGAACTAATAAAAAGTAAGGGCCGACGCACAGCCAGACAAGAGATGTCAAGTATTTTCCCCTAAAATTGTATTTTTCCCTTGCAGATTATCCCCCGAAAAAATTCCCCAATTTTTATACTAATATTTTTTTTTACCCCCATCTTGATTCTAATCCGCCACTGATAAAAAATATTCCCAACCAATTAACTATGTTGTAAGATCTTTTTTTTTTTTCAAAAACCGTACGGATATTGTATGTTCAACTCCTATCTTATGTTCGTACTTACGTAAACTCCTCTATAATCTATACTAACGATTTTTTGGCACGCGATGCATGCACATATAATTTTATATAATTTTTTTTTAAATTTTTATATGGTATAAAATTACATTATAAATATGTAATTACAAATATTATGTGATATGATAATATTGTAATTGACAATATTATTAAGGGTATTACAGACATTTTAAGAATATTGTATATTATGATAAATTAAAATTATTAAAAGCATCAGGGATATTTCAGTCATTTTGCATGTTGGCATACTATTTATGATTAATAAAAGATTTACGAGCATTTTGGTAATTATATGATCATACCAAAAGGCCAAATAATTTCTCTAGCATGCTCTCTCTTTATAATATAGTAATATAGTAATAGATAGCTGAACAGAAAATCATATATCCACAGGCCCAAAACTACTCTTTGGGCTAGCATACATTAACTTCCCAGTCCAACTGATTTGGGCCTAAGTGACCCAATACTAGATCATTAAGGTCTCGATTATTGACCTTTTTGACACTAGTATTGGAAGATCGAAAGTTGTTTTTTGAAAAAAAAAAATGAAAATTCCTTCTTACTTTGTATAACCTATATATAAAATATGAGGTCTTAATGATGTTATAATCTCTTTTACTAAGTATTTTTGTTCCCAAAATAAGTAGTACACTGTCGTTAATTTAATACTAGGTTTGTCCTCTAATTTGAACAATAAATAATGGATCTTGTAAAATAGATGCATTACGAATTTTTCCCACTAGTTTCAATCATGTTTTCAAATCTTTCTTTGAATCAGACTTTTTCTTTTATCAAGTGACAACGAAATCATCCGGTTCTATAAAAACATGTTAGGTGATTCTATAAATTATTTTAAACTTTGATGATTGATTGTTAATGAAGTTGAGATTTGTTATATATATGTTTTTTATTGTGATAAACTTGTTTGATTTATTGTGTAAATTATTACTTTTGTTTTAAAGTCTAGTGTACCGGATGATCTGAGGGTTTTTTCTCGGTTGACGATTTGTTTGGCCATGCTCTTTCTGTTTGGAAAAATATGCTTAATGAAATCAGTCATGAAAAAGTTAAAAAAAATACGAGTGGAGAAAAAACAGGTGAAAACGGACAAGAACTGCCCAGGAGAAACTCGGGCAGCGCTAGGAGATACCCATGCAATAGACCAGGCGCCCTAGTGCCTCAGTTTCTATCCAAGGAATGAAAATTGGTTTTTCCTGAAGGGTTGTGTACCCTTTCGGGTATAGTTGCGATTTTTCATCAAAAAACATTTCTAAAAGAAATGTCTTTTGATGATTTCTATTGGTTTAATATAAACAGAACAACCCTTGAATGAATTAAAGACGCTTTTGCAAGATCCAATTCAAGTTTTGAGAGTGAAATTTCTGCATATTCATATTGTTCATCTCTTGTTCTTGATTGAGTGTCCTTTAAACCTTTATAGTTTAAGGATTCATGATTTGAAGTGTTGCTATCACGAATCATAGTCATTGTATCTTGGAAAAGGATTGTCGCTAAACCGTGAGCAACATATGACAATAATGTTTCAAGGATGGAGATTAGAAATCTCGCATTAGCATTCATCATTCAAAGATATTGTTACTTTGCTTGCTTATATCCTACAACAAATTCTCAATGTTGGGCAACTCTTAACACGCACACTCAAAACAAATATGTAATAAGTGAAGTAATTCATATAACTTATAAAGAGCTAACATAGTTTGTAAATTTCAACATGAGACATCTCTTAACATGGAGTGTAAAAGTGGTGATGGGAAGTTGGTAGTTATGAGGACTTCTATACACCCGGTCTTACAAACATCAACACGCATACAAACATATACATACATATATATATATATATACACATACATATATATATATAGTTATGTATCTTGATTTTCTCGGTCTATATAAGTATTTTCAGCTTCTTAACCCTGCAATTAACATTATTTATTTTTGCATCATGATTGGATTAGCTTGCCTACTTTGTTTATAGAATACTAAAAGAGAATAGGCCCGAAAAGTAAAAATGTGAGTCAAGTATCATAGTCACTGTGCACATGTCGTGGTGGTAGTGATGTTGCTGGTTGTATATGAGAACGGTGTTATATTTGTTAATTCTCACCATATGTTCTTACCATTTTATGTACCATACAATATCCTGTTAATGATTGTTGTCACTATCTCTCCTTGTCAAAATGACGTACGGGAATTTCGAAATCACCCTTAGGGTATCTAAAGGCCCAAAAAATTTTGAGACAGTAAGCTCTTGATACTGTAGTAAGGATAATACTCTGATATCCTATAATAGCGGTTTTGATTGACTGAGGTTTTCTTTTTTATTACCTATTAAGAGTGTCAAATCTGGTTTTCAAATCCAATTAAAGTTGCAAGTGCCAAGTGATCACCAACAGGCGACCTTGGAAGCTGGTTTTCCGATCCGCTGGTGTCAGGTATTATGAAGCTTAGGCTTCATCTGTGTTTTTAAGAGACATGGTTTCATTTGTTATAAACTAAGCAAATTTGTAACATCGATACAAAGAATGAAGAACACTGAACCTTGATGGATGAACATGCCTTGGGATTTCCTAAATAATTCGTTGCTCATCTCCTGTACTAAATGTTACATTTCACATTATAATATATCCTCCTATTAAATCTTACATTTTAAACGATGATGGAGCATTAGAAGTTGAAAATAGGGTTGTTATAAGGATAAACGCTTACATGTGTGGAAAAGTGTTCATTTTCCCTTGAATTTTAATAAATAATTATTTCAAAATGACTCGATGGAAAATGAAAACAGCAGAAGGAGCCTCAAAAACTCATACATTAAAGAAAGTAGATTAGCAGTCAATTAGTTGATTGCCTTACAAAAAATAGGAAATGACTGACTGATCAATCTCAACTGTATAATTACAGTATTATATCCCCACAGGCCTCTCAAAACTATTATACATTTGCAAGACCACAAATTTAAACAATGCTGACTAATATTTTATATGTTACATCCCATAATCGTAACATTAAGTGCTGAAGCATGGGCGCAAGCTTTGGACTCAAGGTTCATACCAAATTAGGCTTCCCATGATCAAATATTTACCAGGAAGGCTTCCAGCAGATGGTGCCAGATAATTGATTTTCTTACTGCAAACGGAATTCGAAAAGAGTTGAACATTAGCAGGGTGAACTGCGAATACCACTTTATCGAGAATGAAGGTTTTAAGACCAAACCTTTCGAAGTTTATGTCAGTGATCCATATGAATCCAGCAACGTTACTGAGAAGAAGAGAGAAAAGGATCATTAAAGAAGTGTCCAACTAATTTGGTATAGACATGTAAGTTAGGCGAATATGATGTGTATTTGTCCACCTCCATGAAATCATGAAGTGGAGGTGCACTTAAAAATAGAGAAATTTAAAACAGGAACAACCAACTTCAAAATGGGAGCTAGTGGCGAATTACCCATGTGGTTTTGAAAATGGCCAAATTATCCTCCTGTGATTTGAAAATAGGCATTTTACCCCATATGGTTTTGAATATAGGCACTTTACACCCTTGTTTGTGAATATGTGCAAAATACCCCCTCCAAAGGTGTCATTTTTGGCAAACCACAAGGGGGTAATGTGCCTATATTCAAAACCACAGCGAGGTAAAATGTCTATTTTCAAACCACATGGGGGTAATCTGCTTATTTTCAAAATCAGGGGAGCCTATTTTCAAACCCACAGGGAGATAATGCCCATTGCCCCACTAGCTCTCAAAATTTAATTGAATATTAAGTGTTCAAATAAAAGTAATCAAAGTAAGAAAACAGTTGAGAAAAGCTCGTTTGAATGAAGAATTAACAATTTAACATTCTCACAGATGTCTTTCTTTTTGGCCAACTTCTAAAAGAGTTAAATAAAACGAAGTAATATTTACATAATAATTACAAGGGATCCAAGACACTAACATTTAAAAAGAGAAGTTGCCTAAACCTTGAAATAATTTCAGCTGGTTCTGTTGCAAATGACACAGCTAGAACTAAGTGAAGTAAATCCTGGTTGATCGTAACAGGAAGGCAATGTCTCTTCTTCATGATCAACAAGTCTGCATACACGTAATTACAGAATCGAATAACACCAGCAGGAAGGCAATGTCTCTTCTTCATGATCAACAAGTCTGCATACACGTAATTACGACAAAAAAATTAAAAAATATTGCATACTCGTATTCTGTAAGCTCTGGACTTTTGACGAGCTTTTGCACTCCTAGAGACAACACCACCAGACTTCTGAAGTTTCACCACATCTACGTTAGCCTTATTTTTATAAACATCTCTTAACATGCTCCAAAGCTTTTCCTGCCATAGTTCATGTGCAAGCAAGGAATAGACAGTTATTATGCATTAAAATCCATGATCCACGTGAATAATTAGTTATCAACTTACATGCAAAGAGACACCTGCCTCTCCTTTCATCATTCACTTAAATACATATGTAACTAAAGAAGTCTTCAAAGAGGCAATAAAGGGCTAAAATTAGCCTGGAAAAAATATGATACCTGACCCAGAACGAGAACCACCGTGGCATTGAATGTATCAATTGCATGCAGCAGTAACTGCCAAGAGGGGAAAAATAGGGAAATAAGACATAGACGGTAAGTTGGAATGACAACAAAAAATATCTTTAAATAGGCAACAGGTGATATAAGACAAAAATACCTCATACCCAACACCTTCAATCCATCCCATGGTATTAATCACCATGCCTGAAGCTCTAGATTCAAGATTTCCTGTAAACTGTCTCTCCAAAGTTTGAGCAAGCTCTTTCAACAGTACCTTGTAAAGATCTATATTGACACTGAAAGTACCAAGTTGGAAGGAAGGTAAACTTGTTGGTAAAAAAAGAAATGAGGCCACAAACAAGCAGCAAAATATGTGTGCTTGCAACGCCAGTTATAGTGTATTAGTATTAAAATAACAACGGCGGAGTGTTCTCCACTGACGACTCCATTACCTGGGAGAAACATGCCCGTGGAAGTACACGAGTGGCATATCGAAAGGGATTCCTTCAACTGGATCAATAGGCAGTTCAACTGGAGTTGCAGCTATGCTTCCAGGTATAGTTATAGATCCCTGACCGGTGTCTAAATCTACAAAAGTAGGTTTCCAACCCCGTTTAGCCGCCCAGCTCAGAAGCATCCTTGATAAGGTACTCTTTCCGGAATCCGTAGGTCCCACGACAATAACCCTGGGCCCCTGGATAAAGTGACTGGAGAGTAACTTCAAGATACGAATGGGCCAATAGCCAGTTTTAGAAGTTTCAGAATGACGATATTTGATAATAATTGTGAGCAAAAGGCATAGCAAACAAATATTAATGATAGATGAAGCTGTAGATAAAAATCACTCGTCTAAAGGCGTATGATACTATGATCACGAGTCCCCCCTAAAATTCATTATTTTGAGCAACACACCCAACTCAAACCTAACAACTGCAGAAGGCAGATAAATTTGGATTTTGGTAGCATATTGCTCATCTATCACTTTTGCTCCATGGATCTTCAACTTAGAACACAAAAGTTTTGCAAACCTAATTTCATTTGATTGGAAACTGAGCTAGGGAGAGCATTTTAAAACAAACTAAGAGCAACAGCTCTTTTGAGTTCCACTAGAGATCTAATTGTAATGCTGTGACCCAGCTGGATGTATGTTAACAGTTTTAAGGCGATACAGAACCAAAAAAATTGCTTTTGCGTTCCATAAAGAGAAAATCTTGAGATTAGAAATAGAAATATGATAAAAATACATAGTAGGTAAAAGGAACCTTAAAATAAGAGCCTAGCATGAGTAGCATCCTAATTAGTACGTCTACCTATTAACTGATGGTACCTGAGAAGTATCAGAATCGCTAGGTGCAGCTTTGGCGCGATTTCTTCGAGCATCCAGCACAGCATGCACATTGACATAACTGATCATAGGTGTCTAAAGCATAAATAGAAAAAAATGAATTTCTTCGCAGAAAATAGCAAAGGAGGGGAATATAAGTATGAAATTCCATATAAACATGTGATCAAGAAAGACATCGTAGGCATACCTCATCAGCTGTATAATCAGTTTCAGTAGAACCATCCATTTCAATTGTTGCACCATACCAAGTAAAAATCTGATGTGTGCAATTAAACTATAAGCCAGAATCAAAATATTCCATTTACAAGTAAAACAAACCATCCACTAACAACGAAACTTAATTTCAGTAAGGAAATGCCAAGATTGCGCAGAGGAACTGTATGAGAGTTATTCGAGATAAGAATTTAGTTTTGAATGCTAGTTTTCAATTACAAAATTCTAAATTCAGACGGAGGATTAATAGCTCAAACATATGAATTGAAAATTGTAATTGATGAAATTAAGTGATGAGTATAGCTAAGATTACAGCAAATTTGAGCCTCTGCGGATAGGTCAACCAAATCTCCGGGGGTATTTCGGTTCCAAATATCTCTGCAGTGCCGCTGCTCAACTGGAGGCGTAGAGGCGCGTCGGGACCGACTTCAACTCTTAGTTCACATTCTTTATCCATCTTCACCTGTCTCATCGTCGTTGAACCACCTGGTGCCCTAGTCGGAGCCACGGTGGCGCCGCCGTAAGCCATTCCAATGCTCCTTGTTTTCTGGCAAACAAGTGACTTATAGGGAACGAAATTGAACAGAAGCATACCAGAATCGTCAAGGGTTAGGAAAGTCGGGGGTGAAAACGAGCCGACGGTATGGGTTTCAGGCTTTCAGCCTTCAGGTCACTTCGAGTCTTGCTCTCTGGCTCTGGCCCGGTAAAACCGGCTAAAAAAGTGGGGGTCTTATTTTTTAACCCGGACCGGTTTGGCCGATAATAACCCACTCATTATAAACCCTTCTATAGGCTGCTGTGGTCGGATTTTAATATTTTTTTTGTGAGAAAGGGTCTAAATCATTTTTATTTGTGCCAAATACAAATCGAACATTAGTCTGTTCAAAGTGAACATTATCTCTTATCCATCCCTAAAAGGCCGATGAGCTCTTCTGTAGCTGGATTTTAACTTCAATAGAAAATAATTATTAAATTTACTAATATATAAAAATAATATGATTTTTGTTTTCCTCTAAATCTAAAATTTACTAAAATATTACATACTCATAAAAGTATATATCCATTACTTAATATTTCTTTCAACCTAATAAGATCTAAAATTAGATAATTTTTTTTATCTAAAATTAACTTGCTAAATATGATTAAGAAAAAAATATTATTTTCATACAACACATGATTAAATAGTATATTTTGTGAATATGTTTATGAAAAATATCTTTTGTACGAGGATTTAGTCAATGAATGTGAAAATGATAATTAAAGTCGTCTGTTTGTAAATTTTCATGTGCAATTTATTCAATTATTAAGCAAATGTAATCCATTATAAGTAAGTAATTAATTAGAACTCTAAATTATTATGTAGTAATCCAATTAAATAGAGCCATCGTTCTTATAACGTATATCGTGATCATTTAATATATTTCATGTTTCTTGTTTAGAAATAGAGTCAATCATTCTTAGGGCTTAGGCCAAGTGCCACTCGATATTATAATTCATTTCATGCAAGAAGAAATATGCTAATTATAATAATTAAATATAAAGTGCGTGCAAATACAACTGTTTATATCATGGATTTTATATCTCATTTTTTTAAAAACGTAGGGAGTTAAAAGTTTATTAATTTAGAGTTTGTTTGGTACGAGAAATTTGAGGGATTTCGAGTATTTAGAAAGATAAGATTTTAAAATGGAATTGGAATCTGATAAGATTTGTTTAAACCAAATGAAATCCCTACAAAATTTGAAAAGATTTAATGGGATTTATTTTAAAAGAAAAAAGATTTCATGGGATTTGAGTTAGGAATACCAAAATAATTTTTAATATTAAATTTGTGATATTTGATTTTCATATGCTTGATACGTGCCATTATCCCATTTTAATGGGTAATTTGGCTTTAGTTACAATTCTTCTATATTTTATCTATAGTGACAATTAATAAAATGCTACTTTTCCATCATTATCATCGCAGGAACTATTATATATAGCGGATATGCGAATAATCCCAATACAGTTTTGATGCTACCTTACGGGAGATCTCAGGGAATAGACAGAGATCTTCGCTACAATCCCAGGAATTTTCACCTCTTAGGAAATCTGAAATCATATAAGCGTTTTACTCGCAGAGAAAAAGTGAAACATAAATAAGCGGAAAAAAAAAAGTAATAAAGAAACACACACGGTGGTGAGTGGCAGAGATGTGGGAATCCATTTTCTTAACGGTGGTCGCCACTGCGGGAAACAACATCGGCAAGGTCCTGCAGAAAATTCTCCCTCGTCTGTCATTCAAGCTCAAGGTAATTAATACAGGGATGTGTATTTGGTTTTGTATTCTTGGATTTTTGTTTGCATGTATTTGATGTTAGTTTGTGGGATTTGATAATGGTTTTTTGCTTTATGTAAATCTTGGGCACATTTAATATCTCTGTTGCTTTTAATTGATTAATCATAGGTTGGGCCCTTCAAAGGTTGTCCCTTTTTTGTTATTTGTATCTGTATTATATTGATCATGGTCTGACCTTGTGTTTAATTCTCTGTAACTGTGGAGAATCTTGATGACCTTGTTTTGATTTGTTCAGCTGTAGATTTTGTTCAGTAAATTCACGCTATATATTGTAGGAATCTTTATTTGGATGTGTATGTTTGGGTATAGCAAGCAAGTGTAACGAATGGTGCAATGGATTCGATGTCGAGGCAAGAGTTCAACTATTTGTTCTTAAAACGATATTGTTCCGCTATAGTGCTCATGGTTGCAACGGCAATTAGTTTCCCAATATACAACGACTGTTACTTGTGATAGGAGCACATCAAATCACAAATCATCAAGTCATAAATGTTTAAATGCTCTCAAATACGAAGAGGATGAACAATATGAATATGCAGAAAATTTTGCTGTCAAACTCTGATTTGATCTTTCAAAAGTGTGTTTATTTCTTAAGGGAGTTGTTCTATATATAGTGCATCATTGGATTCCATGAAAATTCACATCTTGGATGCATTTTTCCTTGAAAACTTGCATCAATACGCCAATGAGTACACAACCCTTCACAAAAACTGCAAAATCGAGTTTGGACAGCGAACATGGCGCATGTGCGCCCAGACGTCACCAATGTGGGTAGTTTCGGTGTGATATAAATGGATAAGCATTACGAGGGATTTTCTGGAACAAGCAGATGAACTTCCTGGGCAAATGTTGAAAGATCCAAGCATCGTGAACGCGGTGGAATGAGTAGAAAAGATTGCAAAAGAACAAGTTGAAGTGGCAGCGGTGACACTGGAAATTGGAGGAGTTGGGTTTTTGTGTCTTATTTTGTATCTGGGAATTAAGTGGGCTACGGCTTCAAAGAATTATTTGGGTTATTTTTGTCTTCTTTTGTATCTGTAAATGATGTGGGCTGGAAAACTTGGAGAGACCGATGCATTTTCCCACCATTCTAAGGTGCTTCGGGCTATTGGGTTGGAATTGTTGGTAACTCAAGAATGGTCTATAACTGTCAAAGGGTTATAGGGCTGGAACATTCAATGGGCCCAAGTTAATACTGGCGGGTTATTGGGCTGGAACATTAAATGGGCTCAAGTTAATGCATGCCAATCAAATAGGTGCTTCGTGCATTGTACGCCAAAACTCATGGATCGGCCAGGGAGAGAATTGCATAATTATTTCAGATTCTTGTATGGAATTCCAAATCCATCCAATTCCAAATTCAATTCCAATCCCAATTCTAACTCCAAATCCCCTCAAATCTAATAGAATAACAAGTAAGTGATTGTGCTGCTAACTGATAAAGAACATGAGATCCACTTAAATAATGAAGAAGGCTTGGCCCAATAATTATCTGATTATGCCACAAGCCCAAAACTTAATATGAAAAAGGTTGTTGACAATAACCCACCAAAGAAGTTGAAAACAAGGAAGCGACCAGTATGGGCAATTTAATACGTGTGGGAATTAACGTTCTCCATTTCCTGTAACTGCCGTTGTGCTCTCTTTGATTCATATAACTACTAGACCATTTCTTTCAGTTTCGTATCGAATCTTTGGTTTCAGATATTACATTAATCTGACTTTTTCAAAAATTCCCTTCTAGTCATGTTTTCAGGGGACGAGAAACCATTTGCAATCAATTGCAAAAAGATTTAGAAGAGAGTACTCTTGGTATTGCCATCTATGGATATAATCAGCAGCTTGCCAGAGGCAATTTTATGCCACATTCCCTCTTTCCTCCCAATTCATTTTTCTATGACAACTGTGTTCTAGCAAGAAGATGGATGTTCTTATAGTCTTCCGTCCGCAATCTTCATTTGTTGGAGACTATTACGGTTCCGACCCCAAAGACAGAATAGGTTTTCCGGACATAGTTTACAGGGTTCTGTTGCTGCACAATGGACTCATAGATACTTTATGTCTCCACTCAAATTGTGATACTATTAGTAACATGTGTCAAATTGATGCCTGGATCAGCGCTGCCATTGCGCTCAATGTTCAAGTTCTTAATCTCTATGACGTTCGGTTGCCTCAATCATGTTTTACTTGTAAGACTCTTGTTGATTTGATCATTGAAGGATGTACGATATCTGCCAAGCCCGATGCTATTTGTTTGCCTAGACTCAAGAAACTCAATCTTTATTATAATTCCAGTTAACTTTGTGGCATTGGAGCGATAAAATGGATAAGCACTCCGATGGATTTTTTGGAACAGGGCCGCTGGAACAAGCAGACGAACTCCCAACGCAAATGTTCGAAGATCCAAGAATCATGAACATGGTGGAAGGAGTAGAAAATATTGCAAAAGAACAAGTTGAAGTGGCATCGGTGACGCTGGAAATTGGAAGAGTTAGGTTTTGTGTTATTTTGTATCTGGGAATTAAGTGGGCTGCTGCTTCAGAGGGATTATTTGGGTTATTTTTGTCTTCGTTTGTATCTGGAAATGAAGTGGGCTGGGAAACGCGTAGAGACCGATGCAATTTCCATCCATGCTAAGGTGGCATCGCTTCAGGCTTTTGGGTTGGAATTGTGGGTAACCCAGGAGCGGGCTATAACTGTCAAAGGGTTATTGGGCTGGAACATTCAATAGACCCAAGTTAATACACGCCAATCAAGTGTGTGCTTCCCGCTCAAGGATCGGCTTGGGAGATAATTGCATAATTATCTCAGATTCTTTGATGAAATTCCAAATCCGAATCCAAGTTAATATAATCTTTGTTATAATTCTGGGTTAACTTTGCGGCATTGGAGTGATATAAATGGATAAGCACTCCAAGGGATTTTCTGGAACATGCAGACGAACTCCCTGCGCAAATGTTGAAAGATCCAAGCATCGTGAACATGGTGGAAGGAGTAGAAAAGATTGCAAAAAAACAAGTTGAAATGGCATCGATGACACTGGAAATTGGAGGAGTTAAGTTTTTGAGTCTAGGCAAACAAACAACATCGGGTTTGGCAGCGTTCGTACAGTCTTCAATGGTCAATTCAACAAGAGTCTTACAGTTGAAACATGATTGAGGCAACCGAACGTCAGAGAGAAAGAATTTGAACATTACGCGCAATGGCAGTGCTGATCCAGGCATCAATTTGACACAGGCTAATAATAATATCACCATTTGAGTGGAGACATAAAGTATATATGAGTCCCTTGTGCAGCAACAGAACCCTGTAAACCATGTCCGGAAAACCTATTTTGTCTTAGGGGTCGGAAACATAATAGTCACCCACAAAATGAAGATTGCGGACGGAAGACAATAGAAACATCCATCTTCTTGTTAGAACACTAGTTGTCACAGGAAAATGAATTGGGAGAAAATATAGAATGTGGCATAAATTTGCCTCTGGCAAGCTGCTGATTGTATTCATAGATGGCAATACCAAGAGCACTCTCTTCTAAATCTTTTTGCAATTGATTGCAAATGGCTTCTCGCCCCCTGAAAACATGACCAGAACGGAATTTTCGAAAAATCAGATTAATGTCATATCTGAAACCAAAGATTCGATAAGAAATTGAAAGAAATGGCCTATTAGTTATATCAATCATAGAGAGCACCATGACAGTTACAGGATATGGAAAACGTTTATTCCACCACGTAATCAATTGTCCATACTGTCGTTTCTTTGTTTTGAACTCCTTTGATGGGTTATCGTCATCTGCCTTTTCCATATTAAGTTATGGGCTTGTGGCATAATCTGATAGTTCTTAGGCCAAGTCTTCTTCATTATTTAAGTGGATCTCCTGCTCTTTATCAGTCCATTAGCAGCTTAATCACTTACTTGTTGTTCTATTAGATTTAAGGGCATTTGGAATTGAACTGGATTTGGATTTTGAATTCCATCCAAGAATCAGAGATAATTATGCAATTCTCTCTCTGGCCGATCCATGAGTTTTGACATACAATGCGCGAAGCACCTACTTGATTGGCATCTATTAACTTGGGCCCATTGAATGTTCCAGCCCAATAACCCGCCAGTATTAACTTGGGCCCATTGAATGCTCCAGCCCAATAACCCTTTGACAGTTATAGCCCATTCTTGGGTTACCCACAATTCCAACCTAAAAAGCCTGAAGCGATGACACCTTAGCATGGAGAGAAAATGCATCTGTCTCTACACGTTTCCCAGCCCACTTCATTTCCAGATACAAAAGAAGACAAAAATAATCCTTTGAAGCCGGAAGCCGTAGCCCACTTAATTCCCAGATACAAAATAAGACACAAAAACCTAACTCCTCCAGTTTCCAGTGTCACCGCTGCTGCCACTTCAATGTATTCTTTGGCAATCTTTTCTACTCCTTCCACCATGTTCACGATGTTTGGATCTTCCAACATTTGTGCAGGAAGTTCGTCTGCCTATTCCAGAAAATCCCTCGGTGTGCTTATCCATTTATATCACTCCAATGCCGCAAAGTTAACCTAGAAATATAATTCCCGGGCAGTTTCGGTGTGTTTTTGTTTCTTATTTTGGACTTTTACATTCTTAATTTCTATTCATTAAGCATATTTTTCCAACAATCCACCACATGAATTAAAATTAATGCAAGCAAATGAACTCATTTAACGAATTGTTATAGCATCTGGAGAGGTAGTTTGCGGCTTTGAGTATTCAATCGGCTTTGGACCACACTTGATTTCATAAGTACGCTCCATTCTTTGAAGCGGCTACTCTTCGCCCTTACGTAGATGATCTCTTAAAAGTTTATCCTGCTATACTCCAACATATTTTTATATATCTCAGGTCTTTTGTCTATCCTCCTACCCATTTTGCAGGCTACACCCCTTATCATACGAATGAGTTGGAGATTGATGTCCAAGGTGTTTATCGGATCTTGTAATTTGGTTGTCCCTTTTGAACCTAGATATTGGGATCTTCAGTCACATAGGTTGGTATCTGTTAGTTCCGGATTTTAAAGATGACAAAACGAATCAGAACGGATCGATGGAAATCAGTCTGACCAGATCGATGCTCAAAGCAGATCACGCCGATATGGTCTATCGCAAAATCAGAACGGATCGATGAACTTCAGCATGACTAGATCGAAGCTCCAGATCAGCTCAACAATAATCAGATCAGAGCAGACAAGGTTGAATAAGCTTTGCTCTTCAGTCCGAATCATTAACGGCTATTTATTGAAGCATTTAATGATGCAATTACTGCTGAAAAAGACCAAGGACTGAGGATTACCGTAAAAGGTAAGAAGACAAAGAAGAACTTACCTGACAGACGCCGAAAGCATAAACCAGAATGACAAGTGCCTAAAAGAATAAGACTGAAGCTTATTCAGAGACTGAGCAGAGTTGCTCAGTCAAGAGTTGCACAGAAAAGGAAATAATGTCGTTGGTACAAGCAACTATATAAGGATGCAACTAAAGAGATCAAAAGATATACTGATCGATCAAGAAACGAAAAGAAAAGAAAAACAGCACAAGCTTACAACTTCAGATATTCCTGAGTAGAACCACTTTCAGAAGATATTCATTTTATCAGTCTGCTCAAAAGTTTTCATAAGCACAGCATATTGTTATATTTGATCATTATAGGATCATTGTGTGCATAGACAAGATCAGTCTGTCTTGTGTATTCTTTACTAAGATAGAGAAGTGATAATCAATTGTAACTGTCAGACAGTGTGTGTCTGAACAGATCGAGAGACTAGGAGTTTCAGTCTGCTAGTGAGGTAAATCCAGCTGAATCGGGTTTGTACAACAGGATTGTATAAATCAAAGTCTTCTAGTGGAATCCTTCCGTAATTGGAAGAAGGGGAGACGTAGAAGGATTACACCACCTTCGAACTTCCAGAAACACATTCTGTCTTTTATCATTTTGCACTACGTTATAGTCTTTAAGCCATCGAGCCCTTCTTACCAGTCTAGAACAGCTCGTTCCGCACTATTATTTTCAGTGATCTGTTCTGCTGACAAGTTGATTAAGAAATAGATTTCTTTCACTAACCCGAGAGAAATAAAAAAGGATTACTTTTAAAGGAGTGTCCATTCACCCCCCCCTCTAAACACTCCGGACCGATCCTAACAGCATCAATCACAAGATTTTGATTATAGGGTTTTTAATCACTTTCCCATCGATAAACTATATATTTGATCTCTAGGCAAACCTTTGTCAGCGGATCCGCAATATTTTCCTTTGACTTCACGTAGTCAATAGATATAATGCTATTAGAGATCAACTATTTAATGGTATTATTTCTATGACATATATGTCTAGACTTACTATTATACATGCTACTATGTGCCCTTCCTATAAGCAGATTGGCTATTGCAATGTATCTTAATTGCAGGGACATGTTTTTCCCATCAAGGAATTTCTTCCAAGAAACTTCTAAGCCATTCGACTTCTTCTCCCGTTTATCAAAAGCTATGAATTTTGATTCTATAGTGGATCTAGCAATACAAGTTTTTTTGGAAGATTTCCACGACACGAGCCCCTCCAATGGTAAACACATAACCTACTTGTGGACTTGAATCTTTCGTGTCTGATATCCAATTTGCGTCGTTGTAACCTTCTAACACAGCAGGGTATCTCGTATAATACAATCCATAACTTAACGTGTACCTTAAATATGTAAGTACTCTTGTCAGTGCCTTCCAATGGTCATTATTTGGATTGCTAGTGAATCTACTTAATTTACCAACCGCACATGCAATGTCAGGACGCGTGTAGTTCATTAGTTACATTAGACTAGCAATTATCCTCGAGTATTCCAATTGCATGACCGGGTCACCATTATTTTAACTAAGTGTAGATTCAGATCGTAGGATGTTCATCGACGATGTGTCATTTTCGAGAAATTTCTCTAGCATTTTGTAAACGTATTGTGTAGTTCATTAGTTTCATTAGACTGGCAATTATCCTCGAGTATTCCAATTGCATGACCGGGTCACCATTATTTTAACTAAGTGTAGATTCAGATCGTAGGATGTTCATCGACGATGTGTCATTTCCGAAAAATTTCTCTAGCATTTTGTAAACGTATTGAGACTGTGTCAACATTCGTCCTTCGGATGTATTGGAAACTTTAATTCCAAGTATAACATTTGCTTCACCCATATCCTTTATTTCAAAATGTTTCGTCAATATTTTCTTTATTGCGTTGATGATTTCTAAATTGCTTCCCATTACGAGTATATCATCAACAGACAAGCATACTATCACATATGCTTTATGTGTGTTTTTCATATATACACAATTATCACACTCGTTAATTTCAAAACCACTTGACAACATAGTCTTGTCAAATTTTTCATGCCATTGTTTTGGCGCTTGCTTAAGCCAATACAATGTCTACACACATTTTCCTCTTGTCCAGAAACCACAAACCCTTCAGATTGTTTCATGTATATTTCTTCCTCAAGTTCCTCATCGAGGAATGTCGTTTTAGTATCCATTTGATGTATCTCTAAATTGTTTAGAGCAACGATAGTTATTATCACTCTTATGGATGTTATCCTTGTGACTGACGAATATGAGTCAATTCTTTTGTCTATGTCCTTTCGCCACAAGTCTTGCCTTGCCCTTATCAATTGAACCATCGGTTTTATATTTCTTTTTCAAAATTCATTTGCACTCTAATGGTTTACTTCCGGTTGGAAGATCAACCAATTCCCACATATGGTTTTGCATTTAAGTATTCGATCTCACAATTAATAACATTTTTCCATATAGGAGCATCGGGGCTAGATAATGCGTCATTAACCGAACTTTGTTCATTTCTAACACATATGTCATGAAGTCAGGACCATAAGTCTTTGCCACTTTAGTCATCTTGTAACGTCGTGCCTCTTCTATTTCATTAGGAGTCACCGTTAGCTACTTGAATCGTCCTTTTCTTAGGACATATTTCATTGCTTGGCTTGGAAGGAAATATTTCTTCAAAAAATACCACATTTCTCGATTCAACGATGTTGAATAATAGATAAAGATGACATGTGTTTGACTTATGAGACCTCTAGATAAAATATTAGTATTTTAATATTCATAGGATTTGATTTTATCTCGTTATCTTTTTATTTTTAGATTAGATTGTTTCGTTGATTAGATTATATTGTTTCCTTGATTCTAGGTATTAGGACTCTATATAAAGATGCATTATATCTCATTTATTATTATTAAGAAATAAGAGTTTCATACTCCAATATTCTGTTTTACATGGTATCAGAGCTTTAAGTTTCGAAAAAGTAAGGTTAAAGCTTATCAAACTTTAGCCGCCGGCGAGTTGTAGCTATCTCAACACAGGCGCCGCCGGCTAGGCATACAATAGTAAACTCATCATGCGTTCAGGGTTGTCTTTCCCGTTGGCTACTCTATCCAATCGAAGCCTTCTTCACAGCAATTGCTTTACCTTTTCTCTACCCTTCCAATCGCATATACTGTGTGCGGTAATTTTTTTTCAGAAGTTTACAAGGCAATTTTTCCTTTCTTTCCACAGTAACTTCACGAATTTTTGCTACAGTAACTTCGCCATGGTTTCGCTGCGTCGTCGGGAGTTTTTTCGTCATCTGTTTTAAGGCGATTGTGCGGATCACAATATATTGTTGTTTTTGGTCACCAAAAGAATACAGTGGCAATTCTTGGATTGGATGGATGTTTTTTATCGATGCAAGTTTGCCCCAGCCCCTGGTGGGAAAATAATGCAGTCTGGAGTTTCATCTCTTCCATCTGTTCGTCCATAGTTATTGGGCGACTTGTCAGTCAGACCACAAATTCATGTGTCAATTTCCCCTTCTTTGAACCAACAAGCGCTATCTCGCCAATCTGTGAGGATTCTCATGTGCCTACATCTCATCATCAAGCTTGGTCTCATCAACCTATATAGCCAAGCTTGAGGGGGACTAGATAATTCAAATTTATTGTTGAAGACTCATTCACTCTAGAAGAGGAGCAGACGCATACTCCGAAAGAGGAGCTGGCGCAGACTAGCAGACACACTCTCGAAAGAGGAGGAGATGCGGACTAGCAGACGCAGACTATCAAAAGAGAAGGAGACGTAAACTAGCAAACGCGGACTCACAAAAGATGAGCAAACGCAGACTCCAAGAAAAGGAGCAAGACTCCGAGAAAGAAGATGAAATCTCAAATAGATTTTGATAACATCTTGACAAAGGCTCTTCACTATCCTAAATTTGAAGACCTGAGTTCCATGCTGAGCATAATAAAAATATATGACTCAGCTTGAGGAGGAGTGTGATAAAAATGACATGTGTTTGACTTATCAAGCCCTCTAGATAAAATATTAGTATTTTAATATTCATAGGATTTGATTTTATCTCGTTATCTTTTTATTTTTAGATTAGATTGTTTCCTTGATTAGATTAGATTGTTTCCTTGATTTTAGGTATTAGGAGTCTATATAAAGATGCATTATATCTCATTTATTATTATTAAGAAATAAAAGTTTCATACTCCAATATTCTGTTTTTCTACAAATGATCGTACCTCCATGCATATCATTTATTTTAGATTTGTGTACAAAACCGATATGCACTATTATTGTTAGCGTAACCAATAAATACACAATCTATTATTTTGGCTCAATCTTTACTTGCTTTGGTTTTGGTAGTTTTAACTAAGCCAAGCACCATCACACTTTTAATATTTGTAGCCCCACAATTTTGGGTAATCTCGAACTTATCAAGATTTCATTGGTGTTCAATTTTCAAGTTTCAAATTATAAGCGTTATAAATTTATAAATCAAAATTCAAGATTTCATTCCTTGCAAACTTTGATTTAAGCTCGTTTTGCTTACAAAATTTGAACTTTGATATTACTCTCGTCTAAGATTCGCTATTTGCATTTTAAGCGTCCAAACTTATAAAACTCGAATTCAAGATTTTATGTCTTGCAAGTACGAGCTTTAAGCATATCATGCTTAGAAAATTCAAATAGAATCAACTTCATGAGAGAACAACGTCCCATTAGTGAGGCATTCGATTCACCATTTGCCTTTTAAGTATACAAATCTTAGAAAACTTAAATTCAAGATTAAATATCTTGCAACTTCAAGTCTTAAGCGTAAAATGCTTAAACAACACAAATAGAATCAACTTACAATTCTTCATAGCATAACTCATTTGCTTAATTTGTTTTCAACATAATTCTTGCATAACTCATTTGCTTAATTTGTTTTCAACATAATTCTTGTAGTGTTCAAACACTTCTATGACCTCGTCTTTGCTTCGTAGCAAATAACCATAACAATATCTTGTGCAATAATCATTAAAGTAACACATTACTTTTTCCACACCTCTAGTTTGCACAAACTTTCAGTCACAAACATCAGTGTGAATGGATTCTAGAGGTGTCTCTTTTTTCCAACCTAATGATGACGGTTTTGTTAACTTATCTCACACAAGTCTCACACTTATGTTTGAAGTTAACATTCACTTAAAGCAATAAATTTAACTTTACAAATTTACATAATGAATTATAATTTACATGATCAATCGATCAAACCATAAATTATAAACTCAATCAAAAAAAGTAATAACATAATTTATTGCTTCAATAATTGACAAATAACCGTCATTACATTTATTTGAAAATGATATAACATTTTTCCCAAAAACACTAAGTTTGTTTAATACAATTCTTGTCAAAATCTAAATATTAATCAAGTGTTAAGCATAAGATCGGACAAAGTGTCCCGTCATCTTCGGTTATATTGACTTGATCTTTTTCTTTCCCTCGATCGTCTATTTTGTTGTGACAATCATTTGCCATATGATTGGGCTTTCCGCATTTATAGCACTTTCTTTTGAACTTTTTAGCATCCCCACCCTTGGAGGCTTTACCGTCAAACTTTCCTTTTGTTCCAGTATTTTGTTCAACCAAGTTAGCCCTTGCTTCCATATGGTGTCCACCCGCCTTCCTCTCGGACTACTTGTTGTCCTCATCGATTCGCAACTGAACCACAAGGTCTTCAAGACTCATATCTTTTCGCTTATGTTTGAGATAATTCTTAAAGTCCTTCCACATAGGAGGCAACTTCTCAATCAATGCGGCCACTTGGAATGAATCACTTAGACTCATTCCCTCCGCATGGATATCATGCAGGATTACTTGTAGATCTTGCACTTGCTCCATCATCGGCTTGGTAGCAACCATTTGAAATCCAGGAATTGTCCAACAATGAATTTCTTCATACCTCCTCGGATTTATATTTCATTTCCAAAGACTCCCACAATTGCTTTGCGGTTTTCACTAAGCAATAAACATTGTATAGTTTATTGTCTACACCGTTAAAATGTATTCTTACAAAGGAAATCGCTTTGAATCCAAGCGTCAACCGCAACCCTCTTTTGGGTGTCGGTTTCAAGATCTTTAACCGCAAGAGAATCATCGGTAAGAATCTTGCCAAACTCAGTGTGGTCAAGTAAGACATCATCTTTTGTTGCCGTCTCTTGAAGTCGGTTCCGTTGAACTTCTCGGGCTTCTCTCCATGATGAATGGTTGTCGTTGTTAAGCCATTTGTTACAAATATTGTTTCAAGATCGTAGGATTCTTTATTTGGATGTGTATCTTTGGGTATAGTATGCAAGAGTAACAAATAGTACAATGGATTCAATGTAGAGGCAATAGTAACTTTTTGTCATTGAAACAATATTGCCCCGCTATGGTACTCACAGTTGCAACGGTTGCAATGACAATTCGTTTCCAAGATACAAATACAAGGTCTATGATTTGTGAAAGAGCACACCAAATCACAAATCCTCAAACCACAATATTTAAAGGCGCACTCAAATAAGAAAGGGGATGCACAATATGAGCATGCAGAAAATTTTGCTGTTAAACTCTGATTTTGATCTTTTAAAATTGTGTTTAGTTCTCAAAGGAGTTGTTCTATATATAGTGCATCATTGGATGCCACGAAAATACACCTCTTGGATGCATTTTTCCATAAAAACTTGCATCAATACATTCAATAGATTTAGATTAACAAGCAATAAATCTATTATGATTTGATTAGGATTTAGATTAGGATATTTTCTTGTTTACAGAGATTTGATAAGAAATTTGATACTTGTATTTTTTTTCTATTTAAACACTGTAATTGTATAGGATTATCATACCAAAATAGTAGAGAAACATCTCTCTCCAATTTCATGCTCTTGTACGCTAATTGATATGGCATCAGAGCTTTAGCGTGAAATCGATCCTGGCCCCCTTCCTTTCGGCTAGTTCATTCCTCGCGTGTAATCGGAAGCCTAATTATCGATTTCTTCTTCCCTTCGATCAATTTCGTGATTCCTTGAGGTTTCATGCATTCAATTTCGCGTCGCCCATATTCAATTAGGCATCGTGATCTTGGATTTTACATCATGTAGCCCATGATCAATCTCGCAATTACAATTTTTCTCGTTCTTGGGTTTTATATCGCATAGCCCATATTCAATTTCGCAATTACGATTTGTCAATTGCGTGAGATTTTTCTCTTTTTTTGTCACTGTCGCTATACGTAATTTATTGGATCGGGTTGTGCTACTGTTTTCCAACATCGCATAATTAAATTTTTTTTTCTCCCGCCTTTATGGCTAGCGCTGGATCCTCATCCTCTTCGGTCACTAGTGGAACTCCACCAGACAGTGGAATTCATCGTGATACAAATATTTCCATGACCGATAATTCCAGTCAAATCACCATACACAAACTCAATGGAAAAAACTACCTGGAATGGCTCAATCTGTGCTCTTGGTAATCGATGGCAAAGGCAAACTAGGTTATTTGACTGGGGAGGAGAAAACGTCAGTTGTTGATGACCCAAAATTCAAGCAATGGCGTTCAGAGAACTCGCTGATCACGGCGTGGCTTATCAATTCAATGGAACCATCAATTGGTAAGCCTTTTATGTTTCTACGTATTGCCCATGATGTCTGGGAAGCAGTATGCAAAACATATTCTGATTTAGAGAATTTTTCTCAATTATTTGAACTCAATAATCGGATGTGGAGAATGGTGCAAGGCAATCGCGGCGTTACGGCATATTACAATGAATTGATGATGATATGGCAGGAGTTAGATCTTGTCGAAGACGAAGAGTGGGAGAATCCTAAGGATATCATCCAATATTAAAAGAAAAAGGTAAATAGGGGGATAGTGTTCATCTTTCTCGATGGCTTGAACAAAGATCTCGATGTAGTCCGGGGCAGAATGGCCAGAAACCCTTGCCTACAATTCGGGAAGTGTTCTCCGAAGTTCGCAGGGAATAAGCATGCCGCGTGGTCATGATGAAAATACAAGTGAACCAAAGTTGGGTGAGAATGAAGGGTATGCGTTGGCTGTTAAACTATGGAACTCTGCGGAAGAACTACCAAAAATTTACTGTGAGAAGTGCAAAAAGCCTTGGCGCACATAGAAACTTGTTGGAGAATTCATGGCAAGCCAGAAAACTTTTAAGAAAAAAAACAGGCAGTAACTTTCGTTTCAAATCAGGTAGTAAACAGGCTCTTCAAACCAGCGTGGATGCTTCTGGACATCATCCATCTCCTTCTGAATCTCTTCCTTTTGCCAAGGGTCAAGTTGAGCACTTGTATAAAATGTTTCAATCCATATCAGTAGAAAAAACCAATCCCTTTTGCTCCTTGGCTCAGACAGGTATATTTCTTATATTGTTTCTATGGCCATCACACACACAATTGGTTCCTGGATATTAGATTTAGGAGCCACAGATCATGTGAAAGGTATATCGCAAGTCTTTTCGTCCTATACATGTGCAGGGAATAAGAATGTAAAACTTGTTGACGGTTCCTCTGCTACCATCGTTGGCAAAGGGAACGCGCCTATTTCTAATTTCCTGATCCTAAAAGATGTCTTACATGTTTCCCATTTATCCTATAATTTGTTATTTATCCATAAACTAACCCTTGATCTTAACTGTTGTGTTGTCTTTATGTCTTCTCATTGCGAGTTTCAGGATCTGGCCTCGGAGAAGATGATTGACAATGCTAAACAAGACAGTGGACTCTATATCTTCGCTGCTGAATCTCTCATTGGAAAACAAGGCGTGAAGACTTGTTTTAATTCTGCTTCGTATGACTGCGAGATTATGTTATGGCATTTTCGTTTGGGACATCTGAATTTTCATTATTTGCAATGACTACCAAAGTTGTTTTTGAATAAAAGCCCTTTTTTATGTAGATGTAAGTCTTGTGAATTAGCTAAACATCACTGTGTAGTTTTTCCCTCTCAATCTTATAAAGAGTCTGCACATTGTACTCTCATACACAGTGATGTATGTGGTCCATCTAGGGTCGTAACAATGTCTGGCAAATGATGATTTATCACTTTCATTGACGACCATACTAGAATGGCATGAGCATTTCTTTTAAAGGATAAATCTGATGCTGCAACTGTGTTTAAATTTTTTTATCATATGGTTCAAACAAAGCTTAAATATTTCGCAGCGATAATGGCAAAGAATATTTCAATCATTTACTTGGCGACTTCTTTGCTGACAAGGGAATTATTCATCGAAGTTCTTGTACGTATACACCACAACAAAATGTGTAGCTGAACGGAAAAATAGACATCTACTCGAAGTTGCTAGGGCACTCAGTTCCAAACAAAAGTGCCCAAATATCTTTGGGGTGATGTTATTCTCAAATACTTTCCTGATTGTCGTCTCATCATAAATATTCCCCTCAAAATTTTCGGTAGTAATGCCTTTGTCCACGATCGCGATCCTAGACAGTCTAAACTGGATCCTAAATCTTCAAAACTCATTTTTATTGGATATCCGACAAATCAAAAAGGCTATAATATTTTGATCCAATTTCGAGCTGAAGTAGGTGTAGCTTGTATAGATGAGAAGATGCAAGAAAGTCGCTTACGCTGATTTGGTCATGTTCGACGTAGGCCCAGTAGTGCACCTGTACGTCGAGTGGAATCCATGGATTTCGGCCAGTTCACGAGAGCGAGAGGACGACCGAAGAAGACATGGGTCGAAGTTATACGTAAAGATTTGGAGTGCAAGGGGATTACAGAAGATATGTTGGCTGATAGAAGCTTTAGGAGAAGACTGGCGCATGTGTCCGACCCGACTTGATTCTCTCTATTGTTCATGTAGCCTACCTCAATTCATTGGGATTAAAGACTTAGTTGTTGTTGTTGTTGTTGTTTACACAAGAGATTTAGCCCGACAAAACAAGCAGCTAATGTCCCATTGCAAAACCATGAGTCTACTCAAAGGGCGGATGCTGAGATAAGTGATGATGCCTCAAATAACAATCAAGGTATGCCTAACTTAAACTCTTCAATCCAAACCGATCTTCCTATTGCCTTAAGAAAATGAGTCCGGTCATGCACACAACATCCTCTGTCAAATTTATATCTTATGAGAACCTGTCACCTTCTTTCTGCATATTTGTCTCTAAACTTGACACTACCATAATTCCAACAAATGTACAAGAAGCTTTAAAGATCCCTAAGTGGAAGGATGCGATTTACGAGGAAATAAAAGCTCTCGAGAAAAATTCTACGTGGGAGAAAGTCTATCTGGTAAGTCTATTGTTGGCTGTAAGTGGGTGTTCACCATAAAGTATAACTCAGATGGTTCTTTATAGAGATATAAAGCCCGGCTAGTTGCTAAAGGCTTCACTCAAACTTATGGAGTCTCGCCTGTGGGAAAACTGAACCAGTTCGGGTCCTTCTATCTATTGCTGCAAATCTTGATTGGCCACTCAATCAACTAGATGTAAAGAATGCGTTCCTGAATGGTGAATTAGTTGAAGAAGTTACATGGAAGGACCCCCAGGTTTTGCTGATCAGTTTGGTCCGAAAGTATGTAGATTTAAGAAATCTATTTATGGCCTCAAACAATCTCCGAGAGCTTGGTTTGAGAGATTTACTAGATTCGGTGAAAGCCAATGCTATAATCAAGGGCAATCAGACCACTCTCTCTTTACAGAACATTTTGAAAATGACAAGATTTATGTGCTTATTGTTTATGTTGATTACATAATTCTGATAGAAAATGATGCAGGGGAGATGGACAGATTAAAAGGAAAGCTTGCTAAGGAATTCGAATCAAAGGCAGTTACGGCATTTCCTTGGAATGTAAGTAGCACGTTCCAAGGAAGGAATTATGGTGACACAACAAAAAGATATCCTTGATCTCTTAAAGGATACTGGGATGAGTTGGTGCAGACCATCAGATACTCCAGTAGAAGTAAATGCTAAATTAGGAGATATAAACAGTGGCAAACCAGTCGACATAGGGAGATATCAAAGACTTGTTGGGAGACTGGTTTACTTGTCTCACACACGTCCAGACATAGCCTTCGCAGTTAGTATGGTTAGTCAGTTTATGCATTCACCATACGAAAAACACCTTGAAGTTGTATTCGAATTCTTTGGTACTTGAAGGGAACACCTGGAAAGGACTGCAAAGAAAATAAAGAGAGAGAAGTCGAAGTATGTACAGATGCTGATTGGGCAGATTCTATTACCAATCGAAGATCCACTTCAGGATACTGCACAATATGCTTGGGGCAACTTGGTATCCTAGAGAAGCAGGAAACAAAGTGTTGTGGCCAGAAACAGTGCAGAAGCAGAGTTTTGATCAATGCCTCAATGAGTATGTGAGATACTTTGGCTAAAGCGGGTCTTGGAAGAACAGAGATGAGTAAGCCTTCTTATGAAATTATATTGTGATAACAAAGCAGCTTGTTTACAATCCAGTGTTATCGACAGGACTAAGCGCATTGAAACTGACAAACACTTCATAAAAGAAAAGTTGGAAGAATGAACAATTTGCATCCCATTTGTTCCATCATTGTTGCAAGTTGCGGATATATTAACTAAAGGGCTTTCTAAACATCTCTTTGAGACTCAAGTTAGCAAGTTGGGCATGAAAGATATCTTTGCACCAACTTGAGGGGGAGCGTGATAGATTTAGATTAACAAGGAATAAATCTATTATGATTTGATTAGGATTTAGATTAGGATATTTCCTTGTTTATAGAGATTTGATATCTTGTATTTTTTTCTATTTAAACACTGTAATTGTATAGGCATATCATACCAAAATAATAGAGAAACATTTCTCTCCAATTTCATGTTCATGTACGCTAATTGATATACGCCAAGGGGTACATAACCCTTCACAAAAACTGAAAAATCGATTTTGGACAGCGAACATGTGTTGCGCCTATGCGCATCGTTCTCTGCCTGGAATTATATTCCAGGCAGAGAGGCGCCTAGGCGCCACTCCTACTGCCCGTCCCGGGCAGTTTCGATGTCCCATTTTTGTTCCGTATTTTCGACTTTTACATGATTAATTTCAATTCATTAAATATATTTTTCTAACATATATTGGGAAGGAGTATTGGGTTTGTATCTAACCAATTAGTGTTCTGGGCTTAAATTCTAAGTTTGAGCCATAAGGGGTGAACTAGCTCAATTTAAATGTAGGACTCATAAAATTATCATGCTGTGATCCTTAGCCAAACTGTGTTTCGAATTCTTTTGAAACTAACATACACTGGTTAACGGATTTGTGGTACATGTCAATGATTTTGGAACAATTCAGTCTTCACGATCAGATAGAGTTGTATTTAGCAAAGTCTCTGGTTTCTTTTCAAGGAAGAAAAGGATAACTTGGAAGTAATTTCATATCTAAGAAGAATGTGGTTGTTGCTGTGTGAGGAGTATAACAGAAAGCAAATATGCATTTATATGCTTTGATGCAATGAGCAGACCATATAGGTGTAACCAGAGGTTACTTAATAATGTGATTAGCTGCCTTTTGGACTCCAAATCAGGTATCATAGATCTTATTCTCAATGTGTTAAGCTGGTTTTTTAGGGGACAGAAAATGAAATCTCAAGTTTGCAATTGCTAATGGTTATCATTTACATGTTATCCCTTGTTGGTTCTTCTTAGTTCTTATTGCAAATAAAATGCAGTCAAGTGCTTCAACTATGTGTCTTTTCCCTTTATCAAAATTGTAATTACATTTTTGCAGGTGATAAGAACGTAAGCTTCTAGTAAGGCTTGGGTTGTTGGCTTTCTGATGGATATTTTCGGAGCGTTCTTGATGCTTCTAGCACTTTCTCAAGCACCTGTATGTGCATACTTTTTTCCCCACATGTAATCTGCTCAACTATTAATTAATGTACTCTCATCGGCTCTCATTGGCCAGCGTATTGATTGAATTCGAAAATTTGCGTGTGATACAGGTATTGGTTGTACAACCTGTTTCTGGTTGCGGACTTGCTATCCTTTCAGTTTTTTCTCATTTTCATCTGAAGGAGATGATGAATGCAATTGACTGGATTGGAATTACATTGGCTGGCATTGGCACTATAGGTAATGTAAGCTAATTGGGATGTGGACTTGTCTTGTACTTGTTTTAATTTTGGTATCTCATTGTAATGTGAACCATTACATGCAGAGTATTAGACTCGAGAATTTCTTGGAGAGGGGAACGAAAATGGAATTTTTTAGAAAAAATTGTACTCATAAAATTTTATTATTATTTTTTTCACTTGAGGGGTGGTGGTTGGGGGGAAGCCGCATCTCCCTTGCCCCAGGGGCAAGGACGATACATAAGGTGGGCCCAGCCTAGCCCACCCCATATAGAAGTATAATAAGTTGTGTTTTTATTTTTTTAAGAATACAAAATTAAAGTTTAGGCCCAACAAGATAGTCCACAATATTTAGTCGCAGATCCAGTCCAACAAGAAAACCGAATAGAGCCAGTGATATAAACACATTGCCAATCATCAATGTCGGATCATTTTTTAAAACAAAATAAACAACAAAATTCTTTAACCTTATTCAATTTAATTAATAAATAAATCCCTTTAAAAACACCAACTTCAGAAGTCGTTGCCATGAATTTGTTCACACAACGCGTGCTCAATTTGTATCAGTACAATTCTTTCGGGACATTCTTCAATCTTATTTTCAAAATTAGACATAAAAGTAGGGTTTTAATTTTTCATCGTACAAACTCATTGGATGTATAGTTAAGTTTATTCATTAAAATTATTGTAAACTATCTATTAGATTATTAATTGAAATTTTGTTGATTCAATAGATTTTGAATTCAGAACTGATGAATGTTACTAAAAATCTCTGTATAATAAAATATAGCATCACTCAAATTGTCTGATTATATTTATAGCATCTTATATTTTATCTTATTCATTTATAAATTCGTTTGAAATATTATCTATTATTGTATGCTTGACTTATTATTAGCCCAGCCAACTCTAAAATCCTGATTTCGTCCCTGCCGAGGGCTAATGCCCATGACCATGATAGAGTCCCAAAATACACTCTGACTAGGCCCTTCTCTAGTTTTATATTTATTCATCTTGGTACAGGGATCGGTGCTGGAGGGGAGGAGCAAAAGGCATGTTCCATCTCAGTTTTTCATTTGCCATGGCTGGCATTTGTGGTTGCGATCTTGGTTGTAAGTATCTTATGTGATATTTTTGAATTACTTGAATACTAGGTAAATATAAAAGAGGACTGGTATTTCTTCGCTACTGTTAAATGTATAGAAAATCTAGAGATTATATTAAAATTAAAAACTACAAAAATTATATTTATATATTTTTTGATAATCTACAAGAATAACTATTTAAATATGATGATTTTGGTTATTTTTAAATTTAGTGGAATCAATGATGCAGAGTCAAAAAAAGGGGATTTTAACCAAACACTATCGAGAAGCCAATACAATATATCGATTCTGATTTCGAAAAGATTAAATACAAGCAAAATATCCAAAGGGGATGAGAACATGTGATAATAAGGCCTATCTTTTTGTTTGTTGACCCTCCTAAATAAAAAAGGAAATGGAGAAATCACGTAAAAAGATAGTGCAATTGTAATAGGATCATTCAATTGGTTGTTCACCATAGCATGTAGTGTAAGAAATTTATGATATGAACATATAAGTGCCAATTTAATATAATTTATGGATGGTATCATGAAATGTCTTGCTTCATTATTTTTCTTTGATCCTCTAAGAAGAAAAATAATTTGAGATTGAATAACGAAGTTATTATGGTATACTTTTAATGTTTTTTTCTAAATATTAGGTACTATGGGTGGCTTCGAGTGTACAGACGACAAAGAAGAGAACAAGAATTGGTGTTGTTTTGAATGTTTCTGCTGGTAATGCTACACTAACACTAATATGTCTCACAAACTGGATTTATGTCCGCATTTTGCTATGCAGATGCAATATGAAGTCATTGCGGAAATAATATACGGCTTGGAATCCGGCATTTTATTTGGGGTAAATAGTTCTTCCCAGAATCCAGAAACGAGTCTACTTGTGTTCTTGTGTTTGTGGAGCAGTGATTTTCCAAGTTAATGCTATCCATCTGCATTTCAATCAGCATTTGCTGCAGCGCATCTGGATTCGTTGTCCAGGTAACGTAAAAATTGCTTTACTGATATGGACTCAATTGTACAACGAAGTTAGATTTTGGTAATGGTGTTTCCAAGATCATAATCCCATGTAACGGTTTGGAACAGACCCGTGGTTTGAAGCATGGGAGGGCAATTGTGGTGTCTACTTGCGCAGCCGTTGCTTCGATTTTGACCGGTGTACTTGCTGGTATTCTTGCTTTAGGGGAACGATTGCCTTCAGCACCAGTAGCTCGTTTCTTGCTTCTTAAAGGATGGTACCAATCTACATGTTTCTTTCCTTCCTATATCCATCTGTTTAATACGTTAGCAACCATGAACTTCTCATTTTGTTTGCTAAAATATATGTACATTCATTTTTATATCTCCAAAATATAATCATTACTTTTAATTTATTTCATTAATTACTAAGATATTCATCAGAATCTTTGTAATCCTATTGGTAACCTCAACACGACTGGTACAATTCCTTCCAAGGCCACAACGATCTCTTCCACGAAGAAGCGTGGAACATATGGCACACGTGCAAGGGACACAAATCCGAGTGCTGTTATACAAGCCAGCACGTTGCATCATTTACTATCGCCTCCCTCTAAAACAAAGGCTTGATCATACACAAGTAAAAATGCTAGCAATCATTGGATGACTTCAGATTCTTAAAAAAATGTGAATACTTTGGCTCTATAGCTACTGCTTGATCCATTCTTTGACAGTTTACAGTTTCTTACATGATCTGTTAGGATAGTTCAACGTTGGATCGAGTCCATGAATCCTGTTAAATATATCCCCTCATTTTGTCGTTTGTACAAGAGAGACGCATAAAAACACGATGGGGTCGTTTGCTTGTTATTGGTTCCGGTCCAACATAGGAACTGCCAGTAAAACCATGAGGAGTGGTACAACATATATTGTTATACAATATGTTTTCTTGACAAGAATCAGTGTGCTTAAAACATGGATGGAAATGGAATTAGTCGAGTTGTACAGCTACAAATGGATGCTCTCGTGAATATACTTGCAGAGGGTAAGCGGAAATGTTGGAATTTTTATTCTTTTTGAAAGTTTTAATGGCACTTTCACAACACTAAGATGCTTTTGAAATGGTAGCAGAGGATGAGATTTAAAAAAAAAACAAAAAAAAACCCAAACCAAATGTACAAAAAGTTTCAAGTTTTTCGTCGCAGAACCCGAAAAATGATTTTTGAATGATCTTTAAAACTACAATAGTTCAAGGATGTGGATCTTAAAACCGAAATGTTCCTACCCATTGGGTAGCTAAGACCTAAGCCTTAAAACCTTACCAGTCAACATCAGATCGAGGGGTGGACCTAGGATTTGAGGTAGAAGGGGCAGCAAAACTTGAATTCTAGGAACCACGAACGAAAATTTGAAGCTTATTTTTATTTGAAGAGGGCAACCATCTTCCTGCTCAGTCCACCTCTGAGACCAGGAATCGTCCAAGAACTTGACTGAAAAGTAGGGTCCCAATACTGGATCTTACAAAGAACAAGTAAATTAAAATATTGCGTGACAGGCCACATCCCAGCGGATTCAACTTCGTTCTGAATTGGGAGTGCAGCAACTTAAAAGTCAAGACAATGTCACACAGTTCTTATTATCAACTTAGAAGTCTCTAGAAGATGTCACGCAGTCCTACTTGTCAACAGTATCTTTTTCATGCAAAACATGAAAGGAAAGAAATAGCATGTACTAAATCATAAATTGTGTCCCAAATGGTAAAAACATTATTAAAGACATCATATATCTATCCAGGATATAATGCCTACCACAAACAAGATTTTCATAATGACTTTCTTACATATGTGTAACCACCCAATTGTTCCATTTGCCAGCTTTCATGCGGGGCGACATGGTCGCTGTAAGGAGCGAATTGCTGCAAAATTAATCATAACAAAAACATCAGTGATGCAAATAGTTCGATAGTGTTAAATAAATCTCATATTCGAGTACCTCCATCTTAGTTAAAAGCTCGTTGGCAGTAGGAGCAGAAATAACTATGTGCCGAGCACCTGGTTTGATAAAGCCTTCTTCAACACCTTTATCGAATAAATTGAGCAACAAGTCATAGTAACCATCTACATTTAGCAAACCAACCTGTCCACAAAGCAAACACATTATCAAGAAGTAATAAAAAATACACTCGTTTTCTTTGAATAGAAATAGAAGCATCACCGGTTTTTTATGAATTCCGAGTTGTGCCCATGTTATCATTTCCATTGTCTCTTCCATGGTTCCATATCCTCCTAGAAAATTCAGGACGTAGATATAAATATGCTTCTTTCTAAATATTTGTTTAAAAGAAACCAACAAATTTATGAAAAAAAATACTTAAAGCTTTCATGTTATACACATTTACCAGGAAGGGAAATGAATGCTTCTGCCTCTTTAGCCATTTCAGCTTTACGCTCATGCATATCTGAAACGATTCTCACATCTCCAACGGCTCCCCCCGATATCTGTCAATATAACTCATCTATAGTAGCTTATCAGGGAAATAAATAAACGCAAAAACTACAAAAGGACCCCTATGAGGATTTGGAATATCAAACTATATGTTAAATAAACAATGGCACAAGTCCTATTCAAGTTGCATCATAGCTGCTGTATAAGTGGGTTCAAACTATGCCAGATGACCTTCGAGTCCCAAACTTGACCAGTAAGTCCTAGAAACCTTGATTGGTCAGTGAAATAACGGATAAACTAAACAAACATTCTAGTTTAAAGTCAATTAAGACGGAGCTGTAAAATCTAATGCAAATATACCTCAAAGGGAACTAGAGCTTTGGGAATTACTCTGCATAAGGAAAAACTGGTTATAGCATTGAATATCAGTCGCATTTTATGTAACTTTTATTTTTTTACAAAACTTACCCAAGAACATGGCAACCACCATCATAGACTCTTTGAGAAATTAACCCCATCAACCCGACACTTCCACCACCGTACACCAAGTCTATCTTCCTACTTACCTGCGACCACCCACCATTCACAGAGTACACAAATCTTTCACATGACAAGAATATAATCAAATGGAACAGCATGGAGATGATTTAATGTATTTCAAGGTTGAACTCTACATTTTTTTCTAAAAATCATGAGAATCCCAATGCCACAATGAAGGAAAAGCACTTGAATAAATAAAAACACATTCAGGTTCATTGAATAGCTCTAATAAAAAAAAATACAAGAATCTCATTCTTCATAAAGGAGAAATTCACCCCAAAAGTCAATACCTTGACCTAGAACCAAGGAAAATTAGCAAGTCAATTGCAGCCAACAATTATTAAGAGTCAACAAAAAGATAGATTCTTTTTTTCCATGAAAGGTAAAGACACCAACCAGTTCATTTCCCAAGTCATTAGCAGCATCACTGAAGACTTTCCTGTGGCCAGGCTTACTTCCACAAAATACACAAATCTTCTTGAACTTGCTACCCAAATCTTCCATTCAATCCACAGTTCTTCACACTAATCAATTTAATTGCTCCTATTACAGATACTAAAATCAAATTGACACCGATGATAATTCAAATTTCACATATAAATTATAACGGCACTGCACACAAAAATAAAGAAAAAGATCCAAGAGTCGGGACAAATTAACATAAAGGCAATCTGGGCATTTCTTGACTCAATGAATATACCGGTTTAAGTCCCAAAAATCAATACACATTAAGATTTTTCTGCGGTTTTCGCCACCGTGTGTGTGTGTGTGTGTTTTTCCCGCAGACGTGCATATGATTAAAGAACGAAAGTAGAGAAGCAGCCAGGAAAAGAAAGTTTAAGACCCCTCGTCGGTCTTGTTTATAACGCTTGAAAACATGTGTTTGAGCTTCCCGTTTAACTCACTCGGTAAAAACTAGAGATGGCAATGGGGCGGATCCAGATCTGAATCTGTATTGAACAAGCCCTGTCGGGGATGGTATTGACCCGCTTCAACCGGGTTTGGAAGCGAAGCGGGGCAGGGCGGGTCTTGGGATTGGCCGAACCCGCCCTGGAGCCGCCCTACTATACATTTTTAATTTTTTTTTAAAAAAAATGATATTAAATATACATTTTACTTTTTTGATTGAACAATAAAGTACAATTATTTAATTTTATATCAAAATTCACGTGTTCGTGTTAAAAAGTTGGACATTTTGAAGAAAATGGAAGCAAATTAATAAATATTAAGTAACTTAAAGATAGTTTTACAATCCTTATTATAAATATTTACTAGATAAAACATGAAATTTAATCACAAAACTCAACTTTTATGTTTCAAAATTGATTTCGTGGGTCTAAGCGGGGCGGGGCGGGTCCAGGTTTTATGTGTAGCGGGGCGGGTCCTGGGATTGACCAAATCCGTCCCAAACCCACCTCGTTGCCATCCCTAGTAAAAACTCACTCTTTCTTTGAGAAAAACTTGTATTCTACTACAGTAATGTGCGGAAAAAAATTTAACCCATAAAAATAACATGTAGGTTGTATTTATTTATTATAAATTAAGATATATGTTGTATACTTCATATTTACCAAGAACTCAATTTTTTGAATATATATTTTATTTATTCTTTTTTTACTCTTTATAATTTTCATTTCGTTCTTTTAAGTTGTCTTTTTCATTAAAATTGTTTTTTATTTAATACAATTTATAAATTATAGGCTACACATATTTTATGAGTGTGTATGTTATTGAACTCATTAGTTTTATTTATTTGTGATTTACATATAGTTTTAATACAATATTTACTATGTCATATTATAATTATATATTTTATAATTTAATTATGAAATTTCTAGTTAATTTTACTCATTTTAGTATGTAAAGCGAACAAAAAAATAAAATGGTATTCGCTTGTACCCGTTTCAGCCAATTCAACAATAATGAACCCTATTTCAGTATTCTGTGAAACCGTGGCGGATTTAAAATTGAAGGTGACGGGGGCAAAAAAGCAATCACATAAAAAAAACTACGAGGGAAAATACAATTTTAATGTAGTAATATGTAGAGTTGTCAATTTAGGTCAACCAGACCCAACTACTCAAATCAGTAACCCAAACGGGTCAGCTTATTTAGACCCATCTCCAAATGGGTTTGAAAAAGCCCAACCCAACCTAACCCGAAGTAGGTTTTCGGTTAGACGGAGCAATCCATCATAAAATAAAAAAATGAAAAAAATATATAAATTTATTAGGTTTTAATGAATTTAAATTATTAATAATTCATATATTATCTATAACATTTGACCAAATAGTTTAACACTCAATATCATTGATATAAATTAGGTAGACGACTAAAGAATTAGGGAGGTTTATAATTAAATAATGATCTAAAAAACAATGTCCAACTTATAAGCTTAGCTGCGGGCCTAACCTGGCCCAACCCAACACATCTCAACCCATACCAAAATGGGTTAACTCATTTTGACCCACTTTTAAATGTGTAAGAAAAAGTTAACCCAACACACCAATTTTGTATAACGAGTTGAGCCAACTCGACGGGCCAAACCCAAATTGACAGCTCTAGTAATCTGTAATTTAGAGGTGTAAAATGCAATTTTATGGGTAATAAAAAAATTGAAGGATGTCATTTGTTCTCCATTATCGGCTGTGCGTCCACCCCATGCTCTTAAATATGCAGTTATTTACTTTTTTAATCAAATTTTTTTTTAATTTTCAAATGAAGTCGTCACATACGATGACGATTTAGGTTATTTTACTAAAATATCTGAAAATAACTTATTTTGTTAAATTTATTTTTTTCGATTATTTTATTAAAACACGCTAGTTGGGGTAATAGAACGATAAATTTATTTTGGTATAAATCATTGATTCTTGAATATTTTTAATCTGTAATATTCAATAAAATATTTATTTATCGTTCACGTGAGACATCTTTTTATCTTTTAGCTTTCTTAAATCCGGTTCTGGGTTGGACTGGTTTCAACCCAGAACCGATTTTTTTGAATTTTTTTCAAAAAAACGAGGATATATTTATCTAAATAAAAAAATTATTTTTTTTAAAAAATAACGGATCCAGTTCCAGATCAGGCCGGAACTGGATTCGTTTGTCCGGAACCGGTAAGATACTGGATCTGGAACATTAGAACCGATCCGACTTTCGGACCGATTCGAAACTGGTTAGCATGGTTCTGATTCCAAACTGGGCTAACCGGTCCGATTTTGGGATCGCTCCAGATTGACCCGGCCCTTAAGCAGCCCTAATCTTAACCCTGAAATGATATGTTCCATCGGTGTTTTGAAAATCGGACCGGTTTAATCGGTAACCAGTGCTTAATCCGGTCGATCATATAAAACCACTCAACTAAAAATCGGTGGGAATCGGATTGAATCGGTCAAAAATTGGGTCAACCGGTCCATCGATTAAACCAGTTGTTTCTTCATTTTTCTTTCTTTTTCAAAATTTTAATTTTTATTTTGTTAAAATTATAAATCAAATTTTTACAACAAAAATATTATATATAATTTATTGAAATAATTAATAAATAATATTTTATGTATATATCAAAAAATCAATATAATTTCATAAAGGTATATTGTATATTATATATAAATATTTTTATTTTCTCGTAAATTATAAAATATGTGAATCATTTTATAATTTTTAAAAATTTTCTTATGATTTTGGAACATTGTTTTTTTTTTTTTTTGTATTGCTTGTGGTTTTTGATATGTTTTATAGTTTTTCTTTTATGTATGACAATTGTTTGATCTGATTTTTGAAGTTTGACATGTAATATTGATGTAATGATTTTTTTTATTTTGAACAACTTGAAACTATTGTAAATACAGGCATCGATTTCATGTCCGGTCCGATATTGAAAACACTGTGTTCCATATATATCATTTCAATAATCGATGTACTCTTAAAACATTATACATGTGGTAGTATCAAATTTTTCATCGGTTTATTTGATGATACACTTAAAGATAGTGCATCTCAACCGGATATCTTAATTGTATACTCAATATTCTCATTTTGACCCCTTTCATTAATCATAATAGTTTAGTATCCAAAATTTGCTTTAATATTTATCTTTCACAAAATACTCCCACAAACAACATTGAAAGCTAAGATAAATACATTTCTATAATTTCAAAAGGCAAAAAAAAAAAAGAGAAGAAAATAGAGGTAGGAAAGTAGGAATATAATGGTCAGAATAATTAATGACAATGAAAAATTATTTTTTTAAAAAGCAAAGAAATTATGGGAAATTAGTAAATATTAATTACATTAAAATGTCCATCTGAAGATCTTGATTCTTAGATCAACCTTACACTTTGCATCGGAAGAGTTTGCTAATGCTGCTTCTTTACCCTTTGGCATCAAACCCTTAATCCCATCGCATTTAACTCTGATCCCAATCTTCTTCATCTTCAGTTTTTCCAATTTCACCCCCATAATTGTGTCCATCACAATCTTGATAGGCATCCCATTTTTCCTCTTCAGATCTGATTTCAAGGAGTTCACCGAATCGACATCCAGAAGTTGAGAATTCAGCTCCACTGTAGTGTGGATTATGAAAATGGTGTCTGGGGAGTTCGTGAAGGAGTTTGAATACGACCCGTTTGATATAATGATTGATGGAGATAGTACAGTTACGGAAATGGGGTCGTAGTAGAATATCGCCTTTTCATTTGGATTCCTCACGGAGAGAGTTAGATTCATTTTTGTGGTGAGGTGAGTGGTCTCGTCGGAGGGGGTGGTGGTGAGGTTGAAGTACGAGATTTTGACGGAGGTGACGGAGAACGAGGGGCGGTGGGGATGGTAGAGTACGTAGAAAGCCGCGGCGGCAATGGCTGCGAGGAGTAATATTCCAATGAGGAGGAGAGTAGCCCAGAAGCAGGTGAGGCAAAAGCAGCGGCGGCAGCTGAAGGGTCGGTGGTTGTGGGAGATGGGGGTGGTGGGTCGGTATTGGTGGCGCATGGGGTTGTAGGGGTTTGTTTTGGCTGAGGCTGGGAACTGGGAAGGTGGATTGTTGGTCGTCTCGGCGGAAGTGCGGTGGATAGTAGGGGCGACGACGGTGGTGCCATTTTGCTTGTTCGATGAGTAAACTCTGTCATCAGTCATTTTCAAGAATATTTGAGGGACAGATTACCCGTTTGTGTGTGTGTGTGTTAAAACTGTAGATTGTATAAAGCCGTGAAGGGGATTCTTCTCCAAATTTATAGAAATAAAATAAGTGAATTATTGTATTTATTTCGTAATATGATATTGTCGGAATAAATATTATTTAAAATATTGTTATTTTCAGATTAAAATTTTAAATTTAATATATAAATTACTCTTACAATAATATTGGCTCTTCCGTTGCAAAGTCTATCGACCAAGTGTTAACCTTGCTGTTAGAGTGAAGAATCTGTCGGTCATAGAAAAATGCTTTTATAAACTAGGTGTCGACTCGATCAATTTAATATGATTAGTATGTTAGTTTATATATATTTTTATTTAACATATGTTGTGTTTTAATATTAAACTGATAGATAAGTTTGAACTTCGAATCGAATTTCGAATATGTTTATTCGAATTCGAACTCGAACTCGAATACTAAAATTTTGCTAAAGTTCGGCTCGATTCAGTTCGTTTACACCCCTAGTTATAATCAACATCATCTTCCCCATTTTTGAGATGTTTGGGGGTTTTTAAGAGATGGAATAAGAAAAAGAAGAGTTGAGCATTAACTAAGAATGGTTGTGTTACACCTCACAAAGGTTTGGAATCTTGTGGTTTCATTTGTTTCTTTTCTCTCTTCCTCAACGTGATGACAATGGCTTTCTGTCTCATGCTTGGGTTGGCTTTGCATGTATGTTGTTTGCTTGTGGAATACTATGTATCGAGTGTGAGAATTGTTTTATTTAATAATTTATATTCTTACCCTTTTTTCAAGTTTTCATAATATTTAGATATTTTCTCCTTCATTTCAGTTGTGTGGCTTGTATAAAATAAGAAAATCGTTTACGCTGTTTTATTACATACGATATATGCCCATCAATATGCTTGTGTGTTGAGTGGAGCCCATTGATTTTTGCTCTTTCATGAGAGTAAATAGACGATCGAATAAGACATTATTTTGAAGTTGCATATAAAACTTGGAGTCCAAATGCATCAAATATTCTGACTCAAAAAAGCTCTTAGAGAAGACTGATATATGTGTGCGACCCGATTTAGTTCTTTCTATGGTTCATATAGATTATCCCAATCTGTTGAGTAAAGAGTTAGGAGTTGTTTTTGGTTCGTTTCTAAGATATATTTTACCTTTCACATCTCATGTTTACTTCACAATGCTCAAAATTAGCCAAGGATTATGTACTATTATGGCCTGAAAAGAAATCTCAATCTACATGTGGGGTAATTAGTCTAACGAGGCGGGTAGGAGAAAGATTACATACTTTTTTTTTAGTTTAATAAGGTATCTAGGCTTGCGCCTGACTAATCCTTGGGTGACGATTTCGGCCCATCAGGACCGCCATCAGGTAAATCGATGGATGTGCACGGAGCAGATTTCTGAAGGAGATGACCAACAGGACCCGAACCCATGACAAACCTCCACAATATTTCAGTGAAGAATTTGTCTCACACGAAATTCGAACATGCGACGTCGGAGGAATCTCCACATATCACCTTAGGCCTTACCAATCGATCTATGCCCCTGATGGCAGAAAAATTACATACTTACTCTTATTCTATATGTATCACCTGCATCATCTATTCTTATTTTCTTCTTCTTTTTGTATGGAATTCCATCATTCACATTATTAATGTATAATATTAAAAGATTAAATTTTTAATAATCACAAGTATAAAATATAATTCATCGTTCTATCATACATATATTAGATATTATTAATACATATCCAAGGGCAAAAAAAATAATTAATTTTTTATTAATTCACAATATCAATCTTAATAATTTAAAGTAAATATAATTATTTATAATCCTGATTATATCTTACAATTCATATCATTCGAAATAAACACAACCATATCATACAATTAATCGATACTAACACTTCTCTCGATGTCGCTCTTAATTCACAAAATTTGGTTTCTATAGTTTTAATTATATAATAAGTTTCCCATTAAAGTGTACTAAATATAATGATCCGTCATGTATAATTTTTGTGCAATCAAGAAACAATTTGGGGCCTTCGTGTTGACCAACAATTTGGTTTAATTACACAAGTAAAGCAAGTACAATAATCGACTTTATTAAAATGTTTCAAAAAATAATTAAAATAATAATGACAGTGGACTGACCACTTTTTACTATTAGCTATTACTTATTGATTACACCTTTATCAATGAAATAACTGATTAATTGTAATCTTATTTTTAAAGAGAAAATGAAATTAAATCATGTATGACATTGATTACTTTGGGTTGGTTAATTGAATTCTGCCCTCGTGCCAGTTGCCACCGACACTGGTTAAAAGAATAGTCAATTTCAGTGTTTTCAAAACAGGATCGGACATGAAATCAATGTCTTTACTGATTACAGGTTCGATCGGTTCAACCATTGATTCAATCGGAGCATTATGTAATATCTATTTTAAGTTTTGTAAAATATATATACCATATATTTTACTATAGTTTCAAGTTGTTCACAATAAAAAATATAGTTACACCAACATAACATGTCAAACTTCAAAAATCATATAAAATGAAATGTCTAACATAAAAAAATAATAATAATAAAACATCTAAAAAACAACAAATAATACCAAAAAAGATCAATATCCCAAAATTATAATATAAAATATTTTAAAATATTTTGAAATTAATCACATATATTATAATTTACGAGAAACTAAGCTTGTTTATATATAATATACAAGACATATTTATTGAAATGAATTTTTTGATAAAAACACGCATAAAATATTATTTTGTAATCATTTCAATAACAATAAATTATATATAATATATTTTGTTCTACAAATTTGATTTATAATTTTAAAAAAATACATACTAGTTCAACCAGTCAACCGGTTCACTGATTGAACTGGTTTTCTACATGTTTAATTCGGTTCCCACTGATTTTTTATCAGGGTGGTTTTGAAGGTTCAACCAGACCAGATCAATCACTGGTTACAGGTTAAACCGGCCGGTTCGGACCGATTTTCAAAACACTGGTCAATTTAATCACTTAGTTTTGAAAATCGGATCGGACCGATCGATTCAACCTGTTTAACCGGTAACCAATGCTAATCCGGTTCGGTTGACCGTATAAAATCACCTGCTAAAAAATCGGTGGGAATCGGCTTGAGTCGGTCAAAAATCGGTTTGTTTCTTCATTTTTCTTTCTTTTTCACAAATTTTAATTATTTTTATTTTTGTTAAAATTATAAATAAATTTTTACAACAAAATATACTATATTTAATTTATTGTTATTGAAATAATTCGTAAATAATATTTTATGTATGTATCACAAAATCTATATAATTTTATAAAGTTGTATTATATATTATATATAAATATTTTTAGTTTCTCGTAAATTATAAAATATTTGAATCATTTATAATTTTTTAAATTATTCCTTAAGATTTTGGAAGATTGTTTTTTTTTTTGTATTGCTTGTGGTTTTTGAGATGTTTTATTGTTTTTTTTTTATGTTTAACATTTGGTTTGATCTGCTTTTGAAGTTTGACATGTAATGTTGATGTAATGATATTTTTTTTATTGTGAAAAACTTGAAACTATAACAAATATATTATATATATATATATATATATATTAAAAAAATTAAAATAGATATATATAATGCTAACGTCATCACCGATTGAACCAGTGGTTCACCGGTCAAACCCATCAAACCTGTAACCAGTAAGACATCGATTTCATGTCCGGTCCGATTTTAAAAACACAAATTTAATCTATTTTCTTCTTCAAATCCTATCGGGCTAATTACAAATCAATGAACTAAATCAGGTATGTCAACTAAAATTAAACAAATTATTGTAGACTTATTTTATTTATATTGATCCATATTTGGGTCCCACACCGGATGAATTTCCCTTTTATTGAGCAACTATTACAATTTACAAATACATGGGAAATGGAAAGGGGGTGATGCTTGAATTCGAAAGCCCAATCTCTTTTAATGGAGTTGATACCAACTAAACCATAAGTCATTCGACGAGTTTCACACTCAAAGAGGATAATAATTGGGAAAGCCCGAAAATTCAGTATGAGTGATGAAAAAGTGTGTTGCATTTTGAGGCATTGATAAACCCAATAGTTCCACATTTGTCGATGTTTACTGCCATTAATCAACTACTGGATATTAACAATATGGACAAGTAAAAAATTTCGTTGTGAACTTCACTTTTGAATACTCGAGTTCGAGTCTTACACTGTGCGGAAAAATATCTAGCCTCTCACCCTCTAATAATTTCATTGTTAATTTTGTATTATAATCGGACATGAAATTGATAATACAAATCAGGTTCTCCGATTTGTACAATTAATTTAATTTTATCCATTCAAAATTTTATGGAATTCAAACCACAATTTCTCATTTACGCCAATTTGATTTTGCCAAGATATAGCACCGCCACATATGTGTGGTTCTTGATGCACTTGGCTTTGTGTTCATGTGTGCTCTTGTGTGTATGTGTACGCAAATTTATTTGGTCACTCGATGCATGAGTGCGTGAAAAAATGTATATTGTTTGTTTCCCATGTAGATTCATAATTAGAAAATATATATAGTTAGATGTCTCTAGTCGAGTGACATCATGTGTCCCAACATCACGACATATCTCGAGTTCGTATATCGAGTTTCTTGATAAGTGTTTTGATTACCATGAGTTTCAAAATAAAAGATAAATGTATCTTTAGATTTATGCTTTCCCATACTCTAATGTTCATCAATTTTCAATTTAAATAATTGTAAGTTTGTGGCTTAGTTGGTATATTTTAAAATCAATTATTAAATTTTGGGATGTTGTGATATATTATAAATAATTATTTATACATAAATATTAACAAATCTTCTTCATTTTCCAGTTTTGGTTTTTTCTCATATTGAGCATCCATGAAGAAATCCCATCAAACGTCTTAAAGATTTATGATAATTATTGGATACATTTTAGTTATTATTAGTTAATCGTATAAAAATTGGGCCACAATAGAAACAAACAACTTGGTGTAACAGGGGAAGAAGTGGTTGGTGTTGACTAGGGATGGCAATGGGATTAGTCTAGACCCGGACTCGCATTGAACCCGCCTCGTCGGGGCGGGTCTGTACCCGCTTCAACTGGGTTTGGAAGCGGGGCGGGGTGGGTCCTGGGATTGGGCGAACCCGCCCCGAACCAGCCCCGCTATACATTTTTAATTTATTGAATATACATTTTACTTCTTTGATTGAACAATAAAGTGACATTATTTAATTTATATCAAAATTCATGTGTTCATGTGAAAGAAGTTGGACATTTTGAAGGAAATGAGAGCAAATTAATAAATATTTAGTAGCTTAAATATAGTTTTATAAAGATTATTATAAATATTTACTAGAGAGAACATAAAATTTAATCACCAAACTCAACTTTTGTGTTTCAAAATTGATTTCTAGCTAAATATTTTTTAAAAAAAAAAAAATTGGAATCGGGGCGGGGCGGGTCTAACCCGCCGGGTTCGCGGGGCGGGGCGGGTCCGGGTTTTATGTGTGGCGGGGCGGGTCCTATGATTGGCTAAACTCGTCCCAAACCCGCCCCGTTGACATCCCTAGCGTTGACCCCCCAAAATATGCATTAGAAATATGGGCCCACCATATTGGGCTCATATTTTCATAAAATGAAAATATATTTTTTGAAGTTGACAATCCAGCCACTCATCCCCGTGTAATGAACAAATACGAGGTATAAATTTATTTATTCTTAAAAATATAATTAATATTGCATAATTAGGAGGTTACATCTGTTTTCGTTTTTTTTTTTTTGCATTCTTCTTTTTCTCGAAAAACAAGTTTGGATTATTTTTTTTAGTTTATTTAGTTAATTTTTCAGTAAAGCAAATTATGGTTTATTTTTTACTTTTCTAACTGAGGGTAGTCAATAGAAACAAATATATTTTGCTTTCAATTGAGAGACAATTGTGGGTCATAGGGACAGTATAAATTTTTTGATAGAAAATATTTATAAAAAAAAATTATATTTGAAGTATTTCCAATCAAAATTGGATACTGGCCAATATCAAAAGTTACACTTGCTTTAGGTTAAAATAATAGGTACTTATATTTCGAGTTTCTTTTATGCTGATCTATGATTCAGAACCCACAATTACATTTTGAGAATTTAACGAATTTAATTCTCTTAATATCGTATTTTTTTAAAAATAATCTCAATAAAATAGTTTTGAATATAGCATTTCATAATTTGATAATCCTAAATTATCATTTTGCATATTTTCTCTTCCAAACTACTCCAAGAGTTGATCTTAGATACAGTATTGATCATAGAATCCAAAAGTTTGACAGTAACACAACGATTTAGTCCTTAATTTGCCTAATTATACTCCACAGCATTAGCTTCCATATAGCAATATTGAACATGACCATCAAGTGATCGTGCACACGCATCATGGATTTCTACAATGAGAAGATCCTACATAGCAATAATGGATACTTCTATGAACCACGTTAATCGCATCCACCTCTACGATCCATCATCTAAATTGTAATGGTATGTAAGGTGAGACATTGCTGGGGAAGTAACAAAACATAGCAAAAAGATCACTCTAAGTTGCATCATGTTAATTTTAATCAACCAAGTCGAAGGAGCAAACAAATCTGAATTATCGTGGCAAACATGGTTGAGGTTAACGCAAAACATGACTGCTCGATTCAAAGACGCCACATAATCAATTAGCCCGTTCGAAGTAGTGCCCATTTCAATACTTGTGGCATCCGTAGCCTCCGCTGAGAAGCCGTCGATGGTGTCGGAAATCGTGGTGCAGCCCATCAAAGAAATCTCCGTCATTGTTAAGTTGCCAGGATCCAAATCGCTTTCTTACTTCTTGCTGCTCTATCTGATGTAATGCTCTTTGTTAGTAATTAATGATGTTTGATTGTGATCATTTTTTATTGTTTGTATTTTAATTTTTTAATTGGGAGAAATCCTACAGAATTTGAAAACGACATACATGTAGCTGCACAGCGTGTTCCCTACGATATCTCATATCTGTAACACTTTTTTAATAATAATAATAATAACAACAACAATAGTAATAATGATAAAAATAATAATAAGTTATCAACTATTGAGAGTTAATAGTTTGCATAGATTTTTTTAATCATGACAAATATCATTATGCATGTAATTCATCTGCCTGAATCTTGCGTATAAAACACTCCAAATCCATCACTTTCAGCAGAAAAATCGCCCAATGTCCTTTGAAAAATGCCAAAGAAAATGTTAAAATTTTATGCCAAAAATATGTCAAAATTCATAAAATTAACCAAAATCTTTCCAAAAAATTCTGAAAATTTTACCCAAACTTCCTTATCAACCCAGAAACAAACGTATGTAGGTGGTGTAGTAAAATCGCAAAACAATTTCTGAACCGTGAAGAACAAGTGAGAAAATCTACCCAGAAAATTCACTCTGAGGTAGTATATTCATGCCTTTGTTACTACCTTTTATAAACTGTTTTTCGTCTTATATATTAAACAAAACTTGTTCAAAATGTGTTCTAGTGTTAAGAAATGTCGGCCGATCACCGAAAATGTTAACGTATGTACCATTTTCCGGTGGCCAAAGTATGAACGCTAACCATTGTGAAAAATCGCCATCTGGACAAAATGGGCTAGGAATTTCAAACTATGCTCTAAACAAAAGTTGTAGCTTATGAACCAACGAACCTACTGTAAAATTTTCAGCCACGCGTGGTGGCCTGTACTCATCCACGCGCCAAGCCTCGATGTTAAAAATTCCGACTTCCGAAGCTTTCTGCACCTATTTTGATCATATTATGATTTCATGAATTTTGAAGTTGGTTAGGAATTGTTATGAATTTTAAAAGTCTTTTTCAAAATTATCCGGACAAGTTTTATACAATAAGAATGTTCAACCATGCATTTAGGTCACTAATCACTATAAATTGCTTATATTATATTTATAGGAATTTCATTGGCAACTGGGTTCAAATCGAGTTAATCCAGTAAAATATTGTAAGATAGTGAGGTGAGGTGTACTACCCATTTCTTACAATATAGTCCTTTTGGCATTTGGCCTGTAACTTACAGTATATGTTTATTCAGTACCATACTTGTCATATATGTAATCATATTATACATCACAACAGTTCATGGATCATATTGTCTACATGCATTGTTACCATGTTCATCACTATTCTGTTTCTTCGAATGACTTAATGACTATTGGAGCCTTGGATAACAGACATATGTCCGCAAAGTGAGTCCACTGGACAACGCGATTCGGGCCCGGATAGTGAGTCCAATGAACAATGGATGATAATTCAGGGTATATGGTTCATCTAAACAACGCACACCATATTACGGTAGGAAAATGGTTCACCTTGGCTCATTAATGAATGAATGTACACCTCATATCTGAATATGTGGGAAAAAGTGCTACACGTAACTGTCGAGTGGGAGCCACCTCTTTAGCCCACAATATTCATCATAATGTCCTAAATCGTTATTACCCATTGATAATTTCCTTAAATCGTGTGTTATTTCTTTATTACATTACATGTCATAATGATACATTGCATCGATTGATAAGTACAAAATATAAGCCATTGTTATTCCTTCACTAAGTCCTTAAAGACTTGACCTCTATTTTTTTCTTATTATTTATTATGAGTTCCAGATACAGGAGAACCAGAGGAAAATTAGGAGAGAAAAAAATGAACATGTTGGCTTACAAGTACTTAGTACTTTATATTTTGCTAGAGTATCGAACCTTTTTAAGGAGTTGTTTTGAGTTGTATTTTGTTAAATATTTTATATTAACGCTTCCGCTATTGTTAAGTAAGTAATTATTACGTATTTACTATACAAAAGTAAAATTCAAGAAAGTTATATATATATATATATATATATATATATATATATATATATATATATATATATATATATACTTATGAATAGATTGTGGTACCAGATACGGGATAAATTAATATGTCCCGCAGAGTTGGTAGAGCGCCAGAATTACATGGTTATAGGCACTACTAATACATTTTATACATTTTAATATTTTATAAATGGTTTGTTTATTTGTTTCACAGATGACTGCCCCGTATCACCCACCTCCAATGAATTTGGAAAATGAGATTGTTTTTTTACGAAATGAAGTAACTGACTTGCGCAAAGAAATAGTGATATTAATTGAAAGAACAAGGGTGAAGAGCGTGAGTTGGGACGGATTTCGGAGGAAAGGGATAGACTAATGTTCCACTTGATTTATATCCAGGAGTTCTATGATAGGTGGTTGAGGAGTTTGATGAGTGGGTTACCTGCAAATTTGATACATAACACTATAGTTTCTTGTCGATATATGTTAGATGATGCCTTTCAGGTTTCGCAGGAAAATTTCATACCCACTACTATGTTTGAAGTATGAGAGCCGAGTGCTCCAGCCTATCGTCGCACTGCATGTATTTCCATCCCAAAAATAGACCCTACTAGGGATCCTCTTAGGTGGAATCAGTTCACAGATCCCCTGTTTCCTAACACGGTATATTCATTTGACCCAATGATGGGATATATATATGACATGTTTCTTGATGAATTTGAGTTAACACCGGGAATGGAGTTAAGAGAGTCTGTGCTGAATGGTGATATAGCAGTACCAGTGACCATCACTACCACAATATCACCATCGACCTTGACAACCAAGATAGGGACGGAAGTAGAAAATGAATGCGAACCATCCGAGTGTACGCCATCAGAGTCTGAGGAAGAATTATGTTTCACCGCACCACCGAGATCACATTCACACCACCATATTGTCATGCTGTCAGATGATGAGGATTATGATATCAATATATCATCGCCCATCACCATATCGTATCATTAAGAATCAAGTTGTTTAAATCGTCCTTTTGGATATGCTGATGATTATTTTGTTGACATCATCATTATATATATATATATATATATATCTTACTATCTTATAATGGCTAAGTACTTTAGTGGTATGACCATTTTGCAAATCCGAAAATACCCTTACTATTATGTGCTAAATGACGCAAGACCCCTGCTAATTTGGATAACCACAATAACATCAAAAAAATAATTGGGAGGGTATTAAACTATAAAATCAATTTAAAAAAAGTTTATTACATCCCAAAATCAAAAATTAAAAATTAAATTTATAATTACCACCTCACTTTACGTAATAAATACTGTATATGCACGCAACGTGTGCAACGGAGCACTAGTATATATGATGAATATAAAAATTTAGCATATCAATAGAATGTTGTCTCGTAATTTATATATTATAACTATGTGATAGGATGCCATCTTCACATAATAAATCTAGCACGAGAAATCACAAGAAAGGAATTCTCCTGAGGAAGTACGGAACCCAAGAAGAAACGACGAGCAAGAAGAACAACATCCTCGACAAGAGCATCCCAAAATGCAATGGAACTTTTACTACAGTTCATGCAATTCTGTCAGCAAAATCCACCACGAAATGTTACGAAGAATGAGGAACCTTTAGACCGAGCACTGGAGCGATTTCTAAAGTTCCATCCACCTAAATTCCATGGAACCCCGAATGCTCATCATGCAGAGGAATGGTTGCTCAAAATTGAGAGAATTGTTTCTGTTCTCAACTATTCAGATGAACAAAAGGTCAGCTTTGCTCTCTATCAGTTTGAAGATGAAGCTCATCATTGGTGGAAAGTCATAGATCACCAATGGAGGAGAAATCAAACCACGAGAACCTGTACAAATTTCGTTCGTACATTCGAGGAAAAATATGTTACGTAAGTGATACTAAATACCCGTGAACGGGAACTTCATGGATTTGGTACAAGGAAGCCGCACGGTAGCAGAGTACGAGGCAGAATTTCATCGACTAATTCACTATGCTCCACATTATATGGATGATGAACTAAGAAAAACTAAAAAGTTCATCCAGTGATTAAATCTTGACATCCGTTGGGCCACATTATCCATTGAATCCACTAACCATGTTTATGCAGTCAATCAAGCACTATGGGTTGAATATGACATCAAATCATTGATCCAGAGAGAGCAGATGGACAAGAGGCCATATAACCCATATTTGGTTGAGATAAGCAACAATAAGAGAAATCTTGGAAAAGAAAAGATTGGAGAATTAGTTGGACAGAAACCACGATGAGGTCCAGAAAACAATTACTACTCAGAAGTGTAGTTATTGCAAAATTCCCAATCACAACGACGCTAGTTGCTGGAGAAAGAATGAAAAATGATTGATCCGTGGAAGTGAGCAACATCGTATCCAAGATTGCCCGAAAAGAACTCAGAAGACACCTCCGCCACAAAAACCTTAAATTCCATCAAGGGATTCGCTCTAGTGTGAAATAAAGAAGTTGACCCCACTGTAGTGGTTGAAGGTACCATTATTTTACTTTCAAAAGTTGGAAAAGTTTTTTTGTACCCTGGAGCTACGCATTCCTTTGTTTCTCCTACTTTTATCTGTGGTTTATCTCTGCCCTCAGAACAATTACCCTATCATCTAGAAATTAGTTTGTCGATAGGTTAAGGTAATCACTGATATTGTCTATAAGAATTGCCCACTAAAGTTCCACAATCGAGAACATTAGCAGACTTGATCGAACTACATATACGTAATTATGATATAATATTGGGCATGGACTGATTGTTCAAACATCAAGCCCATGTAAATTCCTATACAAAGGAATTAATTCTTCCAGACATCACTACACTAATCATCGAAGGTCCCAAAAAGCACATAGGACCAATGGAAGTTGTATCTACCTTGGAAATGAGGACAAATACAAGATATGGATAATTAGGATATCTGGCATATCTGATCAACAAACCCAATGATAAAGTCAAGATCATAGAAATTTTTGTTGTCCGAGAATTTCCAGAAGTCTTTCCCGAAGAAGTTACCTCTCTGCCCCCTCATAGGGAAATTGAATTCTCGATTGAACTAACTCCCCGAGCCATACCAAAATCAAAAACTCCATACAGAATGGGACCAACTAAGCTAAAAGAACTAAAGACACAATTACAGGAATTAGTCAAGAAGGGTTACATTCGACCTAGCACATCACCCTGGGGAGCTCCGGTCCTATTTGTCAAGAAGAAAGATGGCACACTGAGAATGTATATCGATTATCGTGAACTTAACAAACTTACTGTCAAGAACAAGCACCCACTACCTCGAATCTATGAATTATTTGACGCTATGCAAGGATCTGTATTGTATTTCAAGATTGATCTCCGACAAGGGTATTACCAATTGATAATCAGGGAACAAGGCATTTCTAAAATGGCTTTTAATACTCGTTATGGGCACTGCGAGTTTGTAGTAATGTCGTTTGGCCTGACTAATGCCCCAGCAACATTCATAGACATGATGAATCGGATATTTCAACCGTTTCTAGATAAATTCGTTGTAATCTTCATTGATGATATTCCGGTCTACTCAAAAAGCCGGGAGGAACACATACATCATTTGTGACTTGTCCTTCAGACTCTAAAAGAACATCAACTTTTCGCTAAATTTAGCAAGTATAAATTTTGGTTAGAGAATGTGACATTTTTAGGACACGTCATTTCGGGAAAAATGACTTGAAGTGGATCCAACAAAGATAGAAGCTATCACCCAATGGAAACAACCAAAGAACATCACAGATGTACGTAGTTTTCTTGGATTAGCAAGATAGTATCGAAGATTTATCCATAATTTCTCTAAAATTATTGCTCTACTGTCACGCTTAACTCGCAAAGACAATCCATTTATATGGAATGAGGAATGCGAGAAAAGTTTCCAACAGTTGAAGGGACTGCTGACACAAGCTCCAGTTCTTACATTACCCAATGGAACAGATGGATATGTAGTCTATACATTTGCATCCAATGAGGGCCTCGGATGTGTGTTGATGCAAAAAGGTGAGGTCATCATATATGCATCTCGGAAATTGAAAAGTCATGAGCTTAATTATCCCACGCATGACCTGGAATTGGGAGCTATAGTATTCGCATTAGCCAAATGGTGACACTATCTGTACAGAGCAATTTTCGACATCTTTACCGACCACCAGAGCTTGAAATATTTTCTTTACTCAAAAAGAGCTCAATATGAGACAACGAAGTAGTGGCAGATGCATTAAGCTGAAAAATAGGTCTCGCTCATTTGGATGTTAAGAGGACTAGCATCATACCTATGGAAAAGTTGTAGATTCGGTCTCATGGTCGCTTAGCGGGATTGAAGATTGAACCTTAATTTTATTCGCGCTTGAAGACAAATCAAGATTCAAATCCTGATATTATAAAGATAAAAGCATCAAAAGAAAACAAATCCGATTTTACTACTAACTCCGTCGAAATATTACTCTATCGAAATCGTATTTGTGTACCTAACTCCATGAAGAAAGAAACCTTGGAAGAAGCTCATAAATCGCGATTCATCAATCATCCATGAGGTTCCAAAATGTATATGGATTTGAAAGAATATTTCTGGTGGAATGGAATAAAGCGAGATGTCGCTGATTTTGTAAAGCAATGCGCCTCATGCCAAATGATAAAAGCAAAGCATCAAAGACCATCCGGACTTCTACAACTTTTACCTATACCAGAATGGAAATGAGATCAGGTAACCATGGACTTTGTAATTGGACTCCCAAACTCCGAGGAGGTCATGATGGCATATGGGTGGTGGTAGATCGTCTCACCAAATCAATGCATTTTATACCTATCAGTCAAAAGTATGGCGTGGAAAAACGCGCAAAACTCTACCAAAAGGAGATCATCCGGCTACATGGAATCCCTACTACCATCGTTTCAGACCGAGATCCAAAATTTACATCCAGACTATGGAAAAAGTTGCAGGAATGTCTCCGAACAAAGCTTTTAGCACAGCTGCTCATCCCTAGATTGACGGTCAGTCCGAGCGTACCATTCAACTTTTAGAAGACATGTACCTGCGTGCATGCTAGATTCTGGATCAAATTGGGAGAAGCATTTACCCCTCATGGAGTTCGCCTATAATAATAGTTATCAACCCACTATACAAATGGCCCCATATGAGGTATTATATGGGCGGAAATGTCGCTCTCCTCTCACTTGGGATGTGGAAGAATGGCGAAGCACTAATGATGGAAAGAACCAAGCAATACCGCTGGATATTATACAAGAGGCCATTGATAAAGTGCAAATCATTAAGCAAAGGATTCAAAAAGCTCAAAGTCGACAGAAAAGTTATGCAGATAAAAGATTAAAAGATTTGGAATTTGATGTAGGAGGTCGCGTGTTTCTGAAAATATCGCCAAGAAAAGGAATCAGGAGGACTGGAAGAAAAGAAAGTTGCAACCACGGTTCTTAGGACCATTTGAGATAACAGAACGCATGTCCTGTAGCATACCGATTAACACTACCAAAAACTGTCAATTGAATACACAACGTCTTCCATGTGTCACAATTACGGAAATGCCACATGGATGAGAAACAAGTGGTCGACTTCAATCAACTACATTAGAACCAGATCTCTCGTACGAAGAACGACTTATTCAGATCCTTGATCAGAAAATCAATGAACTCCGTTCCGGACCAATCCAATTGGTAAAGGTACTCTGGATGAACCAAAGTGTCGAAGAAGCTACATGAAAAAAAAAAAAAAATATTAGATACCAGTATCCAGAACTCATCCAATGACAATATTTGAATCTAGGGACCAGATTCTTTTAAGGGGTGGAGATTGTAAAACTTTTTTCAAATAATAATAATAATAATAATAACAACAACAATAATAATAAAAATAATAATAAGTTATCAACTATTAGGAGTTGGTATAGATTTTTTAACCATGACAAATGTCATCATGCATGTAATTCATCTGCCTAAATCTTGCCTATAAATACACTCCAAATCCATCACTTTCAGCAGAAAAATCGTCCAAAATCCATAGAAAAATGCCAAAGAAAATGTTAGAATTTTAGGCAAAAAATATGTCAAAATTCATAAAATTAACCAAAAAATTTCAAAAAAATTCTGAAAATTTTATTCCAACATTCCTTATCAACCCAGAAACAAACATATATGGGTGGTGTAGCAAAATCACAAAAACAAATTCAGAACCGTGAAGAACAAGTGAGAAAATCTACCCAGAAAGTTCAATTTGAGGTAGTATGTCCATGCCTTTTTTTCTTCCTTTTATAAACTGTTTTCGTCTTATATATTAAACGAAACTTGTTCAAAATGTGTTCTAGTGTTCAGAAATGTCGATCGATCACTGAAAATGTCAACTTGTGTACCGTTTTTTGATGGCCAAAGTATGAACGATAACCATTGTGTAAAATCTCGATCTGGGCAAAATGGGCTAGGAATTTCAAACTATGCTCTAAACAAAAGTTGTAGATCATGAATCAACGAACCTACTGTAAAATTTCCAGCCGCGCGTGGTGCCCTGTACTCATCCATGCGCCGATACTGTGGCACGTGTACTTCACGCGCCGCCCCGATGTTAAAAATTCCGACTTCCGAAGCTTTCTGCACCTATTTTGATCATATTCTGAAAGTTTCATGAATGTTGAAGTTGGTTAGGAGTTGTTATGAATTTTAAAAGTCTTATTCAAAATTACATGGACAAGTTTTATTCAATGAGAATGTTCAACCATGCATAAAGGTCACTAATCACTATAAATTATTTATATTATGTTTATAGGAATTTCATTGGCAACTGGGTTCAAATCGAGTCAATCCAGTAAAATATTGTAAGCTAATGAGGTGATGTGTACTACCCATTTCTTTCAATATAACCCTTTTGACATTTGGCCTGGAACTTACAGTACATGTTTATTCATTATTATACTTGTCATATATGTAATCATATTGTGCATCACAACAGTTCTTTGACCATATTGTCTACATATCTTGTTACCATGTTCATCACTATTCTGTTTCTTCGAATGATTGAATGACTATCGGAGCACTGGACAACAGACATATGTCTGGATATTGAGTCCACTGGACAACGCGGCTTCGGCCCGAAAAGTGAGTCCAATGAACAACGGATGACAGTCAAGGTATATGGTTCATCTGAACAACGCTCATCGTGTTACGGTGCGGAGAATGGTTCACCTTGGCTCATAAATGAATGAAATGTACACATCATATCTGAATATGTGGGGAAATGTGCTACGCCAAACTGTCGGGTGGGAGCCACCTCTTTAGCCCACAATATTCATCCTAATGTCCTAAATCTTATTGTTCATTGGTAATTTCCTTAAATGATGTGCTATTTCTTTATTACATAACATGTCATATTGATACATTGCATCATTTGATAAGTACAAAATGTAAGCCATTGTTATTCCCTCACTAAGTTCTTAAAGACTTAACCCTTATTTTTTTTCCCTTGTTATTTATTATGAGTTCCAGATACAGGAAAACCGGAGGCAGAACTGGAGGAAAATTAGGAGAGAAAAAAAAATGAACATGTTGACTTACCAGTACTTAGTACTTTATATTTTGCTAAAGTTTCAAACATTTTTAAGGAGTTGTTTTAAGTTGTATTTTGTTAAATATTTTATATAAAAGTTTTCACTACTGTTAGTAAGTAGTTATTACGTATTTACTATACAAAAGTAAAATCCTAAAAATTTATATTTATATATTTATGAATAGATTGTGGTATCAGATAGAGGATAAATTAATATGTCCCGTATCAGGTCCCACAACATCGTTCAAAGAGCAGACTAAAAAGCTCTGTGCCTGAGATGGGGTGTTTCAGAATTTCAAGAACCAGTATATTTGATTCACAAATGTAATTTTTTTCCAGTTTTTAGTGAGATGAGCATCATTTCTTTTTAAAAAAAGTCCTAATGGGAAATAAGGAAGTTGACCCCACTGCAGTGGTTGAAGGTACCATTACTTTACTTTTAAAAGTAGGGAAAGTTTTGAATTTCAAGAACCAGTATATTTGATTGAAGACGATAGATTGATCGAACCACCCCTTATTGTGAATGAAATTGTAGAACGATGATAAAAAGAGGAGAAAAGGGATAAAGCTCGTTTTTATTAAAAAAACATAAATTTAAAGTAAAAACTAATTTTTTTAAAAAAATTAAAAGAATATATATAAAACTTAAGACTATTTTTAAAAATCTAACTTAAATTAAAGCTGTAATTGATTATAGTAGTTTATAGAAGACCTTTTCTTAGAAAACCCCTCTCAAGTTTTATTGCTCTTGTTTATGTTTTAATTTTTTTATAAATTCGAAATCCCTATTTAAAACCTATTTATAAGCTAACATAAAATATATATTTTTTGATACAAAGGGAAGGAGCGGGTTTCGAGACATCAAGTGTTATTATACAATTTCAGGTGCCACTAGGGGAGGATCTTGGCTATTTCATAGGGCAGTATCCTGTGAAATAGATCCATCATATATTGGAGATATCCCAATATATTGCGTATCTACCTCATGAGATGGTGCCCCATGTGATAACCAAGACAAAAGCTGCCACTAGCTACTGAAATAGAATATCAAGGATAAAATAAATTTAATATTAATATATTCATTTTGCTACCAAATGCTCCAATGTATGATGGATCTATCCTATGAGATGGTACCCATGTGATAACGAAGACCAAAGCTGCCACTAGCTACTAAAATAGAATATCAAGGATAAAATGAATTTAATATTAATATATCCACTTTTTCTACCTTTGGTAGCTTGACTATGAAGACTCCTTTCCCCCACTCTGTTTCCGATCCGGTGCGTGAGTTAAAACTGCGCCTGACCATTTTCCTAATTTACGTCCACCGTTTTGCGCCTCCGTCATACACTGTCGTTCTCAAAATTCTGAATTTCTACGCAACCGCTGCGCACTTTAGCCTTATGCAATTCATTTTATCTATTTGACTATTTCTTATTTAGCGGCGATTGTTTCCGGTCGATGAGGGTCGACAAGTCGAAGGTGAAACACTTTCTGCGGAAGCTTCACATAGGAGATCACCATCACCAAACACCGTCTCAGCCACCGACATCATCGTTACCATCGCCGCCCGATTTACCCGCGACGACCTCGTCCTTGGACGACCAGGATGAAAATAATTTCAATTTCTTCGAGGAGGAATTTCAGGTTCAATTGGCTTTGGCAATCAGCGTATCGGATCTGGGGCAAAGTGCCGTTGACCCGGAAACCGCTCAGATCGACGCTGCGAAGAAGATTAGCCTCGGATTTTCTGCTTTTCAGAGCGTTTCAGACTTTTTACCTCTACGATATTGGGTAATTTTTCTTGTTTTTCATTTATTATTATTTTTTAATATGTTTTGATTTTTTTGTGTTTCGGTTGTGGGTTGGTCCATTAGAGATCTTGCATCTTAAGTCAGTAAGATTCTATATTATCTTAATCTTAATATAAGCACAATGAATTGTTACAGGTACGCCTCTTTGACGCGGATGAAGTATTAATCTATTTTGCAACTTTGTTATGTTATTATGGTTTTTATGTTCCTAATCAGACATGTGATAATGTAATTTAAACATTATTGGTGAAATTTTGAAATAGAAACTAAGAAACAGAAGCTTTTCAGTTGGTGCTGTGTGCTTATAGGTAGTATATAATCTTTCGTTCAGTTTGATGACAGTATTTTTTTAGGGGGATTCAATGTTTGAATCGTATTAAGTTTAATTGTTGATTTGATGATCATCATAGCATAGTGACTCTATCATCTTTCTGTTCCTGATTTTTTTTGCTTTTGCACCGAAAAACAGAGTGTTATTTTATGCTCTTCAGTCAGTACTCTTTATCATTGATAAAACGGGTAGTGTTAAAGCGAGTTGCATGTTATTGCCCCCTCCCACCTTGAAGCAGAATGACCCAGAGGAGAAGATTCCAAATTGAGTTGATTAAGTTATATGTTTGATGAACTATTTAGTGTTTATATTTTTAATGCAGAGCTCTAATGTTGTCAATTACGACGAACAAGTATTGGATGGATTCTACGATGTTTGTGGAAGCAGTTCTAATTTGGTGGTCCAGGCCAAAATGCCATCACTGGTAGATCTTGAAGCAATTTCTGTTTTAGATGATGTCAATTATGAGGTTGTTTTAGTCAATCGTGCATTTGACATGGAACTTCGGAAGCTCGAGGAAAGAGTGTATTTTATGTCAATGGAATTCCGAGCTCTTGATTGGGGCCTGAAAATAAGTTTTTTAGTTCAAAAAATTGCTGACATTGTCGTAGACAAAATGGGAGGTCCAGTTAATGATGTAGAAGACATGTTCAGGAGGTGGAGGGCGAGGAATTATGAATTGAGGATCTGTTTGAATACAATTGTCATACCCCTTGGATGTCTCAACGTTGGACATTCACGCCACAGGGCCCTACTATTTAAGGTTGTGAAAGCTTTTGTAGCCCATTGCACTTATCTTTTAAAATAACGTGGATAACATTTACCGATTAACGTGATGGCTATGATGTTCGTTTTTAGACTAAGATCCAACATTAGCCCTGCATGGGTAAAACAGTACTCTTTCAAAAGTCATTGCAAATTAATAAAACTAGCATGACATGTTCACTGGGCTAAATTATTAATCGTACATTTTACTGTAAATTTACATTGTTCAGCAATGTCTTCCATTAAATTTTTATCCAGTTTATAATGACTTTTATGTTGCTTACAGGTACTTGCTGATAGGATCAAGCTTCCTTGTAAGCTTGTCAAAGGCAGTTATTATACCGGAACTGATGAAGGAGCTGTAAACTTGATAAAATTGGATAATGGAAGGTAAATCTTAGTTATAGTCTTGTTTTGAAAAATTTCGTTTCACCAGTTATATTTTTTTGACTAATAGTTTTGGACACTATGTTTAAAATCAGATTTACTCTGTGTTGGTTCTTCTTTTGGGTTATTAGGGAGAGAGTGGGATTGCATTTGATAAACTGAAAATTGAGTATAAAAACACCGGAGTTTAATGTTGTGCTCTTCGCTTATTTTTATCTCGAGCATGTGCCCCTGTTTGCATCTTAAATCTAGGCTGTAGGATACCCATAAGCGTTAGTATGTTTTGCACTTCTATTAACTATAATCCCATGAATGCTATTTTAATTCAAAAATTTTCTATATTTTTCTCTTGCCTGGCCTTCTCAGTTCTGTAGTTAATCATGCGTTGGGCCTTTGATTACTGACTTTAGTGTATGATGGTTAAGTTGAGTTTTAATTTGTTGCAGCGAGTACATTATTGATCTTATGGGTGCTCCTGGCACTCTCATCCCTACTGAGATACCCAGTGGACATCATCAAACTTTTGGTTTAGATGCAAGACATCTTTCACCTGTTACGGGGATAAATAAAAGATCATCCACTGCATTTGACCAAGGAGCTAGAGCCAAATCATTTTCTTCCTGTGTGGATGGAACTAATAAAACCAGAAGTTCAAATTCAGAATCATCCTCAACTGATGTTAACACTAATAGGAAGGATATTAGAGTTACCGAAATGATCCATACTGAACCATTAGAGCATGTTATTGAAGATCTTAATCATCTATCAAGAGGAGAACATGAAGTTGTTTCTTCACGTCCTGGCAAGAAAAAATCAGCTGTACAAGACACTGACAATGAAGATGTTTCCACATCCGACGTCACATCTGGCAAAAAATCAGATTTTCCTAGTCAGTTTTCTACAGCTACGTCGAAGAACTGTCTATCGGTCCATGAAGGATTACTTTTGAAAAACGAACTGTTACCTGTTTATTTTACTGGATTGCAGTTGGACAAACAAATTCCGTATCATGGCAGAAGAAAGCTTTCAGCTGAAGGCATGGCTGGTCGAGAGTTTAAATTGGAGTCTGCAGGGTCGCAGTCGTCTTTGAAAACTCAAGAAGGAGAACATGTGCTTGCTAAAGGCAGTATCGATAATGTGATCGCAAGTGATGATACTGCTGGTGGTCATGAAGAACTTAATATATCAGAAATTAGAGAAAAACTAGAAATAGGATGCAATGATCAGTCTGGATCTGGCATGACTAACAATGTGCAAATCAACCCTGTGTTAAATGGAGTTGCTGAAATTTTATGGGAGGATCTTCATATTGGTGAACGCATTGGTATTGGTAAGAGTCAATAATTAGACTTGTTTTTCCTCATTATGGTTGCAAAGGTGAAGCCTGGGTTGTGACGTTTTCTCTATGAATCCTTAGGCTATGTTTGGTTGAATAAAAAATGGGATTTGGATTGGAATTAGATTTTAGAATCCGCGGATTTAGAATTCCATTTGGTGTTTGATAAAAAAATTAAAATGTTATTTAAAATTTGTTACCCTAAAAATAATATTAATTGGATATTAAATTTTTTTTACATTACTTATATTTTTAAATATCTTGTTTATTAATAATATTAATATAAATATTTGTCAATATAGAAAAAAATATTTTTAAAAATAACATGAAAAATCATATTTTTATTAAACAGCTTTTTAACAAACGAAAAAAATAAAGTTAAGGAAATTTAGAAAAAGTTACCAAATTTTGATAAATTAGGTTTTGTATTATTAAAAATAATGGGGGTTTTATGAGAGAAATAATTTATAGAATTTTAAATATAAAAAATAGTTTTATTTTGTTTTAAATAACTTTATCAAAATATATGATAAAATGTGTGGGAATTAATGGTAATTATGTTTAAAATGACTTTCTCTAATTCCCAAATCCAAATCCTAATCCTATCATTTTTTATAGGATTTGTATAAATGTAATCCAGTCCCACAAAATCCAAATCCCTTTTCTACATTCATTACCAGTCATTTACAAATCCAAATCCCCCAAATCCACACTGCCAAACACGCTGTTAGGAAAGCTAACCACTGCCTCACTTATGGATTTCCCTTAATCCCTTAAGTTATAGTTCTTGGCTTTTGTTAAGTTATATGTTGGAAAGAAACTTTTTAAATCAGTGAGATTTTAATCCTCAAGTTATTTTGCAATACTGACTTGTTGATCAGTGATGATATATTTAAGGATGGATCAGTATTAGTGCTTTGTAATGTACTAACTACGGATCAATATTAGTGCTTTGATTTGTTTTATGCTTCTAGACTTCTGTTGGGAGGTTTTGATCTTTGCTTGGGTTGATGAAGTGTTATATTGCACGTTCTTTTCATGTCATGCAGGGTCATACGGGGAGGTCTATCGAGCAGGGTGGAATGGCACGGTAAGTTACAATTTCTGCATGATCTGATATGTGGTCGGTACATTCCTTATATATCTCTCGGCATATGATTGTTCACCTATTCTTAGAAATATTTTTGTGGACACTCTTCACTTCTTTTGTTTGCATATAAGGACAGGCTCTTCTTTTTATAAAAAAAAAATTCTGGATAATTTTACTGCTCTAGAAAACAGTGTTGGTGTAAGTGTTTCTTGACGTATTACCTGTTCCATTTGCATCATATTCATTGTCTATTGTTATATGACATGGTTATTTTTATTCACAGGAAGTTGCTGTAAAGAAGTTTATGAAGCAAGATATATCAGGGGATGCACTTGCACAATTTAAATGTGAAGTAAGCGCAAAATGGGAAACTACCTCATGCATGACGCTCCAAGTGCTTGCTCTATGAAATCATTTTTTTCCCATTGCAGGTTGAAATTATGTTCAGTTTGAAACACCCTAATGTCGTTCTTCTCATGGGTGCTGTGACACAGCCCCCGAATATGTCCATATTGACAGAGTTACTTCCAAGGTTTGTCTCATTGGTTTAAAGATTACTTACATGAGCAGAATCATCGTTTTGATGGTTTTGGCTTTCAGAAACGTACTCATACGACTATTTTTTGTTTATGAAAACTGTCGGAATATCGTCTCACTTTTTTGACATATTTTAAATTATGTACTATAGCTTGCCTGTGAGTTAAAACTTTTCAACCTCGCTCTTCTTGAGGGGGGTGGGGGATATAAAATTGTCGCTTTCTTAAAATCTTGAAAAAAACAAGAGTGACAAGGGATGGAAGGAAAAAATCACTTTTAGAGAGACATGGTCAATATGAATCACAACTTATGTTTTAGGCATTTGAATTGGGTAAGTGTGTCTGGATGAATCTTTAGGTGACTTAGACTGAGATCTTTTTTGTTTCTTTCATTACTTGTGTAAGGATATTACATCATTAATTATTATAGTTCTTTGCATACTTTACCTCTCTTGCTTCTTATAACACTATATCTGACTTGCAGGGGTAGTTTATATAAGCTACTTCATCGTCCACATAACCAAATTGATGAAAAAAGGCGAATTAAGATGGCTCTGGATGTGGTATCGATCTTATTAATTCCTTCCACAATTTCACCCACAAATTCTTGTTTTATTCGTTTATATGTTTTTTTCTTGCAGGCCAAGGGTATGAATTACTTGCATACTAGGCATCCCATCATTGTGCATCGAGATTTGAAGTCGCCAAATCTTTTGGTTGATAAAAACGGGGTTGTTAAGGTGTGGCCCAATGCTAACCTTCCAAACTATCAATTCTGACAATCCGTTTTTCACTGCTTGCTTCTAAACTATGCTGTCATGCGCAATACTCCAGGTTTGTGATTTTGGGATGTCAAGGTTGCAGCATCACACTTTTCTATCTTCAAAATCGGTTGCCGGAACGGTAACGTCCTAGTATAGCTTGTTATTAGAATACTCTTTTTATGACACATCATCTCTCAACCCAAGAGAAAGCAAAATATAATTATAATAATAAATGAATATGAAAACTGATGGCAGCAGCGGAATATTTACATTTTATCGGGCTCCAATTTGCAGGCAGAGTGGATGGCACCAGAAGTTCTAAGGAACGAACAGTCTAATGAAAAGTGAGACGATTGCGTCTACCCATTACCTTGAATCTTTAGAAATGTCATAACCAAATCTCACTGATGGGAACATCCTTCTCATTTTTCAGATCTGACGTGTATAGTTTTGGAGTAATATTGTGGGAATTGGCAACTCTTCGAGTTCCATGGACAGAACTGAACTCGATGCAAGTTGTTGGAGCTGTTGGGTTCCAGGGTAGACACCTAGATATCCCTCCTACCGTAGATCCACCAGTGGCAGATATAGTAAGAGATTGCTGGAACAGGTGATACGTTTTTTTTGTAACAATATAATTGCTCAAAAAGTTTCTTCCCGCGTTTTAAGTTTAACTTGGCTGTTTTTGTTTGCAGTAACGCTCATGCGCGCCCATCTTTTGGACAAATAATCACTCGGCTCAAGCATCTGCAACATCTAACGGTGGACAGATCAGAGCTCATGATGTGACAGTATCAGGGTACTCGTTTCTTGACTCAAAGAGCAAGGATTTACATCTAAAGTCGAGCTTTGGCTAGTGTTGGTTCATTCGAAGTGGGAACTCGATGCAGCCAAATGCAGAAGAGTGGATGCTTTCCTCAACTTCAATAATGGCACAAATTGAGTACGTCTGCAAAAAATTTACGCTAATTTTTTAGTCCGAAAAACGAAAGAAAAAACGATAGTGGTATTATTATTTTTCTTCGGTCGATGTCCATTAGCAAAAAGAAAAGAAAGAGGAAAGGAGAGTTACATAATCTGTTGAGGTCATCAAAGTAGCAATTGTATAAAATTGATCTATACAGATTGTGTTCTTCAGAAAAATTTAGTGAAGTTGGGAAATGAGAGAAATTGTCGTCTCATTCTCATTTGTTGTGTATTTGTATGTATACTTTTGTTCACCTGCAATTTTATGAAAATAATATTTGGTTCATGTGTACAACGTTTTGCAGGGGAAATGTATTAAAACATCCACGCAGTTTTGATACATTTTCGATTCAATCCCTAAAATTGTTCGTCGTGCATCTGTATATATATTTTTGTTCTGTAAATAAATAAATGTGGGGTACCCCAAAAATCTCATATCGTTATCCGAAAACTATTAGGCATGCTTTCACGTGTCCTATACAAAGGGATTGAGCCACAAACAAACTGACACGTGTTCATTTCACGTGACAGATTCGTGTGGCGTCCGTACAGGTTCTCAGTGGATTGAGTTTTTTGTTTTTTGTTTTTCCAGCATTGTGGATTGCATTTTTGGATAGTGCTGGATCTTTTTGACTGGTCCTTATATCCCAATCCATACGGCAACGCGTATATTCCTCGCAGTATGTTTGTAGATAGATTTTGAATTCTTGATTTCAAAGTCATTATTTTAACAACTAAGTATTTAATCCTATTGAATTGGAGTAGACTACATGAACAGTAGAGAGAATCAAGTCGGATCGGACACATGCGTCAGTCTTCTCCAAACAATTCCTTCAGTCAATATATCTTTTGTAATCCCCTTGCAATCCAAATCATTGCGTATAACTTCGAGCCATGTCTTCTTCGATCGTTCTCTCGCTCTCGTGACTGGCCGAAATCCATGGATTCCAGTCGACGCACAGGTGCACTGCTGGGCCTACGCCGAACATTACCAAACCAACGTATGCGGCTTTGTTACATCTTCTCTTCTATACAAGCTACATCTACTTCAGCTCGAATATCTTTGTTCCTTATTTTTTGGTTAAATTTAAAATTCTTCATCTCTAATTTTAATATTTTTTTTAATAATAATATATTTTTAAATTCAAAATATATTGTTAAAATAAAGTCTTTCCATCTAACTGTGACTTTAAATCTTTATTTTCAAATATTATTATCACACTATAAAACTTTTAATTTCAAGCAATAAAATTGTAGGATATTTTAATTTTGTTGGGTTGCTAGACAAATTATTATGTGTTTTGGAACCGGTTCGGAACCGAATCGGTTCAACCGGATTCAAAACTGGATCCGGACCAACCGATTAGGAATCGGATCCGATCCGATAGTTACCGGATTGGATTGGTTCTAATGGATTGGAACCGTTGCTTACCCATTCCGGGTCAGGAAGTGGTAGAAATTTTAAAAAAAATTAAAATGTAACTTCAATAGGAAAAATGAATTTTTTTTAAAAAAATATTTTTTATTATTAATAAACATAATTGCCATCGTGTGTGCATTCTTTAGGGCAGCAAAACACTTCAGGACATTGTCTCAAAAAACAGAAAAAAAAAACACTCCCAGACAAACAAGTCCTGGTTTTAATAGCATTGGGGCCCACGAGTGATTCCTCAAAGTCATAAATTATGAGAATGGAGTAAGTGCAAAGTAAGCATCATTGTCGTGATATTATAATGAGTAATTATTGTCACTGCTATAGTAATTTTATAAATTTTGATAGTAATAATAATTATTTTAATAATAATATTTTTTAAGATAAATTGACTATCATTCAATGATAATTGTAAATTTGAGAAATGACGGTTATTATGTTTTGAATTTATAGAAATAAATAATTTATATGTGTATTAAATTATTATTAATATCTGTAACTATAAGAGTAAACTATCTAAAAATTAGGGATGGTAATGGGATGGGTCCAAACTCGGACCCGCATTGAACTCGCCCCGCCGGAGCGGGTTTGAACCCGCTTCAACCGTCAAACCCGTCTCATACCCGACCCGTTGCCATTCCTACTAAAAATCAAGAAAAAGAGGTTAAAAAAAAAAAATTTGTGGTAACAAATTATAGACATTGGTGCAGGAAAGAGGGGAAGGTACTAGGTAAGCTGAACTAAACCTAAACATATAGTAGTAAACATATATTTTAACGGAACCATGGTTACGTCAAACCACTAACCATGGTTAAAAAACCACTTTATATCCATCACAATCCCTTCGAATAAAAATCAATGGCGATCATGGCGGCAGTGCCATCACAGTGAGCCAACAGATGACATTTCCACACACAAATAAATAAAAATCTGAAAAAAAATTAATGATGATGATGATCGGAGGTCGAGTTCGTATGCATCCCACCGTCCAAATTCCACATTCGGATTACCATTTCGCGGAAGTTCCGACGGCCCACGTTCACTCCCCTGTTACACCCAATGTTGATGCATCGCACTACGAGAAAGCTTTGGCGGCTCTGCAGCGCTACCTGCCATCCAACAAGGAGGACTCTGTAGCCGAAGAAGATGGAGATTCCGATGATTTTGACTTCCCGGTGGATGCGTTCTCCTGCGATAATTTCCGGATGTTTGACTTTAAAGTGAAGAAATGCACGCGTGCAAGGCCTCATGACTGGACGGAGTGCCCTTTCGCTCATCCCGGAGAGAAGGCCCAGCGTCGGGACCCCCGGAAGTACAATTATTCTGGAAGCTCGTGCCCTGATTTCAGGAAGGGCGCGTGTAGGAGAGGCGACGGATGTGAATACGCACACGGCGTGTTCGAGTGTTGGCTTCATCCGGCCCGCTATCGTACGGAGCCCTGTAAAGATGGAACCCACTGCCGACGTCGCGTTTGTTTCTTTGCTCATACACCCGATCAGCTCCGGGTTCTGCCACAGTCTAGCCCGGACGCGTCTCCGGGTCGGCTAGGGTGTGGATCGACGTGTCAACCCGAATACGGTCCGTTCGGATATTCTCCGAAATCGGCACTGTACTCCCCACCGCCTTCTCCTAAGACCTTATCTCCAGCGCTGTCACCAAGCGTGACAGCACTGAGTCAACTCACTGAATCGGTGCGCTGTCTGCAGATTAGCAAAAAACCGAATCCAGGCATGGGGATGGGATCGCCATCGTGGGGTCTTCAATTGGGTTCCGGGTTCGGATCTCCTCGGAGCCCCGACACCGTTCGTTTTGGATTCACGAGCCTACCAACAACTCCTATTCGGCCACGGGTCCCCACCGTTTTCGACATATGGGAAACTTCTTGCGAGGAAGAACCAGTCATGGAGCGCGTAGAATCAGGGAGAGAGCTGCGCGAGAGAATCTACGCTAAACTGAGCAAAGAGAATTCGCTGGATCGTGTTGGTCCGCAGCATGGCTCCTAGAATCTGTGGAGCGAGGGACCAGGTCGGGTCAAGTTCGGGTTCAATTTTGATATGTGAATATGTTTCTTGAGTCCTTGACTTACTTCATTCAAGCTATCTGTAAATATGGGCGTTTCGGTTTGAAGTATTTGGCAACAAGAATTTTTGCACATTTTTGTAAATTTGTACATATGTAGTTTAATCTACTTATCCAAGTAAATATCCTTGTGATTTATTATGGTTTGTTTCTTCCCCTCGTCTCAGTTTTTGGAAATACCCTGGCCGCACCTGCTGCTCAAGAGGATCCACACAAGGAAAAGCATTTGTCATTCGGTGGTTATTAGCGGCATCTCGAAAACGTACGAGTCGAAATATGGTTTTCAAATTAAGTACTATTGTTCTTGAGAAATGACCCAGTTTGGTCCATTCCTCGAAAGAAGTTTTTACGAGATCGTTATCCACCAAAATTTTTACTTCTGCTTCCGACGAACGAATAATCATTGAGTCATCCTCTTTCCGGACAACACATACAAAAACAACCACCGCTTGGTTTTGACACTCAAGCTACCCGCCCTGCTAACATCGATGCAAAGGTTAGATTTTACCACTTCAATAGCCATTCTCTTACGTAAGCTTTTGGTAAGGGGGTTCGCTAAAAAAGAACTTAGCTCTAGAGGGATGAGATTCCTAACACTCAAATCGGTAACACCTTATGCTAACAATGCTCGAACTCAAATCAGAGTCATTACAAAGAGAGACATGAGTTTTTATCAAACGGAAGCTTCAATTATAGTAGATTTTAAATGTTATTGCTAATATTTGTAATTCATAATCTCGATGGATTAAATTTTTTAGTTTCATCAGTAATATAAAATGTTGCCACTTGTCTTATTTAAATGTTTTTAAACTAGTGGACGTGGGATTTAATACTTATGGTGTCACTGATAATTTAAGTCTAGTTGCATAAAGAAAGCCCTAATCTCGGGGAAAATTTTATTTTTTCCCGAGCAACAACTATAAATATAGGACGAAAACTCGAACATGTGATCTTCAACCATCTGTGTTAAATGTACTACAAGTCATAGTTAATATTTGGGAATTTCCACCCCATATCGGTTGTTCATCGCATCGAATGAACATGACTTCTAATTTGGTGACTTTTTTTCCATATTTATATTTCAATGAAATTGATATCTGATTTAATTATTATAATTCACTTTAAATGGAGGCTATGCAAATCCTTAACTCCACACAAAATAAAAGAAGCTTGATATTGCTTATCATAAATACTCAATAAAGAGAGTATCATATCATATTTTAAAAAAGCGTATGTAATATAGTCATTAAATTACATATTAATTACATAAATTTCACATAATTTACATAAAACCTATTATATTATATTATTTAATTTTTTTACTGATGGAGAGGGTAAATCAATTTTTATGCACCAAAGCGACTCGAACTTAAGTCTGTCCAAAGTGAGCATGAATTTTTATCTATTCGATAAGATCGGGAAGCGCTATATTACTGATGGAGAGGGTAAATCAATTTTTATGCACCAAAGCGACTCGAACTTAAGTATGTCCAAAGTGAGCATGAATTTTTATATATTCGATAAGATCGGGAAGCGCTATATAACTTAATAATTTATTTAAAATGTTATTTTTTACCGACTATTTTACTCCACAATCTAAAAGGGAAGGTGGTGAGTTTCAATCATAAGAATCATGTTGGAGTGGCTGCTGAACTATTGGAACAAAAGTTGACAAATCCAAAAGAAATTATCATCAAAAAAGGACCCCACATTGTAATTATAATAGATTTATACAAAGTTTATTATTATAAAAGGATTTGTTTAATTAAAGATTTAAATAAAGAGTGAGATGGATGTTGGATTGATAAGCATGTCCTCGTCTGTTCTTATCCACTCCCACCACAGCACCTAGTATTATAACACTGTAGACAACACATTTTCATCAAGAAAATATTTATATAGGTCTGATTTAAATCTTTTTTATAGACTAATAATATAATTATCGAAAATGGTTGTATATTAATTTATATATTGATAGTATGGTAAATAATCCTACCAAATTTTATAATATCTTTGTTTAAATTTTGAAGATATATCTCAATATTCTCGGGATAAGCATGGATTAGTAAACATATACAATACAATTTCATATTGATTGAGACTCTATATCTATCTTTACATCTATAAATAAGATGGCTTCTAACCCTAATTCAGGTATGCAATTACTTATGCACAATTCTACAATTTCAATACATTTTTCATTGAATATACTGACTTGACTGTCGGAGTGGCTTCGCCAAAGGATAGAGTCATCTTACCATTTTTCTTTGATACACAGAGATAGTTTGGAGCGGTTCAACACGGTTTAATTGAAGATAAACCGTTTGTTGCATCATCGCTTGATATTTATTGAATATCACACTTTTTGGTGATATCAATTGGCGCCGGTTGTGGAAACAAATTGAACTATGATACGAGAAGCAAGAATTAAATGAAAATATATATCAGATCTCTAGACTCTGTCGAGCCGCTCTGCTATCAAAAACATATATCAGATCTCTCAACTCTCCCAAGCCCCTCGGCCATCACAGTGCCAAACATATGTAGCCTTCCATCATCAAACCCAAGAGTACACCACCTGTCACCCAACTTGGTTCCCACCGTGAATTCAAATTTCAATACTTAATTTCCCTTAAAATCCATTTAATCTAGTTTAGATATTAATTCCCTTTTCATAAATTCTTTTTCTAATTTGCTTTCGCGAATTGGGTGGAAGTTGAAGAAACTCAAATACAATTTCCAAAAGCAAAAAACATTGTATAAGGTTGATAGACTTTACAAATAAATGATCAAATTGTTTGCCGTTGCCTTCACTACTATGGTTATCACAGGCCGCATCTTTGTTGTTCATACCGAAGGCGATACCGTGACCCCCCAAATTCCCGAAAGCTTGATTCAACATATGAAAGAGGTAAACGTCCGAGCAAATTTGGGCTTAACCACCACCAACCATGATCGAAGCACATTTGCTTCGAGTGACAAGCGAATAACATTCGGAGTATTGCCCGACCCAATGACCCATCCTAGATATGTCACTTTCCGCCGTCGATTCTCAGCCTCAGAGTCAATCGCCTCGTCGCGGTTTATCGACTTCGGCTTCGTTTCGCACACCGGGAGTCTCGCAATGCACCGTGGTGGCAGTGCGGGGAACACATCTACATCAGTTCGTGCAAGTATAGAAAAGAGTCGTGACGATACACTAAAGAGATGGACATTGGCTGAAGATGCCACTGTTAAGAAAAAAATAGTAATGTTGTTGCATCTGGTGGCCTTGGTTGGGAAGTTTTTATATGGGATCTTGAAGATGGACTTGCACCACCTCTAAATCACGGATGAACTGATTATGATTGTGCGATTAGTCTTAAGGGCTTGGGTTCCTCCTTGCCAAATACAACTCTTCGGCCCATCAGCTCAAGCAATAATATTTCTGTGCATGCCAACATAAAATCTAAGATAAGTCCCTGTTTATCTTTTTTTAGTATGCATACAGTAGTAGAAATTTCAATTGATACAATTATGGTTTCTGTTCAAGAGATTTTTACAAAATACACGGCCTTCTAAATTAATGATTTTACACAGTGCGCCTTTCTGATTTGGGTTCGTCTACGGACTCCATAATATCTCTTTGATCAAAAAGAAATTTTTTATAATCAACCATTTTCAACTACGAGATCGAGGTGCAAAATATAAAACTTTTTTAACTTGGGCATCGCATTCCTGAAGTTTGCTATGCCGCACATTCGGTAAGCTCATTGTGTGGCTCTTGGGCATCGTGTTCCTAAAGTCCACTACGTGGCATCTCTGATCATCAGTCCATCACGCGGCATCTATGATTAGGGGTGGGAATCGGGTCGGGTAATCTAGTATTCGGGATCGGGTATTCGGGTTTCGGGTAGTCAGACATGCCACCCGACCCCGAACCCGAAAAGATCGGGTACCCGAAACCCAAAATCGGGTACCCGAAACCCGCCTCGTTTTTCCTTAAGAAACTTGCCACCTCCAATGGTGATGCTGTGGATTCTACAGTTGAGGAGAGTGCTGCTGTAGAGATATCTCAAGAAAAAGCTGAACATGGCACTCCTGAGAAAGAATGAAAGGTGCAAGCTGAATTTGCTGACAGAGAGAATGAAAAGTTGAGCGTGGACATTCCAAAATCCAAAGGGCCCTGAAGCAGATCTAGAGAAGTTGAAAACAATTCAAAGTAAAATACAGGAGATGCAGAAAGAAGCAACAAGAGGGGGTTCACCTTTGACCTCTCCAAAAGCATTAATAAAAAAATCATCTGGACTGAGAAGCGAGAGCCTTTGAAGTTTGAAGGCGTAAGAATGAAGGTGTACGTGCGGCGTTGAGCAGACGTGCGGCGTTGAGGAGTGGATAGTGGCTGACGGGCTGAGTCTGTGGACTGAGAAGCGAGGAATGAGAATGAACTGAGAAGCGAGAAATGGCAGAAACATTACAAATGAAACCTCAAATCAGATTCGGGTTCGAGTTATTGGGTACCCGACTCGAACAAAAAATCCAAAAAAATAGTTCCGATCCCGAACCCGAAAAAAACGAAAACCCGATCGGGGAATACCCGAAAGTCCCGATAAACTCGGGATAACCCGATCGGGTCGGGTCGGGTACCCGATTACCCGAACCCGACTCTCACTCATATCTATGATCATCAGCCCATCATGCGGCTTGTATACCCGCTACAATATGGGACGTCAGGCATCACATCCATAAGGTCCACCATATAGCATGCCCTATAAGCCTACTGTGCAGCACATCAAGCATCGCGCCCCTAAGGCCCGTCATATGGCACCTCTCATAGCCGCACACATCGAATATTGGATTTCTCCAACAAAATTCAAGCCACTCATCCAGACATGTCTCCATCATTTCATTCGCCATCACTTCCCTTGGGGGGGAGTAGTGATAGTATGGTAAATAATCCTACCAAATCTTATAATATATTTGTCATATATTGATTGAGACTCTACATTTATCTTTGCATCTATAAATAGAGGGCTTCTAACCCTCATTCAGGTATGCAATCACTTATGCACAATTCTACAATTTCAATACATTTTTCATTTAAACGTATACTGACTTGATAGTCGGAGTGGCTTCTCCTACTGACGAAGTCATCTTACCTTTTTTCTTTGATACACATAGATATTTTGGAGCGGTTCAATACGGTTTAATTGAAGATAAACCGTTGGCTGCATCATCTTTCGATATTTATTGAAGATCACAATTTTTTGGTGATATCATATATTTTTAAATTTAAATAATGTATTTTAGTTTTGAGTTGATGCATAAATAAGATTGAAACTGAGTGCATACAAATATTTTAATATTGAATTGATGAATACTTGTATGCACTCAGTTTCGATCTTATTTATTCATCAATTCAATATTAAAAACATCATTTAAATTAAAAAATATAAACTAATATAACAACCAAAATTATATATATAAATATATACGACATCGCCTAGTCATTGGTGAGAAATCGACCAAGTCAAATTATTATAGGTGACATCTAAGTTTTAAAAAAATATTATTATAGGTGACATCTGAGTTCTTGAATTCCAAAATAACATAATGACATTTGGGTTAATGTGATACTACCCGTGAAGTTACTGTCCTTAAGAATGGATCTTACCATATAAAAGAAATATTTCATTTGAAATATTACCAATGCATGGTGGATACATCCCGATGCACTATCCTTGACTCATGTGGCAATACCTTAAATATTGGATCAATGACCCAAATCTATCAATGCCCCACTTTTTTATGTGACAATACTAAATGAGTTGATAAATATGTGCATTGATCATCTTAAAGTGCCACATAGCATAACCAAGAAATGACCTTGGAAATATCATCAAATATTCGTGAAATTTGTCCTGGTCACATCATAAACCGACATAAAATATATAAAATTTGTAAGTTATGTGCCTTCTTATTTTGGTATTTTTATTTCAACTCTTCGTTGCAAAACAATAATTATATTATTTCGATTTTATCTTTCAAAAAAATTGAAATCTGTTTTCAACAAAACAATTTTTAAAATGGTAAAATGCATAAAAAACCCAAAAACATAAATGTTATAGTAAATATGTACGAAACTTTCATATATTCACAAAATAGGTAAAAAAAAACATGTTTTCTTAAAATCGACATCAAACCCTCTAGTATTATAGTAAATATGCACGAAACTCCTCAGTGTTAACAAAATAGGCAAAAAAAACCATATGTTTCTTAAACTCGACATAAAACCCCTCTTTGCTATAAAATAAAATAAAAAAACCTCTATTTTTTTAACCTTGCACGAAACCCCCCCGTGTTAAATAAAATAGGCAAAAATAACTCCTCTATTTTCGTCAATCATGTACACAATCCTCTCGATTATCTAATATGCTCTCCAACTTTTATGCATCCACATTATTTTCTTCTTTTCTGTAATGTTTGTTATTTTACTTTTAAAACGAACAATATTCAGAATTTAAAATGAATAATTTTTATGTTGTAATTTTAAAATATATTACGAATACTATTCTGAATCTCTTTAATGTATGCATGCTTATTGACCAATTCAAATTCTTAGTTTTTGAAGTTTTGGATATATTAAGTAAACAACTATTGCACATATAAAACATATGCATATTTTCAAGAAATCATAAAATATGTTTTGACAATAACAAACACAAATATATAAACAAAAAATAAGTTATATATAATATATATGAACTTTTATGATTTTGTTTTCATAAAACTTGCATATAGTTTTAACGAGATTAAATAAAATCTATTTATTTGTAAAATCAAGAGGATTTTGTGCAGAATTTAAGAAAATAGTGGAATTATTTTCCCTATTTGTTTTACACGGGGTTTCTTGCAAGGTTTCAGAAAAAGAAGGTGTTATTTTGCTTTTCTTATCACAGAGAGGTTTCATGTCGAGTTTAAGAAAAGAGGGGGGTTTCTTCTGTCTATTTTATTTAACACGAGGGGGTTTCATGCAAGGTTTCAAAAAACGAAGGTGTTTTTTTGTTTTTTTATAATACATTGGGGTTTCATGTAGGGGTGTAAACGAATCGAGCATGTCCACGAACTTTTCGAGCCGGCTTGAAAAATATTGATTCGTACTCGAAATTCTCGAATATGAGCCGAACTCGAACATGTTCGGACTTTTTTCGAGCCAAATTCAATCTCAAATTATTTTGTTCGATAGCTCACGAAATGTAATATTTTATTAATATAATATAATTATATATTAGATAAATATATTTTGAACCTTTTGGGTATTTATTTTCGAGCAATAATTTGAAAAGCTTGCGAACATGTTCGATCTTTTCGAGCCGAACTCAAACTTGAACTTTGATTCGAGTCGAACTCGAGCCAAACTCGAACTTAAAACTCTTTTTACATTCGGCTCGATTCAGTTCGTTTACACCCCTAGTTTCATGCCGAGTTTAAGAAAACATAGGGTTCTTTTTGTTTTTTTGTTAACAAATTGGAGTTTCGTGCATATTTATTATAATATATGATGTTTTTGTGCTATTTGCACTTTTAAAATCACATATTCATGTGTCCAAAATCACCTTAACTTTCAGCATCACCATATCAAGATAACAAGGAAGACGAAATATGAACTAAAATCCAAGTTCCAAAAATGTTATAAGCCCAGATATGAACGAATCTGTTGTTGTTTGTAAAATATGTAAAATCACTTTCATTTCTTGTTGTTACTTATCATTGGATTGATGATAATTGTTGCTTGCAGAAACGTAACTAGTCACTTGATGAAAGACATTCTTCACATACTGGTATCTTAATTATTAAATATATTGTTAACATTTGTAGATTATATGGAATTGCATGTAAAAAAAATCGATTACACGTGACTATGCATCAAATGATACGACGACAATACGTGATCCATAAGTACAATTAAAAGATGTGCATGCCATATTATGAAGATTCTGAATGTAGTAACATTGCAGAACTTAAAAATTGTTGTCAATGGACACGACAATCACGAATTAAGCGTGATGATAGTTATTTATTGTGTCCTTATGATTGAGATTTTGTTACTCAATGTACTGCTTTGTTATCTACTTTTAAAAAAGCAATCGATCATTTTCCGGTGTTTCTTATCCTACTTCTCATTATGTTCTTCCCTTTGTATTTAATATGTTTTGTAAATTTATTGAATGTAGATATCATGATGATTTGGCACAATTTGTTAATCTTATGGAGGCAAAATTTAAAAAAATATTGGGAAAATATACTACATGTGCACCGCATATCTAAACTTGTAGATCCTAATCAAGGCATCGGCTTCTTTGATACTTTTTTGAATATTACTCTAATTTTTTTAAGAATGATGTTGATAATCAGAAGATGTCTGTTAGGATCGGTCCGGAGTGTTTAGAGGGGGGGGGGGGGGTGAATGAACACTCCGTACAAAATTAATCCCTTGTGATTTCTTTGTGATTAGTGAAAGAAATCTGTTTCTTAATCAACTCTTTGAACAGAACAGACCACGAATAAGTAAGTGCGGAAACGGTCTGCTCTTGTATAAGTAAGAACAGCTCGATGGCTAAGTGCAGAATGATAAGACACAGGATATGTTTCTGGAAGTTCGAAGGTGGTGTAATCCTTCTACGTCTCCCCTTCTTCCAATTAAGGAAGGTTTATACTAGAAGACTTTGATTTAAACAATCCTGTTTTACAAACCCGATTCAGGCTGGATTTACCTCACTACCAGTCTGAAACTCCTAGTCACTCAACCTGCTCAGACACACTCTGTCTGACAGTTACAATATGTTGCTCACTTCTATTTTTCACTACACAATGCGCACAGTGATCCTACAATGATCAAATGTTACAAAGTAATTGCGCTTAAATGAATAACTTCAGCTCGAAAGCTTCTGTACTTTGTGAGCGTGTGCTGTTTAGCTTTCTTGTATATTTTTCAATTGATCAGCGTGAGTTGTAGAGTCCAGTCACCTTTGCATCTGTTTGTTGCATCCTTTTATAGTTGAAGGTGGCAACGGCATTGTTTCCCTTAATGTGCAGCTATGACTCTTTTTAGACTCTGAGAAAGCTACAGTCTTCTTCTTCAGGATACTTGCCGTTCTGGTATATGCTTTCGGCGACTGTCAGGTAAGCTCTTCTTTGTCTTCTTACCTATTATGGCAATCTTCAGTCTTTGGTTCTTTGTAGCATTAATTGCAGCATTAAATGCTGCAATAAATATCCGTTGATGATTCGGACTGAGAAGCCATTCTTTATGTATCCTTGACTGCTCTGATCTGATAAAGGTTGAGATCGATCTGAAGCATCGATCTAGTCATTCTGGAATCCATCGATCCGGTCTGATATGTACTATTCTTTATCAGTTTGCTCTGATATGTCCGATCGATCTGGTATGCCTAGTTTCCATCGATCCGGTCTGAAATGCTTTGCCATCTTGCTCTGCTGAGACCGATTGATCTGGTCAATCTGATTTCTATCGATCCGGTCTGAACTGTTTTGTCATCTTTAAAATCTCATCGATAAGGTCCGGAACTAACAAATTCCCCCTTTTTGATGATGACAAAACCTAGCTTCTAAGTCTTTTTAACCAGTCTTGATAAGAGCTCTGAAGCGAATGTTTTTGGATCGATTACTTCTTTGTTCAAAATAAATGAACATCATTAAGTTTGATCGATTCAATCTTTTATTATTAAGCCTTTATTAAAGTTCAAAATAAATGAACAAGGACTTAATCAAAAGAAGGATTTTATTGATCATCAAGAAATCCTAAATACAGACAGTCTGACAAGTTAAATGACTAAGACTGCTATCTTCTTGAGCTTGGAGGCGGCTTGAAGTCTGTCTTCTTTTCCCCCTTTTTGTCAGCAGCAAGCTCTTGAAGGAATTCAACAACTTGGGCTAGCTGCGCGCTGATAGCGTCAAGACTAACGTCTTGAGCACGGAGGGAGTTAGAAACAGATGCTCTGACTTCAGTGGCTAACTCGACCTGCTCTTTCCTCAGACTGTTCTTGTAGGAGGCTTGTTGAGAAAACAGATCGTTGATGCCGCGCTGGAGGCTTCCGATACTGGCAGTCATTTTCTCTTTGAAAGAATTAAAGTCCAAAGTTGTGACTCTTTGACATTGATGAACCTCGAGAATTCGTTGAGTTAATGACAGACAGTTATCAGAAAAGTGCTGGAGAGTCCGTGCCAGGGATGGAGGTGCATCAGATAGCTGGCTGGGAGAGTGATCTGATGATGACATAGCAGGAGCATCTGCTTCAGCAATCGGCACGATGGAAGAAATGACAGCTTGATGAATTTCGGATCGGATCAGAGTGACCAGATCCGAGGAAAAACTATGAATGAATGCCAAATCTTCATCTGATTGTCCCGGAGGAGAGTGGGGACTGGAAGGTTCCTCATCTTGGAGAGCTGCAACCACTGTAGATACCACCAAATCCGGATCGAGAAGGTCTGGTACTTCAGTTGTTGCACATGCTTCAGCTGGACTGTTTTGAGCAAGGGAGGCTGATGACTTCAATGGAATAGATGTTGTCGGAGAATCCAACAGAACATTCATTGATTCATCATCTGTTGCAGACGGAGCATTAGGCAATGGCTGCTCCGTTGTCTGTTCTGGTACGAGTTCTGCAGGCTGATCTTCTGTCTGTTTTGCCTCAGCAGAAGGAATAACCTCGATAAAAGGTTCTGCCAGAGTCTTGCTGACAGAAGGATGATCCGGGCTTGTGGCTGGAGTGGAGATACCTAGCTTCTGTCGTTGAAAGCGGACAGCTAGGGATAGAGCATGAATATCCATCTCAAGTTGAGCAATCACAGCCCCATCATCTCTGGCAGTAGGAGCAAGCGGATCGAAGTTCTTCTTTTTGGCAGTGAGAAGCAGATTGGCCAGTCTGAATCTGTGTTTTGCCGTGAATAACTCTCTGCGCTGCACCGCAAGTCGAACATCATCAGTTTCAGTGCCTCTCAGAACCTCGTCTTCCATCTTCTTCAGTCTGTGCAACTTTCCGTAGAACAGATCAATGTGGTTGACAGTCCGGTACTGGACATATTCATCAAAGACCACAAGGAGTTCAGCTAGCTTCTCATCAACATCCTCCATAGCGATGTCGATGGCAGTCTGTGCAGCAGATTTGGGTTTAGAAGAGATGGGTTCTGTGAGAATGGCTTTTCCCTTGCCGGTGGAGGAAGGGGACTTAATCCCTGATTGGGTATAGTCACCCAACTTAGTGATAACTATCCCTTTGACCACGGGATTGGCAGAGGGAATTCTAAGGGTGACTTTGGGTGCAGGGGTTGAGGCTTGTGAAGGCTGAGCGGGGGGTTGAGGTGCAGGGGTTGCTTTAGTAGGTGGCAGTATGGGTGGAGGTAGATGTCTGGTTGGTTTGGTAACCTGGGTTCGGGGTTTTTTGGGAAGTGGCTTGGTTGGGGATGAGTGAGCAGACTGGGTTTCTTCTGAGTCAGTCTGAATGGTCAGCTTCCGCTTGACCCGAGGTTTGCGCACATCAGCTTGTTCCTCGTCCTTCTCAATCTTGACTGAGACCAGAGTTGTAGGAGTAGGCGGAGCACTCTTGGATTTCAGCAGTGCAAGCCCTTTGGAGTTAAGGACCTTAAAAGGGCGGAGAGCAGACGGCTTGCTCAGCTCGAGGCCTAAGGACTCCAAGAGCTTGCTGAGAGGAACAGCAAAGCATACGGCGTGCTTGGATGCAATCACCGTTTCCAGCAGTACTCCAAACAGAATCATGGACCAGTTTATCTTCTGTCCAGATACAATAGCTGCCATAGCCCTGAACTTCTCGGCGGTTACAGCATCGAAGCTTCCTGCTTTACCCAAAAGTGGCTTGGCTACCACTTCGCACAGCACCTGGAAATGGAAGAGCATTTCCTTCTTCTTAAATGAGGGTTGCAATCGGTGGCCAGAAATGGAAATCTTCCCCTGAAGATCTAAGAGAGATGCTGGAGGAGTCTGTCCGAACTCTGTCAGGCCGGAACTGGGGAGGCCAAAGGTCTTGGCCATTGTTGTTGGCGAGATCTCGAAAGATTTGCCCTTGACAGATGTAGAGATGGATGACTTCCGGGAGACGGCGTTGGCGAACAGCTCGCGGATTTCTGGTTCATAAACAACGGATCCGCATTCCAAAAAATTCCGTAAACCAGATGATTCCAGGGCTCTAAAAATGGACACCATCGCAGCATCTTCTTCCCTGTAGATATCATCAAACTCAACGGAGAGTGAGTTATGAGTAATGGTAGCCATATGAAAGAAGTTTAAAGAAGGTGCGAAGAGTAAGAGAGTAGGAGAGTAAGAAGGTAGAAAGCGGTAAACTGTAAAAAGTGAAAAAGTATGAAATGTTCAGCCCGCTAAATAGGAGAGAGAAGACACGTGTCTTTATCTCCAAGACTGAGAAATAAATTATTCAAAATAAACGGTCAGGATGAAGAAAGATAAGGCGGTTAAAGTACAACTAGTTAAAAGGTTAATCAGTCCGGGCTGTTTTGTTTTTAAAAACAAATAATTGTCCAAACAGATCATAGGATAAAATCAGACTGACAAGGATCGGTCTGAAAGTTCGGACCGGTCTGTGTCTTTCTGAACATTGTATTATCGATCTGTAGTGACAAAAATCTTTAAGAGCGAAAAGAATAAAAACATCTAAACTAATTAAGATAAGTCAATTAAACCAAGAATTTGACGAAAATAATTAAACTTAGCCTCAGGAAGTGGTTTGGTGAAGATGTCTGCTGCTTGCTGCTCTGTTGATATGTGTTCGATCCGAATTTCCTTTTTGCCAACATGATCTCGAATAAAATGATGTCGAATATCAATGTGCTTTGTTCGAGAGTGCAAAACTGGATTATACGTTATAGCGATTGCACTTGTGTTGTCGCAAAATATCGGAGAGTCAACAGCTTGAATGCCGTAGTCTTTGAGCTGGTGTTGAATCCAGAGCATTTGAGCGCAACAGCTTCCAGCGGCTAGGTATTCTGCCTCAGCTGTGGATGTGGCAATAGATGTCTGCTTCTTACTGAACCAAGAGATCAATCTTTCACCTAGAAATTGACATGTTCCACTGGTGCTTTTACGATCGATCTTACACCCAGCGTAGTCTGCGTCTGAATATCCGATTAAGCTGAAGTTTGAATCTTTGGAGTACCAAAGACCAACGTTCTGAGATCCTTTTAAGTATTTCAGAATACGCTTGGCAGCAATGAAATGTGATTGCTTTGGTTCTGTCTGAAATCTGGCGCACATACAGACTGAAAACATAATATCGGGCCGGCTCGCTGTAAGATACAATAGCGATCCGATGAGTCCTCTATACATGGTTACTTCAACTGCCGTTCCCCCTTCGTCCTTGTCTAACTTGATTGTTGGACTCATTGGAGTTGATGCAGTTGAGCATGTTTCCATTCCAAATCTCTTGAGGAGCTCTTTGGTATACTTGGTCTGATTGATGAAAATGCCATTGTTGAGCTGTTTTACTTGAAGACCCAGAAAGAATGACAATTCTCCCATCATGCTCATCTCGAACTGTCCCTGCATTAACTTAGAAAATTTCTCGCACAATTTGGGGTTAGTTGACCCAAAGATTATGTCATCAACATAAATCTGAACTAATAGGGTATGTTCCCCCTTAATGAATTTAAAGAGAGTTTTATCTACTGAACCGATCTGAAAATCATGGTTCAGCAGAAATTGAGATAGAGTGTCATACCAGGCTCTTGGAGCTTGTTTCAGACCATACACTGCTTTATTCAGTAGGTATACATGATTAGGATACGAATGGTTCTGAAATCCAGGTGGTTGCTCAATGTAGACTTCTTCCTGAAGCTTTCCATTAAGAAAGGCGCTCTTGACGTCCATCTGATATACTTTGAAGTCTTTAAAGGCAGCATATGCAAGAAAGATTCGGATTGCTTCAAGTCTGGCGACTGGTGCAAATGATTCATCGAAGTCGATTCCTTCTTCTTGTCTGAATCCCTGTGCCACCAGTCTGGCTTTGTTTCTAACCACAGTTCCATCGGCGTCTAGCTTATTTCTGAAAACCCATCTGGTTCCAATAACAGGCAGATCGCTTGGTCTGGGAGTTAGACTCCAAACTTGATTTTGTTCGAATTGATTAAGCTCTTCTTGCATTGCTTTAATCCAGTTGAAATCAGTCAGAGCTTCATCGATCTTCTTGGGTTCCAGAGTTGAGATGAAAGCAGCATGAGTGAACTCATCCATCATCTGTCCTCTGGTTCTAATCGGTGCAGAAGGACGACCAATCACTAGATTAGGTGGATGCTTCTTAGTCCATCGATAGCTTGACTCTGGATTGTCTGGTTCGGTTGGAATAATAGCAGCATGATCTGCATCTACTTTAATATTTGAGTCAGGAGCATCTGGATCAGCTCGATCTGAAGAAGCTTCAATGGCCTGATCCGGTCTGTCTGGCACTTCTGGTTCTGGTGGATTGTCTCTTGACCTGTTAGCTACAATCTCATCATCACTGTTAGCTTCGAGATGGATATTTTCCATCTGATTTTGAATTGAATCTTTGTTACCCTCAACACATGATGATTCATCAAAAACGATATGAACAGATTCTTCTACAGTTAAAGTTCGATTATTAAACACTCGATAAGCTTTGCTAATTGATGAATATCCTAAGAATATACCATTATCTGACTTAGCTTCAAATGCTGTAAGATGACTCTTACCATTGTTGTGAACGAAGCATTTACAGCCGAATACATGAAAGTGAGAAACAGATGGTCTGTTACCAGTCCATATTTCATATGGAGTGAGATTCAGCTTCTTGTTAATCATAGATCGGTTTTGAGTGTAGCAAGCAGTATTTACAGCTTCTGCCCAGAACTTTTGAGAGATTCCAGAATCAGCAAGCATTGTTCTTGCTGCTTCCTTGAGCGTTCTGTTTCTTCGTTCTGCAACTCCATTCTGTTGAGGAGTTCTGGCGGCTGAAAACTCATGCTTGATTCCATGATCTTCTAGAAAGGATTCAAGATTCTGATTTGAAAACTCAGTGCCTTTGTCACTTCGAATCCTGTCTATGCTGGATGATTTCTCGTTCTGAGTGCGTTTCAGCAGCTTGATCAACTTCGGACCGGTCTGATCTTTACTGCTCAGAAATATAGTCCATGTAAAGCGTGAATAATCATCAATAACAACAAGAGTATACCGCATTCCCCCTAAACTTGTTATTGGTATAGGACCAAACAAGTCCATATGCAGTAATTCTAAACAGCGGGAGGAGGATTTGGCATTCTTGTTTTTGAAGGATGATCTGATCTGTTTGCCCATTTGGCAAGCTTCGCAGATCTTATCCTTAGCAAAGTCGATCTTGGGCAGACCGATAACTAAATCATGTTTACACAGGCTAGCAATGGTCTTAAAGTTGATATGATTCAAGCGCTTATGCCATAGCCAGTGTTTATTATCATTGTTAGCGATGAAGCAAGTAGGATTATCAGGTTGAGCATGATTCCAGTTAATCTTATATGTGTTTCCATTCCTGGTTCCTACGAGCATGGTTATACCGTCTGATGATTTAACAGTGCAAGTGTGTTTATGAAATTCTACAGCATAACCATTATCACAGAGTTGACTGATACTAATCAGATTATAGCACAGATTTTCAACTAACAGCACATCATTGATGATAATGTTACCATGGACAATCTTACCCTTGCCCACGGTCTTACCCTTTGAGTTATCTCCGAAGATGATTTTGGGTCCAGTGCATTCTGTGACTTCAGACAGCAGCTTGATGTTTCCAGTCATGTGACGAGAGCACCCGCTGTCCAAGTACCAATCTGATGCGAGATTCTTCTGTACCTGTCATCACACATATTTATTGTTGGTACCCAATCCTATTTGGGTCCAGAACGGATTAGCCCTTTGGGAACCCACACCTGTATCAGCTTTAGTGGCTTGTGTGTGTAGGGTGTGCTATGTGCTGGTCTGTTTCGATGTTGTGTGTGATAATGTGTGCGCTGTGAAAACCTTTGATTTTCATAAGGTAGTCTATATCTTCGTTGAATCGGTTTTGAGTTATAGTAATTGTATTGTCTTCCTTGCCTTCGATCTTGCATTTTTGAATTTGGTCTTGCAGACACAAATCTTGCTGATGCCTTATCGTTGGCTTGGTTGACATAACCAATCCCTTTTCTCAAATTTTGATTTACGTAAGAGACTCCTGTTTGAATCTTAGGTGCTTCAGTTTCATATACTGTGCTGGATTTAACAAATGTCATTTGTTTGACTTGATTCTTTACCAGCAACAGCTCAGACTCATCTTTGGTGCATTCTTTGGTGTCAAAGCCTATGCCGGTGAAATCACCGACATTTCTTTGAGCTTCTTGTAATTCTTCCAATGATGTTCTGGATTTTGTCCATGTTTTGAATATATGTGAGAGCTTAGCATTTTGTGTGCTAATTCTCTTATTTTCTTCATGGAGCTGATCATAAGAGATTTTCAGCTTATTCAGCTCGATCTGGAGATTTTTGCACTCACCCTGCTCAGAGCAGCTTGGTTTGTTGTGCTCATCCATTTGAATACTGATTTTGGCTTTATTCTTCTCAAATGATTCAGCTAAGATCCTATAATCATTTGCCATGTCTTGCAGTGCGGACATGAGCTCTTCTCGTGTAAAATCATTTGATTCAAGTTCAAATACCTCATCTGTCTGACTCATTTCTTCATCTGCCATCAGACATTGAACCTCTTCTTCGCTTTCGCTGGAAGAATATTCAGAGCTGTCTGAATCGGAATCAGTCTGAGCCCATTTGCTGTTTCCTTCCTCAGCAACTAAGACTTTTTGGGATTTTCCATGATTCTTGCGGTCTTTGTGGTGCTTCTTCTTTCTATCATCACGATGCTTCTCTTTCCTTTCTTCTTTCTTCGGTCTGGTGCAATCTGCAATAAAGTGTCCGGTCTTACCACAATTGTAGCAAGCCTGATCGTTAACAGTATCATCTTTTCTTGATTTATAATGATGAGAGGGTTTGAAGTTCCTCTTATTTTTAGACATAAATTTACCGAATTTCTTTATAAATAATGACATAGCATCGTTACTCATCTGTTCAGCAGATCGGTCTGATGTTGAAGCGATCTGGTCTGGGATGGCTGCCAGGGCCTTGTTGGGTTGAGAGATGAATGGCTCTGCTTCACCTCTGCTTATTAGCTCAAACTCATAGGCCTTGAGGTCTGCAAACAGATCATGAAGTTCAACCTTGTTAAGGTCTTTTGATTCCCTCATGGCAATGGTCTTTACATCCCATTCCTTTGGCAGAGCTCTCATTACTTTCAGAGCGATCTCTCTGTTAGAATATTCCTTCCCCAGACCATTCAGTTCATTTATGATGCTGGTGATTCTTTCATCAAACTCATTTAGAGTTTCACCACTTTTCATCTTTATGCTCTCAAATCTTTGAAGAGCCACAGTTAACTTGTTTTCTTTGGTCTGGTCGTTGCCTTCACATAGCTGTGCTATCTTCTCCCAAATTTCTTTGGCAGTAGAGCACATTTTGATTTTGCTGAACATGTTCTTGTCCAAAGTTTTGAACAAGATGTCTTTGGCCACATTGTCGAGGTTTGCTTTCTTTCTATCCTCATTCGTCCAGAGGGATCTGTCTTTTTCTACCATTTGTGGTTCTCCACTGGTGGTGGCGACTGCTGTATTTATTTTTAGGATCTTCATTGGTCCATCGGTGATGACGAACCACATGTCGTCATCCTGAGCTGCCAGGTGAGCTTGCATTCTGATTCTCCAGTCATCATAATCTTCTTTTGAGAACATGGGGATCTTGTTGAATGATGCCATCAGCTTAATATTCTTTGTGCTGATTAAGATGACCTGCTCTGATACCACTTGTTAGGATCGGTCCGGAGTGTTTAGAGGGGGGGGGGGGGGTGAATGAACACTCCTTACAAAATTAATCCCTTGTGATTTCTTTGTGATTAGTGAAAGAAATCTGTTTCTTAATCAACTCTTTGAACAGAACAGACCACGAATAAGTAAGTGCGGAAACGGTCTGCTCTTGTATAAGTAAGAACAGCTCGATGGCTAAGTGCAGAATGATAAGACACATGATATGTTTCTGGAAGTTCGAAGGTGGTGTAATCCTTCTACGTCTCCCCTTCTTCCAATTAAGGAAGGTTTATACTAGAAGACTTTGATTTATACAATCCTGTTGTACAAACCCGATTCAGGCTGGATTTACCTCACTACCAGTCTGAAACTCCTAGTCACTCAACCTGCTCAGACACACTCTGTCTGACAGTTACAATATGTTGCTCACTTCTATTTTTCACTACACAATGCGCACAGTGATCCTACAATGATCAAATGTTACAAAGTAATTGCGCTTAAATGAATAACTTCAGCTCGAAAGCTTCTGTACTTTGTGAGCGTGTGTTGTTTAGCTTTCTTGTATATTTTTCAATTGATCAGCGTGAGTTGTAGAGTCCAGTCACCTTTGCATCTGTTTGTTGCATCCTTTTATAGTTGAAGGTGGCAACGGCATTGTTTCCCTTAATGTGCAGCTATGACTCTTTTTAGACTCTGAGAAAGCTACAGTCTTCTTCTTCAGGATACTTGCCGTTCTGGTATATGCTTTCGGCGACTGTCAGGTAAGCTCTTCTTTGTCTTCTTACCTATTATGGCAATCTTCAGTCTTTGGTTCTTTGTAGCATTAATTGCAGCATTAAATGCTGCAATAAATATCCGTTGATGATTCGGACTGAGAAGCCATTCTTTATGTATCCTTGACTGCTCTGATCTGATAAAGGTTGAGATCGATCCGAAGCATCGATCTAGTCATTCTGGAATCCATCGATCCGGTCTGATATGTATTATTCTTTATCAGTTTGCTCTGATATGTCCGATCGATCTGGTATGCCTAGTTTCCATCGATCCGGTCTGAAATGCTTTGCCATCTTGCTCTGCTGAGACCGATTGATCTGGTCAATCTGATTTCTATCGATCCGGTCTGAACTGTTTTGTCATCTTTAAAATCTCATCGATAAGGTCCGGAACTAACAATGTCCTTCAAATATTCTCTCGAAAATATGTTTGCTTTGTATCATATTGAACATGGACAAGGTTCATCATCACGGAGAGGAGATGATGAAGTCTTGGCAGAAAGAAGCTGAGAGGAAGCAGAGTGGCATCTACCACGTCGAACGAGTTACAATTCTTTTGGATCAAATGTTCATAACAGATGAAAATTTTGACGTACTGGAGTGGTAGAAGGCAAACGCTAGACAATATCATATCTTAGCCAAAATGGCTAGAGACACTTTTGTGGTTCAAACATCGGTGTCGCGTCGAAGTCGGCCTTCTCAACTTGTGGCCGAATCATTGGAGACCATATAACTTCTCTTAATGCAGATTCATTGTGCATCCATATCTTGCTCAAAGATTGGTTCGATGCTGAGCGAAAGAATAAAAGAGATGGAAGAGTCGACGAGTTCGGCAACCAAAGTTCAGAATATGAAGAATAATTTGCGAAGACTATATTAATAAAATATGATGAATAATGTCATTTTTTTATTAATTTCAAATTAGATTTTACCTCATACTTCTCATATTCAATAATGTATGTATGTTTCCATCACAATTCATGTACTATTTGAACAAGATATTTAGAAATATTTTTAAAAAATGCTAAATTTAAAAAAAAAAAAAAAAAGTTAAAAGCATTGGAACCGGTTCAATCCGAAACCAGTCCGGGGTTTCCGAACCTGACAACCGGATAGGATGGTTCCATGGCCCTGGCGATGGAACTGGAGCCGAAACCAGAACCAGATCAATCCGGTTGGGAACCGGATTGATGCAGTTCATAATGGGGTAAATATTAATAAATTTAAAACATATATTATATAGTTTTTTTGGGACATTACCACCAGAATTCTCTTCACTGGGTGAAAAAGGAACTGAGAAAGGTTTAGGTCTGTAACCAATTTAATTTTGACATGTACAGAAAATGTATCTGATTTGTACAAAAAAATTTCAAGACCTAGTTTAATGAATGAATCAATTAAAATTTTATACTGCATTATAACGTGATGATGCATGTGCTGTCTCTTGCAACCTAATTCTAGAGTTGGGATTTTTTGTTCTTGTCCATGATCGTTACAACTCGAAGGGGTTTAGTACCATGGGCTACAGTTGTTTGGAACCTGCAAATTCTGTCCAAGCATTCTTTAACCCCTTTGGCTTGTGCTCTCGACAGATTAGTCACATCTGACAGGCTTTCTTTTATTTTTGACGAGTCTAATGTGTGTGCTCATTGGATGTGGATTGTCTGAATCATATATTCTTCTCTTGCCCATTCAGCTCGACAATTTGGAATAAGGTTCGATTATGGCTCAACACTCGGTTCGTGATGTCAACATTCCGCAGCGCTCTTAAATGGTTTAAGAAAAAATATAGTGGGTCTTCTCGAATCAACATAGCTCGTTGCACTGCATTTGCGACAACGATCTACCATATCTGGAATGGAAGAAATTGTTAGATATTTGCATAAAGATCTGCATGACAAATCTGCATGTCCACGTTTCCCATTTCTGTTTCTGAATAAGTCTTCCATTGATTTAGGAAAACTGTTAATCAAATGAATTTGCTATTTTTGTTGCTTTCTTTTCTGTTTTTCAGTTACAAAATCTTCTATAAATGTAATGCAACGTGAACAGATTAATATATCAGAAGCTTTGCATTCATACATCTTCTTTGCATTACAAACATTCCTTACATCAAAGCAAATATTGTTGGTTGATATTACACAAATACATTGTCCTAAATCAAGATACTTCCGCTGATTATATCTTGAAAAACCAACAATTGGTATCAGAGCTATCTTCTTACGGGATCTGTGTGCATTTTTAAAAAAAAAAAAATCATGCAATCTGAAGCAAGTTTCTCCTCAATTGTTCCACCGATATTCGATGGGGAAAACTACCAGATTTGGGCTATTCGAATGGAAACATACCTGGAAGCCTTGGATCTTTGGGAAGCAGTGGAAGAAGATCATGAAATCTCTGCTCTCCCAACCAATCCCACCATGGCACAAATCAAAACACAGAAGGAGAAGAAAACGCATAAATCAAAAGCCAAAGCATGTCTGTTCGCTTCGGTGTCACCAACAATTTTTACAAGAATAATGTCCCTTAAGACAGCCAAGTCTATATGGGACTATATCAAGGAAGAATATGCAGGAGATGAAAGAATAAAAGGTATGAAAGTACTAAACTTGATAAGGGAATTTGAGTTGCAAAAAATGAAGGAATCTGAGACAATCAAAGAATACTCAGAAAAACTTCTAGGAATTGCAAACAAAGTGAGATTGCTTGGATCTGATCTCAGTGATTCAAGGATTGTGGAAAAAACTCTTGTTACAATACCTGAGAGATACGAAGCTACAATCACAACCTTGGAAAATACCAAGGAACTATCAAAAATTCCCTTGGCAGAATTGTTGAATTCCCTACAAGCACAGGAGCAGAGAAGGCAAATGAGGCAAGACTTGGACACTGAAGGTGCCTTAACTGCAAAGCATCTTGACACTGGAAGAAATAAAAAAATATAAGAAGAAGAGTCAGGAAGGAAATTCAACCTCAACAAACTCAAGTTACAAAAGCAAAACTGGAAGATTCATTGGAAAATATCCACCTTGCCAATACTGTAAAAAGAAAAGTCATCCTCCATCAAAATGTTGGTGGAGACCCGATGCAAAGTGTTCAAAATGCAATCAAATTGGACATGAAGCAGTGATATGCAAAGTTAAGGATTTGCAGAAAGTTGTTGAAGCTCAAGTTGTAGATCAAGAAGATGAAGATCAACTTTTCGTGGCAACTTGCTTTGCAAGCAGCAGTACATCAGAAAATTGGCTAATTGACAGTGGCTGCACAAATCATATGACAAGAGATAAGGAACTTTTCAAAGATTTAAAGCCAACAGAAATCACTAAGGTAAAAATTGGAAATGGAGACTACATCACTGTCAAAGGAAAAGGTACGATTAATATCAATTGCAAAACAGGCACAAAAAGGATCTCTGATGTTCTTTATGTACCAGAAATTGACCAAAATCTGTTAAGTGTTGGTCAATTAATCAAAAAAGGTTTCAAGGTCATCTTTGAAAATGAGTTCTGTCATATTGTTGATGGAATGGGACAAGAAATACTCAAAGTAAAAATGAAGGGAAAGAGTTTCTCTTTTAATCCAAACAAAGAAGACACTTCTGCATTTCCTGCTCAATCAAACAAAACCGAGTTATGGCACAAGAGACTAGGTCATTGTCACTTGCAGAGGATGCATCTCATGAAGCAAAAGGATCTAATTGGCTTACCAATCTTTGAAGATCACTTACCAACCTGTCATGCTTGTCAATATGGCAAACAAAACCGTAAGGCATTCCCTAAGTCCACTTGGAGAGCTACTCAAAAGCTGCAGCTAGTTCACACTGATGTAGCAGGTCCTCAAAGAACTCCATCTCTAGCAGGTAATCGATACTACATTATATTTATTGATGACTTTACAAGGATGTGCTGGATTTTTTTCTTAAAACTCAAGTCCGAGGTAGCTGGAGTGTTCTGGAAGTTTAAGAAAAATGTAGAAAACCAAAGTGGCTGCAGAATAAAAGGCTTACGGTCCGACAATGGAAAGGAGTATACCTCCGAGGAATTCAATATGTTCTGTGAAGCAGCAGGTATAGAACATCAGTTAACAACACCTTACACTCCTCAACAAAATGGGGTTAGTGAAAGAAAAATAGACTTATATTAGAAATGACAAGGTGTATGCTTCATGATAAAGACTTACCAAAAACATTTTGGGCTGAAGCTGCAACCACTGCTGTTTTCTTACAAAATAGATTACTAACCAAAGCATTGAAGAACAAAACTCCATTTGAGGCATGGTATGGCTATAAACCTTCATTGAACTTCCTTAAAGTGTTTGGATGCACTTGTTTTTCTCATATTCCACAGGTTAAGCGTGACAAGCTTGATAAAAAATCAGAACAAGGCATCTTTATTGGCTACGGTGTTTCATCAAAAGCCTATAAAATTTATCAACCTCAAACAAGGAAGATAATTCTTAGTAGAGATGTGTTCTTCAATGAAGATGAGAAGTGGAATTGGGAACAACCTAAAGATATATCCTTGAGCAAGAAAACTTTGAGTCCTTTTTTCTTTTCAACAACAGAAGAGGAAATGTCCGATGACATGCATGAAGAATTGGAAGATAATCCACCAATACGAGGAACAAGACTACTCACTGATATTTATCAAAGGTGCAATGTAGCAGTCTGTGAACCTGCAAGTTATGAAGAAGCTGTAAAAAACCAGAATTGGAAAAGGGCCATGGAGGAGGAACTATCCATGATAGAAAGAAACAAGACCTGGGAGTTCGTTGATAAACCAAAAGATAGAAAAATCATAGGAGTAAAATGGGTGTTTAGAACAAAACAAAATGCTGATGGATCAATCAACAAACACAAAGCCAGGCTTGTTGTCAAAGGATATGCTCAAATCTTTGGAGTTGATTACTCGGATACATTCGCTCCTGTTGCAAGATTGGACACAATTAGATTGGTTTTAGCTACAGCAGCTCAAAATGGATGGAAGGTGTTCCAACTTGATGTAAAATCTGCTTTCTTAAATGGTATCTTGCAGGAAGAAATTTATGTTGAACAGCCCGAAGGATTCATGAAACAAGGTGAAGAGGGGAAGGTCTACTTACACAAGAAGGCTTTATATGGGTTAAAGCAAGCTCCCAGAGCTTGGTACAGCAAGATAGACCAACATATGTTGAGTCTTGGATTCAAAAAGAGCATGTCAGAAGCAACTCTCTATGTTAAATATAAAGAGAATGATCTAATCATAGTATCCCTCTATGTTGATGATATTTTAATCACAGGAGGAAACACCAAACATGTTGAAGAATTCAAAAGGGAGATGATGCAAGAGTTCGAAATGACAGATCTTGGATTAATGTCATATTTTCTGGGAATGGAAATCACACAGTTAGAAGGTGAATTTTTCATCTGTCAAAAGAAATATGCTAAGGAGATTCTCAAGAAATTTCATATGGAGGAATGTAAGGAAATGGCCACTCCAATGAATCAAAAGGAGATGTTGAGTAAAGATGACAGCTCAGAAAAAATCGAAGAAAGCTACTACAGAAGCTTGGTTGGTTGTCTAATGTATCTAACTGCAACAAGACCAGATATTCTTTTTGTTGTGAGTATTCTCTCTCGTTTTATGCATTGTGCAAGTGAATTACATCTAAAAGCAGCAAAAGAGTCCTACGGTACATCAAAGGAACCATCAATTTTGGTGTAAAGTTCAAGCAATGTCAAAAATTCAAGCTATTGGGATTCACAGATAGTGACTGGGGAGGATCGGTAGATGACATGAAAAGCACATCCGGACACTGCTTTAGTCTAGGCTCAGGAGTTTTTTCATGGAGTTCTAAGAAGCAAGAGACCGTAGCTCAGTCCACAGCAGAAGCTGAATTCATTGCTGCCACAGCAGCAGTAAATCAAGCTGTATGGTTGAGAAAGTTGCTATGTGATCTTCACTTAAAACAATTAGATGCTACAGAAATATTTGTGGATAATCAAGCAGCAATCGCAATCTCCCACAACCCAGTTTTTCATGGAAAAACTAAGCACTTCAAGATCAAATTTTTCTTTTTACGAGAAGTACAAAATGAAGGAGAAGTGAAACTCATTTATTGCAAATCTGAAGATCAACTTGCAGACATATTTACAAAGCCTTTGCCAGCAAATATGTTCGAATCACTAAGGCAAAGACTCGGTGTTTGCAGCCCTTAATGCATGGAGGAGTGTTAGATATTTGCATAAAGATCTGCATGACAAATCTGCATGTCCACGTTTCCCATTTCTGTTTCTGAATAAGTCTTCCATTGATTTAGGAAAACTGTTAGTCAAATGAATTTGCTATTTTTGTTGCTTTCTTTTCTGTTTTTCAGTTACAAAATCTTCTATAAATGTAATGCAACGTGAACAGATTAATATATCAGAAGCTTTGCATTCATACATCTTCTTTGCATTACAAACATTCCTTACTTCAAAGCAAATATAGAAATGCTAGGAAGTTTGAAGGTCGAGAGTTTTGTTTATTATTTGCATAACTTATATGCCTTGAACTATATACCGTTTCTCTTCAGTAATACAGTGTATTTACCGACCAAAAAAAATATTATCTATTGGCAAAACACACAACACTAGAAAATTTTGCCAGGATTTGAACTTTATTCAAAACACATATTCAAAATTGACTATTATCTTGAGTCCAAATCAAATATTAACTTGTATGTTCTTGATCACTGCTTAACGTGTCTCTAGTTACAAGATTTGATGTAATTTTGCCTGGATTTACAGACCCATGTTCGTATTTGCACGGATTTTGTGATACACTTAGACATTGTTTGGTACTATGGATGATATGAGATAAGTGAGAGATGTGTAGTTAAAAATTATGGCTGATATCACATTTAACAAATGTACCAAGCAATGTCTTATATGATTTGAGTGTTGGAATATGTCATAAAGATTATTAATTAGATGTTTGATTTTGGCATACATTGTATTATGATATTTCATTTATGACAATTCGTTATATTTTATTTCATTGTTTGCATAATATGAATTTATATATAATAATATCATTAGAATAATTATATATTATTCTTAAATAGTCCATAGTCAATTGTTATCATGAAAAATGATAATAATAATATATGTAGATTAATATATGGTGATTGTTGATTTTAGTCACGGATATGAGATACCAAATCATCATATGGGTACATGTTAGATAATTATGTGCTGGACCGACCCACCATAAAAATGCTACATGGACTGTATGTGATCCTTAAAACTTGAGATCACCAGAGATCCCAACATAAAGAGTTATATATCTTGATATTGTTAAATGTTACATGTTACCTGTAATAGGGTGAGCTAGAAAGACAATCATTGGATATCCTACGAATTATGTAGTGGAATGTAGAGTGATCAATATATGATTTGTAACTTTCATATAATGGGAGTGGTGTTTTGGGCCCTTGATCGAGTGAGACTAAATATGCATGGCCACTCGAATGAGTCGATATGTGATACCGAGTTCATTTGTTAAATCTAGTCTACTCGTGAATCAAGAAATAAAAAAAAGCTTGAACTTACGAATGTGACATATTCCATGACCCGTGTTCAATCTAAACACCTAGGACAAAAGGATTAAGTTACATGGGAAATATACAGACCAATAGGTAATGTCGAGTCAATAGCATTCTTGTTATTTGGGTAGCCTTGATATGTTGCTAGATACCGCTCATTGCTTGTGACATAAAATAAGATTTTATGTCACTGCCAATGTTACAAGATCCTTACAGGCTGTATAAAAGATTAAGTCAATAAATGGAGATTAAATTCATTTGATGAATTAAATAAATTAGAAAGAGTCCTAATAAAAGGAAATATAAAGTTATGTATTTGGACCATTGTTATATATTATTGGGCCGACATATATGTATATATATATATATATATATATATATATATATATATATTATGATGGACCTATGGTTTTAAACTGGTTGGGATATCAGCCGTCACAAACCCTAGGAGTTGGACCGTCACAAAAGTTGATATACACATCTTAGAAATGAGCATAGGGTTTGATCATTCTTTTATTCTATCGCATAAACCCTAACCGCCACAAAAATATTAGCACCTGGATTTATTCTTGTGCTGATTCAATCTTTCAAGGCTAGCACTTTGAAAGTTTAGAATCATTTAGACGATTTGATCGTATGGATATCGTAGAGACAGAACGTTGATGTTTTGCTCGTGACTCATGGACGTATGACACTGGCCAGTCTAATTCAAACACGCTTCAAAGGTATTAACTCTTAATACCGATTGGCTTCACTTCATATATATCACTGGCGGAATCTGAAAAAGTTTTATACTCAGCTGCGTGATTGTGATTGTTATCATATTCCTTACATTCATTCGGGACTTTCTTTTGATTTATTGGTCTTCCATCCACTAAGTTCTTAAAACATATGCATAAAAAATATAAAGGATAAACTGCACTATACCACTCACTTGGCCAGCCAATAGTTCTATCAATCGGTTTGACCATATTTGATGCACGTAGCAATACCAACTCAAGGATTCGAACAATTTGAAAATCCCAACTGATTTGTCAAATAATCCAATTGAGTTTTGAGATACTACTCTGAAGATTAGGCCTATTTATAAGATATTATATCTTTAGTTAACATGTCAAAGAACTAATTCAGGTTCATACCAGGACGGTAAGAACGAAAGTTATATATTTACTTCACCAACTCATATAGCGTTGTCATGACGAAATATCATACAATGTGAAAACATGCAGCATTGTGAAAAATGAATTTCCACTAACTATTGAATTGTACAAAGGGTCTATGTTTAGCCTCTTTTTAGTCGCCTTAGTGATTGATAAGATAACAAAAGACATACATACATAATTACATTGGATCATATTTTTCGCTAACAGAACGGGGCATGAGTTAGTGCTAATTAGAGTATAAAGAGATACATTGTAATCAAATAGTTTTAGATTAAGTATATATAAAACGGAATATATGAAATGTAATTTAGTGGTCATACATCTCGAGACCCCGGTATTATAACATTCGATGGCCAAGATGTATCGATGAGCAGCAAATTTTGATTCCTAGGTTATGTTATCCAACAAATGATAGAGAGATTGATAGAGGCATTAATCATAGAATATATGCGGGCTGGTTGAAATGGAAAAACTACACTGGAGTTCTATATAAATGCAATATCCTGCTAAGATTGAAAATGAAGTTTTATATAAGTGTCAATAGACCTGCAATATTGTATGAAATGAAATGCTGGGCACCCAAGCGAAATCAAATCCAAAAAAATGAGTGTGACTAATATGTGTAAACTGCATTGGATGTGTGGTAAGACCAAAAGAGATAAAACAAGGAACACATACAATCGAGCTGATGTATATGTGGAATGTACAGAACAGAAGATACAAGAAAATCGCTTAAGCTAGTTTCATCATGTATGACGTAAGCTCAGCAATACATTTGTGCATCGAGTAAAATCCATGGATTTTTGCCTTTGTTTTTTTGGAACTTTCAATGATGGAACTTTCAATTCTAATTTTTTATTATAATTTATTTACCCAGCAAAAAACAAGAACCGACAATTTTAATTTTGATTCTAAGATATGATTTTGTTTTGATTTTGATTTCTAAGATATGGTTTTGATTGGGATTCAGGCTGCTTATCGGGTCGTACTAACCGGAACCGGTCGATTCCGGTTCCGTCCGGTCCGGAATCGGACCGGTCGGTTCCACTTCAAAATCGGAACCGGTTAGTCCGGTTCCAAACCGAAACCCAAAGCGGGTTTTACCCGGATCAGATCAGTTCCATTGGATCGGAACCTCCAATCCGACGGTTTCGGTTCCAATGGTTCCGGTTTAATCGGTTCTGGTTCCATTTGTAACCGGAACCGATAAAATTAGAAAATAAAATAAAAAAATAGGTGGCCAACTCAGCCGTTGGGCAACTGATATTTTAAAAAAAAAATTACTTAAATATTTCTATAAATACCCCATTTTTCGCTCCAATTTTTCATCTAATTCCAAATCTCTTAATCTTACACTCCTACTCTTTCATTCAATTATCTCATTTTCCCATATAATTCCCATATTCCATACCACTATTTTCAATTTGTTATTATCATATTATTATTAGTTTTGTTGATTTACATATATTTTCAATAATACGATGGCATCATTTCCACTGGTCATGGTGGTCCCTGAAATCCACCTATATTCCAAGAAAATTATGATATTTTTGCCAAGTTCGATAATCCTTATGATGTTGAAGAAGCAGAACACGTTGTAGAACCTGTCGCACCCCAAAATCCTGCGCCCGAATAATCGTCCCAAGTGAAGCAAGGTTTGTGATCATTTTGATGTCGAGACAAAACCATGTACGAACGAATCTGTTGTTTATTTGTAAAATATGTAAAACCACATATAATTATAAAACAAGTGGGTCCAAAGGCGGTACCAGAACGTTTAAGAAACATCTAGTTAAGAAACATAATTTTGATGATGTTATTTTACAACCATTAGGTAGAGAAACCAACCCAACTTCAAATTAATCCTCAATCTCGCACTAATTTTATCTTAACACGAGAAAAAAAACAAAAGATTATTCGTTCGTTTTGTTGTTAGATGTGAACTTCCCTTTTTGTTTTCTGAAAAAGATGGCTTTATTGAATTTTCTTCTGGTATCCAACCATGTTTTAGACATTTTTCTAGGCACACTTTGAAAAGAAATATTGTGGCTGTATTTCTTGATTACTGTAAAACTTTAGTTGATCATCTTTTTTCTATAAACTGCAGATTAAGTTTAACTACTGATATTTGGACGAATACCGCACTACTTTCTTTTCTTGTTATTATTTGTCTTTGGATTGAGGATACTTGGTGTTTGCAAAAAAAGATTTTGTCACTTGATGAATTAAAATCTGCATATACTGGTTCCCAAATTGCTAGATTTATTGTTAATGTTTGTAAATTTTATATAATTGCAGATAAAATTTGTTCGATTAGACTTGACAATACATCAAATAATACAGCGGATATGCGTGAACTTAAAATACATTTGCGACCAATGCTTAATGATGTTTTTTTCCATATTAGATGTGCATGTCATATAATTAATATTGTCGTAAAGGATGGTTATGAAGATGCTGAATGTAGTTGCATAGATAAACTTAAAAAATGTTGTCAATGGATACGACAATCACGTATTAAGCGTGATTGGAAACATACATGTGCAAGTCAAAATATTCGGTTTACTCTTTTTTCACTGACCATTGCAACTTGATGGAATTCTTTGCATAAAATGTTAGAATCGAGGTTACCTTATCAAGATGCTTTAACTACTTTTTATAACTCTTATCAAATGCCTGAAATTGATGAAAGTTATTTATTGTCTGATAATGATTGGTATTTTGTTAATAATTTAACTGTTTTTTATCAACTTTTAAAGAAGCAACAGATTGGTTCTCCGGTGTTTATTATCCTACTTTTCATTATTTTCTTCTACTTTATTTAACATGTTTTGTAAATTTATAGAATTTAGAGATGATATTGAATTGTCGTCGTTCGATTATCGTATGGAGGAGAAGTTTAAAAAATATTGGGAGCAAATCTCACACGTGTACTGTATATCTACACTGTTAGACCCAAGTCAGGGTGTCGGATCTTTCGATATTTCTTTGAATATTACACTACATTTTTTGATAAGGATTTGACGATCAAAAAACATCAATCATGCATTATTTTCAAAAAATGTTTGGATTGTACCATAGTGAACAGGGACAGAGCTCATAGTCACGTGTACGAGGAGAGAAGAAGACGGTACTCAGTCATGAAGCGGATGGATTAATCTGTTGAGGAGCCTTGGAAGAAAGAAAAAGAGAGGAAGCGGAGTGTCATCTACCTCTTCAAATGAGTTGTAGTTCTTCCTGGGGTCAAATGTTCATTACAGATGAAAGTTTTGACGTACTAGAGTGGTGGAAAACAAACACAAGACAATATCCACTCTTAGCCAAAATGGCTAGAGATGTATTTGCAGTCCAAACATCCAGTGTCACATCGGAGTCGGCATTCTCAACTTGTGGTTGAATCATTGGAGACTTTAGAGTTTCTCTAAAACCATAATCATTGTGCATGCTTACGCTGCTAAAAGATTGGTTCGATGCTGAGATGAGAAATAAAATACAAGGAGGAGCCAACGAGTTTGGCAACGAAAGTTCCGAAGAATAAGAAGAATTGGCCAAGACTATACTAATCAATTGTGTTGAATAATGTGTTTTTTAAGAAAATTCAAATGTTGTAGCTTTTTCGTTACGTTGTTTTCCATATTCAATAAACTATGTCTTTTTCCTTTACGAATTGTAGCTTTTACATTATGTTGTTTTTGCTTTACGATGCTCAATGCAAAATTTGTAGGAAAAAAAAAAGTAAAAAAAAATTGGTCTGGCGATCGACCGTCAAGAGGCAGTAAGAATTAGCGATCCGATCGCCAAACCCGCTCCGGTTGGAACCGGTATAATCCGGACCCAATCCAGACTATTGGATCCGGGTTCCGAATCGAACTGGTTCCATGGCCGGAATCGGACCAATCCGATTCGGTACCGGATTGGTCTGGTTCCACTCCGTTCGAACCCGGGATCGGTTGGATCCGGTCTGATCCAGCCATGAACAAACTGAATTCGGATTCACTATTTTATGGGGACGTGGTTGGGTATAATAAGGGTTTGACCAGGATAAACGGCCATAAATAAGAGTCAGTACAAATAGAACGCTTTAAGAAGAAACCATGCGACTTCACTGACCACTCTCGATGTCGCGTCGGACTGAAACTGAACAATTGTATATAGATACCTACACACAATAGAGCAAGGACACACATTGAGCGAGAATTCCGGAGATTCGAAGCTTTCATAGTGAAGAATGGTGAACGACATGTTGATGATCAGCGCGGAGCTTGAGAATCTTACAGACCTCCAGCCTCAGGGAGGTTGCGATGATGCTTACTTCGCCTACTACTTCAATGTATCTCCCTTTTGTTTTTGGTTTAGTGAGGTCTTAATTGTTTCTAAGCATTATTGTGTCGATATGTTGATTATATGAGGTTTTTCCTTCCTTCGCGTTTATATTCTCTCGATTTTATTTATTTTTTCTATTGTCTATGACCTTCGACTAAATCGGAGATTATTTATGACGTATTTGAACATGTACGTCGGTTTCTGTTATTCTGATGACCAATACGTTGCGATGTATTCTTAGTTTTGTTGTTTTATTTCTATTATTCTGTGTTTTAATTGCTTGTGTTTAGGTTAATGCGTTGATTCGGTTTCCTGGATCAGTTTGTCTGGGGTAGAGATTGCAGTATGTCTGTTTAATTTAGTTCTTACTTTCATTTTCTGTTTAACCAGCCATTTTGAGTTATAGTTTTCATGCTCATCTCATTTTCCACATTCCCATTTTAAATTTATTTGTGTAATTCCTTACCTTAAAGAGTTTTCTTAAGGTTTTTGTCCAATTTAGTTGTACTGATTTTGAGATAGCTAGAACCTAGATAACATGCTGATGGTAGACGTAAATATTTATACATGAGGATATAGGGGCATGTTAGTATATGATGCTACTGAGATTTTTTATGGTTAGTTCTGTCTAGGTTTATATCTATGTAACTGAATCCTTATCTTTTCGGGTTAATATGACTTATTTCCTGCTGTGTATTTACAGCTGGTAAATTTCAATGTGGTGGGATGGAAAGCTAAATGATATCTGTTGCTCTTCATGTAAATATCGCACATAATTGTTTAATATTAAATTCTCTTTCAAGTTGTTAGATTTTGTGTGGGTATCATCATTCGAGCCTTCATTTTGTTTGATATAAGTTGTTAATGTGATTTGAATACATGTAATTGGCATTTGTTTTTCGCATGTTTTAGCGTAAAAGAATTATTTTAACTTTGTAAAATATTTTATTGCCATCTTGTTTAGCCATAAAGAGCGTGTTTATTTACATTCTGGAACATGGCTGTTCATGAATGTCACAGAAAATGACTATTCAATTGGGATTTAGATTTTGTAGTGATTTTTTAAGTTACCTTGACCAATTAAACCCTGTTTCGGATACACTTGAAGTAGAATTGAAACAAATTTCATTCTTTCAAAAATCATTCCTCACACTTTTGTGTACATTTTGTCGACTATGTGTAGCTGAAATGTGGGAACTGTGGAGAAGTGACACAGAAAGAGACCTGTGTTAGCTTGAACAAGAGTGAAGACATGGTGATTGTCATGTTTATGTTATGCTAACGAGTACGAGTTGTTAAGGGAATAAATATTTTATACACGTGTGAACATCTAACTTTTTGGGTTAGAAACTTAATTCAATTAATACATAAAAAGATACAGTCAAAGAATAATAACTTCCCTCTGTATATGTTTCTGTAACAGGTTATATTTATAAAACTTGTATGTTTTACGTTTTATAATAAACATCTTGCATATTTCTTTATAAATATATTTATTTCTAACATCGTGCTAAATTCATGTGCTGCAAGTTTGTAAGATCAGGTGGCACAAACTCCAGGGAGTGTGTGTATCTTCTGCTGACCTATCCTTTCCACTGCCACGTAGCAGCTTTAGTAGTATGTTTTTTGGGTTTGAAATGTTATGTCTGGATAGTTTGTCTGAGTGCATTGTGTAGTGAGGGCCGGTTGAGGAGGGTGGGGCAAGGAATATATGAAGCAAAATTTATCAGATGCTATATCATGCTGGAGTGTTTGATGAAGTGCCAATCATAATGCAATACGATAACTGTGATATTTAATCATAGCTGGTAAATATTGGTGAATATTTCATGAATTGCTACTATTATGTAATGCCTTTGGCCGTATCATGACTAGTATTATCATAGCATATGTTGCATTAAGCAGTTCATTTATTCTATCTCTGCTATACATAATCACATATTTGTGTTAGTTAAATTACTTTATGCATTCTTATTTTGAAATAGGTTGTGTATTATATCCAGATTAAGGATCAGTTTGATGCGGATAACAAGAAAAAATCACAGCAATGTCGTGTATTAATGTGTTTTTGGCTATTTGGTGCTGCAATGGTCTTGTACTACTTGTATATTGGCATTGACAGACAATGTGTTTACAGGATACTACTTGTTGATTACTGAAAGTTAAGTCAGAGAGCCCATTATTGATTCTTTTGTTACCCTCCTATTCAACTGCATATAATGGATGACACCATGTCGCTAGACCTTCCTGTGCCAGACAATATACTTCAGCCATTGTTAATTGCATCTGACACTACTACTTTAAATGAAGCGCTGGAGCGTCTCATTGACATTGCCAAAACTTGTGATGGCATATTAGACCTTGCTTCCAAGTGTATCATCTTGCCAGTTCTCCAACTATGTCAAGCCCTATTGATCCCTTCTTGCCGACACCTTATTCTCTTATCCCTACAGCTACTCAGAAACTTGTGTGCAGGAGAAATTAAAAACCAGAACTTGTTTATCGAACTAGATGGTGTTGAGATTCTTTCAACTGTTTTTACTTTTCTGCGGCAAGCTCCTGGTTCTGATATGCGTGCACCCCATGTATTATTGCAAATTTTGGGAAATGTTACATTAGCTGGAGAATATCATCAGGATGTTGTTTGGAATCGATTCTTTCCGCTTGAATTTCTGGAGATGGCTACACATCAGAGCAAAGGAACATGTGATCCTTTGTGCATGGTCCTCTATACATGCTCTGAACATGATAACGGTCGATTTGCTGACCTGTGTACTGATGAAGGGTTGAATATCATGATAGAAATTATAAGAACTGGTACAGTAGGTAAACATGATGTTCATTTTTAATATTTTACTTGTTTGTGTATTTTCTAGTGATGCAGAAGCACTTTCATAAAAGGAATTATTGCCTCCAATTTTGTTATTTTTTAATAATTTACATGTTTTTTTTATTTTTCTAGCGATGTGCATCATAAATTTAAAAGGACTTAATGCCTCCGATTTGTCTTTGCAGTTGGTTTTACGGAGTATTCCCTGAAATTTCTTCTCTCAAGAATTTTCTTTGAAGAACCTCATTTTTCATTAATTTTTTCTAAATTATTTCCAACTGATGCATCCGAGGGCTGTGACAAAAATATGTCCACAGTAATTCATTTTGGAGCTGAGCAAGCATTTTTGCTAAGTATTGTATCAGAAATGTTAAATGAGCGAGTAGTTGATATTGCTGTTTCCACTGACTTTGCTATCTGCATTTTTGAAATACTGAGAAATGCTGTCGGGATTGTTGATTTTTCGACAAGGGGAACGTCAAGTCTCCCAACAGGGGACACTGATATTGATGTCATTGGATATTCCCTAACTATTTTGAGAGATACTTGTGCTTCTGATGATCCCAAAGTTTCTAAAAACGAGAAGAAAGTAGATATAGTGGATATGCTAGTGTCATCTGGGCTTGTCGATTTCCTTATGAACTTGCTTCGTGACCTAGAGCCTCCAGCTATGATCCAAAAAGCCATGATGCAGAACAAGGCCAAAGCTGAGGCAACATCAAACTCAATCAGATATTGGCCTTACAAAGGTTTCCGAAGAGATGTTGTGTCAATTATTGGAAATTGTGCATACAGGAGACGCCGGGTTCAGGATAAAATTCGAGAGCTTGATGGGATTCTGATGTTGTTACAGCAGTGTGTGACTGATGCGGATGATCCGTTCTTGAGGGAGTGGGGAATCTGGTCGATCAGAAATATATTGGAAGGTAATGCAGAGAACCAGGAAGCAGTTGCTCATTTGGAGCTTGAAGGATCTGTGAATGTTCCTGAAGTAGAGGATATGGGGCTACGAGTAGAAGTTGATCCAATGACTCGACGTGCAAAGCTTGTGAACTTGTGATCGTTCAAGACTGTTTATGAAGCATTCGCTTCCTTTATGGGATAGAGGCGGTTTATGTTTTAATAGGTTTGGTTTTTTCAAGGGCTTCCTCTTAAAAAAAAAAAACAAAGAGAATTAATTTTAATGTTTGCAAATTGTTTCTTGTTAACAACTGGAATAAAAGTTCAGTTTCAAGAAGAGCTTCTTTATCCAAATATGATTTTAGAAGTATTTTCCTTCGAAAAAATGGCTTTTTAATCAATATATATATTTTCAAGTGTCTACTTTTTTTTTATTATCTCACTTAATTCCTCGGATATTACCCGTGAAATATGAATTTAATAAAAATCAATAGCTTGATAGTTGATTTTTCATCATTTTTGCTTTAAAGTTTTTCCGATTCTAACCAAACTTCCCTAGAACTCTCCAATCCCACCACAGCATCAAGCAGCATCAAGCACACCGGTTCCCAATAATGGAACCTAAAATCCATTATTTGATCAGATGGTCAGTTCTTCTCCAAATTTTCTGCTCATCCACTGATTCTCCAGGCGGCGGGATCTGGCTGTCTATGAAGCCCAGCAGATCTTGACTCACTAATAGACAGATCAACTGTTTTCTCCATATCTTGTATTCATAATGCCTATTTTTTATTGTCTTTGTCAAGACATAGCCTCACTGAAACAAAGTTTGCAACATTGACAGTTGACGGCCATGGATATTTTGCTAATTTTGAGGAAAACATCGAAATGATGCTAAATTTCGTGTAATGAATGGTGTGAGCGATAAGAACCAGCTTTTATGGATTTGAAATATTTCACGGATATTACCCGTGAAATATGAACCGGCATCCATTGTTTTTGCTTTAAAGATTTTGCATCATTATTTATACGGGAAAAGTTTGTTATGGTTGGACATGAACACAAATACAAAAAATCTATAAAGTTAGATAGTCAAATTTTCCTGAATGGCAAGGAATGATCCAACAATATTTCCTCCCATATCAGGGAAAGTTTCACATCTAAGAAGGGGCCTTACTTTACCTTTCCGATCCGAAGGTTCCCCCTCATCACAGATATGTCGCTCGATCCAAATTGCTTCCAGTTAACCTCGATCATTGATGTAACACGTCGAACGCATTCCAAAGACTCTGGTTGGGTAAAGCAGTCCTCTAAAACTGCAAGATGCTCCGCCCACAGAGATTCGATACGAACCTAGAGATAATACCTATTTGAGGATTGTTTTCCTTGCGAGTGGTGGGCATTTTGCTGGCTGCGTCTTTGATGGTAATTCTCGTGGCTCATAAAACATTCCACAGGTTAGTTCCATCGCGTCGTAGTGCTGGTTTAGAACTGGCAACATTATTCTATCTCCTCTCTTGTTTAGTCACATTATGGGCATCTTTTAACTTTATTAATATGATAATTACATCTACAACCCCTCGACTTTGGCCTATTTATAGAAAGCTCCCATCAACTTTGGAAAATTACATAGACCTCCCCTGCCGTTAGTAAAATTAACGATCGTTACAAAAATCTCCCTTAATTTTTATAAAAAACCCCAAATTGTCCTTGGTCAACTTTGACCACTATTTTTACCTAAATTTTTAGAGGGCGTGTCTTTGTAATTATGATATTGTATAGGGGGTGTGATCGTAATAAAACTATTATTTTATTTTTCGAATTGTGTATTTCAAATATAATTATTACTTACTCAAATCTTTTTTTATTTTCCTAATAATTTTAGAAATAACGACATTGTGTAATATTTTGAATTAAATCGAATTGAAAGTCAAATTAAAAAATAATATGTTTGATTGCCATTTTCGAAATTGACGTCAATAAATATTGGTCTGCCAAAAAATACCAAACTTTATAATATATAATCATCGAAATTTTCAATAAATGATTTAAATATAAATAATAGATGATTAATAATTTGAGAAACGGGATAAAAATCTAAAATTTGAAAACAAACTACCCATATACGAGTTCAACTAGGGGTGAGCTTCAAAACCGAAGTGGCTGATTTTTATATTAAATCGAATAAACCGATTCCATAAAACATCGAGTGTCATTAAAGATCATGGCCTAAGACATATCATTTAAAGTCAACGTCTAAACATATTATTTGTCATTAAAGATCACGGCCTAAAATAAGATCATTTTATCATTATAATTACCAAAAAAAATATACTATGGTACTAATACAATTTTCTTAAAGTAGACTTACAGAAGGCATTTGATATGGTGAACTGGGGTTTCCTTAAGTCGGTGCTGGTTGGGCTTGGATTCCCTACTCGGTTTGTTAATTGGATTATGGAGTGTGTCTCTACTACTAGTTACTCAATGGCTATTAATGGAGGCATATTTGGCTATTTCAAAGGTAAGAAGGGCCTTCAACAAGTGGACCCACTATCTCCATTCATCTTTGCTATTTGTGTGGAATATCTTTCTAGGACAATCCGCTTGGAGACTTCGAGCTCTGACTTTAATTTTCACCCATTGTGTGCGGGATCGGGGATCACTCACTTAGCATATGCGGATGATCTCCTACTATTTGGGCGTGCAGACAATCGATCAGTTGAAATCCTGTCAAACTGTCTTGCATCTTTTGGCTCATGTGCTGGCTTACATGCCAATCCTTTAAAGTCTTCACTTTATACAGCAGGTATCAGTGACTATTTGAGATCTCAGTTGCTTGATATTACGGGCTTCAGCCAGGGCACGCTACCATTCAGGTACCTTGGTATTCCTATTGCAACAGAAAGGCTCAGATTCTCTGACTATGGTTCACTCATGGATGCAATCACGACTAAGCTCCACTCCTGGCCGAAACGTACACTGTCATACGTAGGTAAACTTAAGCTTATTCGTTCTGTTCTTCAGGGTGTGGAATGCTTCTGGTTATCTATCTTACCAATCTCTTTTGGGGTTCTTGATTGAATCTACGCACTATGTCGTTCCTTTATTAGGAACTCTAAGAACCCACCCATCTCTTGGGCATCAATGTGCAGTGAAAAAGGGGCAGGAGGTGCAGGGCTAAATGAGTTGAGGTGTTGGAATAAAGCTCTTCTTTCTAAGGTTATTTGGGATATCCAATCTAATCGTCAGTCACTTTGGCTTCGATGGATCCATCATATATATCTCACTAGGACGGATGTTTGGACTGGGCCCCTAAACCCTTGGACTCACCATTGATCAACCGCATTTTATTGATTAAGGATGAGCTACTATTAAGGGTGGGATCCTCAAATTATGCAGCGAACACACTGAATGGCTGGTATGGAAAAAAAAGCACTGATGGGGCGTATCACTTCTTCAGGCCGTTAGCCTCCAGGGTGATTTGGGATAAAATCGTTTGGAAACGTGGCATTCTACCCAAACACTCATTTACTTTATGGCTTGGGATCCTTGGGAAGCTACAGACTAGTGATCGACTCTGCTTTGTGGAAAACAAAGATTGCAAATTGTGTTCAAATGGACTTGATACGCATGACCACCTATTCTTCAGATGCGAGTACAGTAAGGAACTTTGGGGATATGTTCGAGATTGGCTTTCTCTATGGCGTGACATGTCGACTCTCCGTAGTGCTGTTAAATGGATCAAGAAACAGTATGCATGTGCTTCTCGCAAGGCGGCAGCTCGCACTATTGCCATGGGTGCAACTCTACATTTGGAATGCTAGGAACCTAATGTTATTTGAGGGGAGGAAGGATATTGCACCAACCATAACAAATACATGTCATTCATTGCTTGCACATTCTATTTCCAGGATACAATGTGGTGGGATTTATTACATAGTTAGCCTTATTTAGCTTTAAGTTTGATGAATTGTGTATGAAACTTTGATGTCGTAATATAAGTTTTATTTACTGATAAAAAAAAGTAACTCGAACATTCTCTTCCAACCCGTTTGGGCCCGCCTCCAGGCGGGTTTGGTAAACCCAAATCCAACACAACCCAAGGCAGGCCGCGAATTGGTCCGGGCAATCCCGCCAAAATTCAAAAAATAAAAAAACTTCAAAAAGAATTCCAACTGAATTTCCCGAGTCTGGAACTGATGCTAGCAGAATACTGGATCAAGGTTTTATATAGACATTAACACTGCTACTAAAAATCCATGACTAGAGAATCAGTATTTTACTCAATTTTGAAATACATATTGCAGTTTTCAATCACGACCAAGTGAAAAATATATAGTAGATTTGATTTTTCAATGTGATCTTGATTTCCTATTTATGAATTGAGGTTAAAAAAAAGGAATAACTATTTAAAAAAAGGAGGATGGGGGGGGGGGGGGCCTTAACCCGCCAAAACCCGTGGCCCATTTGGCCAACTCGTATAGGCCCGCCTTCCGGCTGGTCTAAAAAATGCTGGCCAAATCGCCTATTTGGTGGGTCGGGTCAGGTCTGGCCCATTTTGACACCTCTAGTCATGTACGATATTGGCCCGGCAATGAACTTCTGCGTCGAGTTGAGTCCATAGATTTCAGTCATTTCACGAGAGCGAGATGACGACCGAAGAAGACATGACTCTAAGTTATATGCAAACTTTGGAGTTCAAGGGGATTAAAATAGGATATTCTGACCAATAGAAGTGTTTATAGAAGATTGATGCGTGTGTTTGACCCGACTTGTTTATTTATATTGTTCATGTAGCATACCTAAATTCATTGGGATTAAAGACTTTTAGTTGTTATATGTTTATTGTTTTTATGCATTTCAATTTTATGCTACACTTGGTTATATATCTTTTGGCTTATTGAGCCTTGAGATGACAATATCCTCTATAAAATGTGAAACATGGTTAGTTAGATGTATACTCTTGAACAAACTATTATTATTTTTATTTATTACCTTCTTAGATATTTGTTATTCATAGGATTCTCATATGCAAAAATACATGTAATCTCATGCATGGACAGTGATTAAATAATGAGTGGGTTATGTAAACACGTGATACGATATTGGGATAAATAGCGTAGTCTACATAAATAATTGTAAATAAATATACAAAACAGTATTTTAAAAATTAACAATAATTTTAAAATAAAATAATGCCAAGGCAATAGCAGTATTCTATAGCGCAGTTTCAGGATTTACATGCCCACGTGTGTATTTGTAAATCGTACATTTAATGATTCCTTAATATTCCTTTACTCCGAGTCTGATTCCATGTTGCCCATAGCCTTCAAGCCTCTTGGTCTCTGGAAATAGTGAAGTGGTGTCACCTTAAAGAATTTTAAAAAGAAAATACAAATTTATGCTATTGATAAGCTTGTTATGAGACAAAGGATGATAATGAATTCGAGTCGATTTTTGGATATCATCCTTGCTTTTTAGATGAAGAAAATAGGATCGTGGAGAAACAAAGAGTACCTTTTTTGTAACTTTCTTCTCTCGAACCTCGTATCGTTCAAGGGTGAGATCGCATAGCCATGCGCCTGGGCATACCAACTGCAATTGCAATAAGATATTCAATAAAATATTCAGAATCAGACCGGATTTGAATGCATAAAATATTATACATAGAATTGATTGAAGGTTGTCCATATTAGATGGCAATGAAATATCAGATGTTATTCTGGTGCCCAACTGTGAACCACTAATGAAAATTGTATCAAAGCATATAAATTGACTCTTGAACCTTTATTTCTTTGTTAACGTGGTGAGACAGGGTGGGTCATCCAATAATACAAAAAAACAAAAGAAGCAGCAGCCAAACAAGAAAAATAAGCCCCACCAAAATCAATAATTGGCACAAGCATATTCCCTCCACAATAATAATTAATTAGAGTAGCAAAGACTCAAACAGGGTAGATGAAACTGACAAAAAGGATAAATACTGGGCGGACCAAGCTGCGCGGACCACTTTTGACAAAATACAATTTCTGTGTGATTATATTTGATTAGTCCTAAAAATTTGGAAGTAAATTCCCATGTTCTGTTTGAATTTCACCTTCCTCCTACCTCTCTCTGCCAAAAGTCCTGGATCCTCTGAGTGGACAAAGGACATAAGAGTCAAATATCACCTCTTAATTGTTGGTTTCATCAACAACACATGTTTTTTTATAGTTCCATTTTAATCAAATGTCATTTGCTAGGAAGTAGCGCTAGATGATACAGGTGAAACACTCGGAGTGAACGAGAAACGAGATAAAATTTTAGTTGATGCCAAGTTACTAAAAATATCGCCAGCTGCTTTTAAAGAGATCAGAGTTCAAATTCAAGGAAGCATAACAAATCTGGAAAAAAAAATAGCCATGATGAGTTAAATACAAACATCTGGTTAAATTTTTTAACCCCATTCATTCATGTGATGTTTAGTGCACAATACTTGACTGCATAAACAAGCAAAATAGCACATTCCAGTGCAGACATGTCATCGCATTTGTTTACAAAGGAATCGAGGAAAGAAGGGGAAAGTCATGCATGCCTGCAACCTAGGTCTAGCCTTACACTCATAATTATTAAAAACGCTAGGAGCTGCGCCAAAAAGATATGAACCATGGCCTGGCTCAAAGCGCTAGGCGCCGGACAAAGCGTGGCCTACTAAGACCTCAGGTGTCGAGAAAAAATAAATTTAAATATTATTATTTTTTAAGTAATTTGAGCTCAATCCTAAGATCAATCTTCATTTCTATCAAGCCATCGCCCATGGTTTAAGCCCCAGGCACCTAGGCGTTGAATAAGCACGACCTAATGTACGTGTGTGGCCTCTCACGCACCAGAGGCGCCACACTCTGGCCTGGCTTGGTTTCTCGCCCCACGCGAGGTCTTTTTACAACCATGCCTTACAGTAACATTTTGAGCGCACCATTTCTGAAAGGCCATCACTTTTAATCTCGCAAGTATTGTTTAGCCTTATATCACTGATATTTTTGTCAATGTCACACGTATTCGTCATTGTACTCATGAATTTTAGCATTGATCTAAAGTAAAACAAGTTGCTTTTCAATGGCTGAAACCACCTAGCCTTAATAAAGTTTATATCCATTTTCTGACCACAGAGATAGAAATGGAAAACTTGTAATCCTGGTTTCTGAAGAGAGAGGCAATTATGAAAAACGCACTCATTAATAATTTGAAAAATGCAAGAAAAATGATCAATGAAAGAGTGATGCATCCTATACTTTCAGCACAATGCAAGCAACGAAATCGAGGCAACGTTAAAAAATTGACTTGTTTGAATGCAGCAAATAGAGAAAAGAGAGGGGAGCGGTAAAACTAACATTGACAGTGCGCTGAATTAACTTGGCTCGTTTCTTGGGCCTTTGAGGAAGTTTGGAGCCTTTAATTGCCATGAAATCCTCTTCTTTTTCCTTATTTGTCAAGGCGATCACAAACTTAGGTGGCCACACTAAAGGGACAGGGTCGTTACCTGACAAAAACCCATCTTTCTTCCCTTCATGGGCTGTCTCCGATGACCCAGAACCACCACTTCCACCACCGCCCTGGTGGTGGTGATGGTGGTCATTTTGATGATTACCATTGATATTGCTATTCTTGTTATTCTGGTGGTTGGTACTGCTATTATTGTTAGCTTTGATCTTATCGCCACCTCTATCCGGGGAAGCCAATCCCTTCACACCATTGCTATGTCCGCTCATACCAATCCAACTCTCCGAATTCCTGAAGGCAAAAGAAAATAAGAAATTACAAGTTAGAACGACAAAGGCATCCCAGTTCCCATCCAAGGGCACACGGTACGAGAAAATTGACATATATTATGAAGTTACCAAAATTCAAAAATAATTTCTAAATTAAATCATAGATTATAAATTTTGCTCCAAAGCGTATGAAATCTCAACTAAAATTTCTCAGCAAACCATCACATCATATGTAAAAAAACACACACAAATCAATTACCGAAAAACATTTATAACCCAAAAGCAGGTAAAAAAAGTTCGATTACTCGAACAAAAATTGAAGAAAATTAATGGGTCAAAGTGAAATTACAAAAATAACCTTGTAGGGTAGTTGTAGTCTTGTGGATCACAGGATTTGGCGTCGAAAAAGGAGAGTTGTCAAGGGAGGATATGGCTCTGATTTGGGTCAGCTTTTAGTTGTAGAATGGTCAAGAATTCGAGAAATTTGAGGACCCTATGTGAAATCTAAAGCCTAAAAGCAAAGTACAAATCAAAGCCTAATTTGTTTTTTTTTTGTTTCCAAATTAATTTTTATCCCCCGAAACAAAAAATAATATTTTATTTTTCTTTTTATTTTCATTCCATATTTCCCCGATATTTTTACATATCTCAACATAATCATTACTATTAACTAAAACTTTACTTTGCCACCAAAACTTTTTATATTATTATATTATAGTGTAATTCAAACAATATTACTAAATTTTAAAAAATAATTGTATCCAATCTATTATATGATTTGAAATCTATTAAAAATTATTTAATCAAAATGAAAATACAATTTTTTCCAAAATTTTTCAGAAATATTCCCCTATAACTCCAAAACAAAACAAACAGGCCCTTACATTTTTTATCCTAAAATAATAAAATCAAAACTTGAAAATAAAATTTTTACAATGTATATTTTGCATAATTGCATTTTAAATTAAAATTTTAATATATATATATACATCAATCACACGCTAAAAAATATTTGATTAATTTCTCCACATCTCCTAAGACCGACTAATTTAAAAAAAAAAATGGCCATTTTTTAAAGAAATTTAAAAAATAATTAATTTTTTTTTTTACCAAACTATGGTAATACACATTCCAGGAATACGTTTTTAAAAACGCATACGTAGAATGCGTTTTTATTTTTATTTTTATTTTTTAAAAAATATGTAAGCTTTAAAATTTAGTTTCGATGTTAAATTTTTTGGGTTACGGGTTTTTTTAATTATTTCTTCTCATAAACTAACCGATGTAGCCAACTCAGTTGGCGACAAGAGTAAAAATTATATTAATGTGGCATTCTGAGATGTCGACAACAAAAAACAATTATTTTTTTATTATTGTCGCCATCTTAGATGGCAACACCCATTAAAAAAATAATGTCGACAACAATAAAAAATAATTATTTTTTGTTGTCGTCATCTCAGAAGGCCACATTAATATAATTTTTTACTCTTATCAACAACTGAGTTGGCAACATCGGTTAGTTTAACAGAAGAAACAATTTTCGGGTTATTTTTATAAATAATATTAAAATATAAGTTATATAATTAAAAAAATTCGCTATAAGTAACTATTGTGACCCAATGTCAAAAAAAAAATTTAACATTATTTTTTAGTTTGCTTTTAAAAATGGCAATTTTTTTTTAAATTAGTCCCCTAAGACCTGGCTTCTCAAATTGATTTTATAAAAAAATGTTGAATAAAATACGTGATCCATTATATTATTACGAAAAACAAAAATTACTTGAACTTTTACCCAAAATAAACGTGAAGTTTTATCTATCACATCAAGATCGAGGATCTCTTGGGTTACTCACTTACTTGTAAATCTTAAAAGATATGATAACCTTATGATATGATAGAATTAAATAATATTTTTAAAACGGATAAAAAAGTAAAATTATATCGAAAATTTATAAATTAATTTCAAATAAATCTAACAAACAAAACCTCAAAAAAATCTTAAAACACCCCCCAAAGTAAAAAGATTACCTCAAAATTCGATGTGAAGGTGACGGCGGGCGCTGCCGGAGACTTACATCCCCATTACCCTTTTCTGCGTTATTTATCTGCTGAAGCCAATACGGATCCTTGTTTAGATCCGATCTGATTACCCGACGATTGACCCGGGTCATGGGTCGACCAGATCCGGAGATTGAGTCCTTGTTCGTTTGAATCTTCATGCAGCGCAGCCTTTTCCTATTACCCCACTGCAGCACGAACTCGGACGACGTCGTAGAGATTGGCCTGGGCTCGGATCTCAATAACAATGGCCCATCTCTATTATTGGTCGATTGGTTATTGTTCTTCTCCATTTTATAATTCACCTGTTCAACAATCCAATCACATTTTCGCCATTAGCGTTAACGGAGGTTCAGATTCTGTTAGCTAAACGCTGGGTAAAGGAGAGGGATAACCGTGAATATTATTTAACAGTTCCTCGAATGAAAAAAAAATGCAGAATTGGTTCCTACAGTCCCTCGGTAAGCGTTGGGTAAATGTTTAGGCCAAATGCAGAGATAAACAAGAATAACACGGGGGAACACCGGATTTTAGTACTCCCAGAATTGATGAACAAATGGAAACAGATTTGGGTTTCTGGCAGAGAGAATGGTAAAATACTCTGGTTTGTTTTTCTGAGGTTGCCGAAGAAATTGAGGGGAAGCTGAGCTAAATTCTGTACTATCCAAATGCAAAAGAGCAATGAAAAATATGAAGAAAATAAGTGGTTGGCACCTTCGCCAATGAATTTTCAGCCAATATTTAAAATATCGGCAGTAGAATCGCTCAAAACACACAAAATGACGAAAATTTTGAATCAGAGAAGACGAAATCTCCGGATTGAGAGGTTGGAGAAGATGAAATCGAAGCGATTCGGAGGAAAAAGGGCAGAGATGAGCGGGAAACTCACCAAATCCCATAACCATAGCATTATTACCTGGAGGTCTCAATTTAAACACGGGAGTGTGTGGATTCCACAGAGAACTCTATACTTTTCTTCCCTTTCACTGGAAAAATTTGACGAAATTGATAGTAACAAGCTCTGAGAATCAATACCGAAGAACACCGAAACCGATTGCTCTGAATCTGTAGTTACAGAAGATAAATATTTGTGAGAAACAATTCAAATTCAACGATACTTTCTGACGTTTTCTTAAATGAAAATTTATATACCTTGTTTACTTCAATTTTGGTAACAAATTTGCAGATAAGTTTCTTGCAGAAAACTTCAAGCAAGATGAATTGATATCATGTACTTGACCAAAAACTAGAAATCTATAACAGCTTCCGATGATTTAATCCTTCAGGCTCTGTCAACTCACGGATACAACGATTTCAACCAGTCATTCGAACAGATCCAAGCCTCGATTTCTATATTCGAAAACAATTTCAACGTGAAAGACAACAAATCGGAGCTTCGATCTAAGGCTTTTGTATTCGATTCCGATCTTTACAGGCGAGAAACTGACATCAAATCTACACTGATGGACCTGTAAAACAAAAATTACAGAAAAAACGCGTTAATTATGAAGATGAACACAATAAGAACCGCAGAAATGGAAACACAACGATGATTACAAACCTCTGCATTCGAATTTCCTTCCTAAAATCCAATAATTCTTCAGCTTTTTCGAAGTCTGCAACTTAATCAACCGTCAACACCCTCTTGAAAACGACTCCAAATCGCTTGAAAATGCGCCTGTAATGCAAAAAATACATAATTATTACATGTTAAATTCGAGATATATAATAATATAACTCATATAGCTTCAGAAAACTCAAAAACAGAAACTCTGACCTTTCTGAAAACAATGAGATCACTGCAATTTCATACACCAAATTTCTCGTTTTAACAATTTTTTTTCAAAATATGAAAAAAGTTGAGAGGAGGAGCTCTTTGTTCTTCTTGTGAACAACGAAAAGAAAATATGAATTTACTCTTCTTTTACTTCCGAACAACAATTTTATACCCTCTCGTTCACACTTCGCTCTCAAACTCAATCTACAACCGCTGAAAAATAATTAGCGGCCTGGATTGCTTCTCCAAAACCTTTTTGAAACGCCGTTACTGTGTCCTACGTCAAGACCGGATGTTCCGTAACGCCGTTAATTTGACTAGACGGAATCTATAATGCTATGAAATCGCTCTCAATTATGTGAGTGTTTTTGATTATTTTTCAAAATTATTTATCTAATTTTTAGATTAAAAGCAGATTTTGAGTATTTAATTTTATTAATTCTCTAAAAATAAGTATGTAAAAACAGAAGCAGAGAAGCAGATAATATGATGTTTTTCGCTGTTTTTACTTGTGTTATGCTAATTTTGTAATAATTTAAATTTTATTAAACTGTTTTTTTATTTTAATAGCAAATACGTAATATTTTTTGCTTAAAAGCAACATAAAAGTACTTTGAATAAGCAATTGTAAAATAGAGGCAATAAAACGCTTTGCTTATATATAAACATAAAATAAAAGTTTTTATGAGTGATCACTTTTAATTGAGTTGTTTAAAAAATAATAATAATATTATAAATTAAATTTGAGGTGATAATTTTTAAATTTTATATTTGATATTTTGGAATAAATATAATCTAGAGTAATAATAAATTAGGACTATTAAGTGGATATCATTTAAATAACACATGTTTTAAATCTAAAACTATATAGAATGAAGTAGAAAATGTAATCTACCAAACTATAGGATTTGACTATTTGCTCGGATGCTATTTTTTAGTGAAAGACGAGTAAAAATATATGTATTTGGGAAAATGATGAAAAAAGTAAATGGTTAATGAATTGATTGAAAATTGAAAAGGATATTAATAAATAGTATTTTTCGTATATAAGCATGAGTTTTGATGCAACGATAAAAGATATTATCATGTGACCTATATGTCATATGTTCGAGTAGCGAAAACATCTTACAGTGCCAGAGTACATCAAACCCAAAATGGTTCGACCCCTTCTCACATCTCACGCGTAGCGGTAGCTTTTCGTGCACTGAGTTTTACATTTATTGTTAGTATATGCTATTTTTATGCTAATTTTTAAAATTAAACTAAAAGATTTGATGTTTTATGATTAGAATGGTAAAGGTTATACCAAATATATTCAATTAGAAATAATGTAAAATTATATTAATTAACAATATTTAAATAAGTAATATCCACAAAGGAAACTTTGTAAAAATGGCACATTTATGATAATTGTGTTAAAATTTAATGTTATTATAACTTTTTAAAGATTTTATCCTCAAACAATGATTGTAATTAGGCAATACGAAATAGGAAAATATATTTTTGGGGAAAAAATGAGATAAAAATTAATATAGTAAATCTTTAATAATAATAATAAATTACTATATTAGGGAATTATTTGAAAATTTATTTAATCAAGATTTTAAAATATATCATTTTCAATTTTTGATATTGTTTTCTATATATGTTTTAAAAGTTATTTTATAAAAAAAAAATTAAAAAGTTCAATAATTAAAAGAAATGTTTGGCTAATATGTTTGGAAGAGATAAATGTCTTAACCATCCATCCCCTTTTACTGCAGTAGGTTTTCGACCTTCGCTCTCCTCCTGTACGAAAACCAGCTTACAAAATTGTTCCTTGTGATAAGAAAACCAAAACAACAACAGAAAATAATTATTCGAAAGGAAATTAATTGCGATTATCGAGCGGGAAATTCAGTCTATACGGAAGAATAAGAAGGATAAGTGTGAGTTTTCCTCCTGTTTGGTTTTGGTTAGTTGTTTTTTATGTGCTTTGATCTAGAGGACCAACTAATTGTTGAAGGATTAGTGAAGATAATAAAATTTAATTTTTTTTTAACATTGTGTTGTTTTTTTGCTGTGGGATTTCGTCGTGTTGTGTTCTGCGAAGGTTGAATTAAGTTTTTCAGGAAACTAAGTTACCTGTGGAGTTTTGGTCTGTGTTTAGGTATCTGGTGGACCGATTAAAGCTTCATATACATCAACATAGATTATTGGATTGGCTGGGGATTTATTGATGTTTCTTTGAGCTGGTTGATGATGTTAGCATCATGAAGTCCGGTTGAACTTGTTGAATTTATGGATATTTCATGATACATTTATGTGTGGATAAGCTGATTAATGTTTATTGAATTTGTTATGTTATTTCTATATAATCGAACTTATACAAGTTGGCAGTTGGATAATCTCCCTTCGATTTTTCGGTAATCGGTGAAATGGCTGTCACACCGTAGATAATATGCATATTAGGCGCCTGTAATCTAAAATTTGTTGGAAGCTAATTTCTTGAATTCTCTGCAACAGGAAGGAAATCTTGTTTGAATACCAGAAACTTGAAAGTATTGCATCAGAGAGATAGAGCATGGAGGCTTGTGGTGGACCTGCAGTGATGGGCTCTATTCAACAACCTGTTTGGACACAGGGATCAACATTTCCTTCTAAATTTCTTGGTCTCAGAGGGTGCTCAAGTAACGTGAAATTGAGTTCAATAAAGCCAAGTAGGTCATCTCCGTTTGAAGCGAGCTTAGTTACTGGGAAGGCAGCCTCTTCTGTGTCTGTTCCTATCCATGAAATTGAAGGTGGTAAACATTATAAATCTAATGTAGTTCAAACATTGAAAAACCATGGATTATTTTTACACATGCTGGCTTACTGCATAAGAGATTCATTTTTAAGTCTTCGAAGTGTTGTGTGTGTGTGAATTTTCCTTAGCATCGATTTGTGATTCTCTTCTGTAATTGTCAATAAATTTCTGCTTTGGTTGTCGCTCCTGAATCTTTTTTTGTTTAATATTTTCCGTTAAACTTGATGTTGTCCTGGGTGAGACCTGAGTGTCACTTGGTTTCAGTTCTTTACTTGAATTTTGATAAGCATGATGTTTTTGTTTGATTTAAAGGGATATCCTTACACATTTTTACTTTTACAGACATTAGAACATTAGAATTTAGTGATGAATCCGTTATCATGAAAGATTACAACCCAGGTGATGACATTTTAAAATGAGTCTCAATGATGGAGTGTTTTGGATAGCTTCTCGGAAGTACTTATTTTTTTTTAAGATAAAGAGAACAATTTTAGGTGTTTGATTCCTTGCTTCACTAAAAAAAGTATGTAAAAACAGGAGTAGAGATACAAGTCATGAGATATTTTTGAAATTTTGTAATAAATTGAAATTCATTAAGCTTTTTTTTTTAGTAGCAAACGCTCAATGTTCTTGCTTAAAAATAATTTTTTTCAACTTTAAGCAAAAGCAATATAGAATTGCTTTGAATAAGTAATCCAAAACACACCTGATTGGCTGATATTTATGGGAGATTTGGCAATGATTAATGATTTTTATACGTTTTTGTGCCTTAAGTTTTTTATATTTAAAGACCTTGAAGCTTTCGCGTTTTCTTTGCTATTGCCATTTTTTTAAGTGAAAATTGCTCGAGCCTTTCAGAGAAATTGAAACTTGATTTTTTTCCCATTCATTCTCCTGGAAACTCGAATGAGTTGGCATAAAGTTCCATGGCTTTCCTTTCATGTAATTTGTTCTACAGTTGCAAGTTTTCTTCATTGAGAAATGGATTAATCAGGTGCTGGGAGCAACTATGTGGACTATGGCTTGAGTGAAGTAGATCCTGAAGTTCGGTCCATTATTGACAAGGAGAAGAATCGTCAATTTAGAAGCTTAGAACTTATAGCTTCAGAGAATTTTACATCACGTGCAGTGATGGAAGCTGTTGGTTCTTGCCTCACTAATAAATACTCAGAAGGACTACCTGGCAAAAGGTAATTTCTTGGATGAAAGAAAATGATTTCAGTATAGTAATTACATGACATCATTACAAGTAGATTTATTTATGTTTATTTGTCTAGATATTATGGTGGCAACGAGTATATTGATGAACTTGAGATTCTTTGTCAAGCGAGGGCGCTTGAAGCATTTAGTTTGGATGCGGAAAAATGGGGTGTAAATGTTCAGCCATTGTCAGGTTCTCCTGCTAATTTTGAGGTTTACACTGCACTTCTTAATCCACATGATCGCATTATGGTAAAATACCATCCTTTCCTCCAGCATCATTCTGTTGGAATATTTGAAATTATTCTTATTTTCTTGGGATTTGAGTGACTCCAGGGATTGGATTTGCCTCACGGTGGACACTTGTCACATGGTTTCATGACTCCCAAGAGACGAGTTTCCGGCACATCTATTTATTTTGAGTCCATGCCCTATCGACTTGATGAGTCTACAGGTCTTGGTATTTTGTTATGAAGTTTAAGTAGCATGATTTCATAAATTAATTGTAACCATTACTGACATTAAACTTTGTGCAGGCCTTGTTGATTATGAAATGCTTGAGAAAACAGCTTCTCTGTTTCGTCCAAAACTTATAATTGCTGGTGCTAGTGCTTATCCTAGAGATTTTGACTATTCTTGCATGAGGAAAGTACGTTTTACATGTACCTCGTCCGTACTCATGCATGCTTATTTCATGCATTATTCGTGTTTCGGCCATATTCAGCATCTAACCATTAGTTTTTATTATGCAGATTGCTGATGCTGTTGGTGCTTTTCTCATGATGGATATGGCACACATAAGTGGACTTGTTGCTGCCTCTGTTGTCGCTAATCCTTTTGATTACTGTGACATTGTAACTACTACAACACATAAGGTTCGCTTTAGTTATTTGCTCTATATATTTAGTTGTATAAACTTGGACCAAAGCACCTGGATTGCTGCCCATGAGAAGTAGAATGAATTAATGTGGTATTCCTGTTGGTTGTTAAATTTGACATCAACAGGGTCATCCTTGAATTTGTAAAATTTTATTCTCTTCATTTCGGTGACCATAACTTGGACATGCTTTTCAGTCTCTGAGGGGTCCTAGAGGCGGCATGATCTTTTTCAAGAAGGATCCTGTTCTGGGAGTTGATTTAGAATCTGCCGTTAACAATGCTGTTTTTCCAGGTCTACAGGTCTCTGGATTACGTGCTTTGCTTGTCGTTAATGTATTGAATATGCTCTAATCATCTGGGATTATTGCATAATTGCTCGAGTTTAAATTTATTGCTGGCTAATCAAACCGTTTATTATCATGAACAGGGAGGTCCACATAATCACACAATTGGGGGGATTGCTGTTTGTTTAAAACATGCAAAATCACCTTCTTTCAAGGCTTATCAAAATAAGGTTCTTGATGTTTTATTTATTTTTTAAATGATCCCTTCGTGCATGATTATTTTTTGACACCATGAATTTGTCCGGTAGGTGGTCAATAATTGTAGAGCTCTTGCCAACCGGTTAATGGAGTTGGGATACAAACTGGTATCTGAAGGGAGTGATAACCATTTGGTCCTTGTGGATCTCCGCCCCTTGGTGATCATCTGACTTTCAGCCCGCAACATTAGAATCAAACAACGAGTGATGAGATTTTATTTGTGTTTTCATACTTGAGATTATTCTTAAAATTCATTCTACTAGCACTAGCACATAATTGCCTGTCCGGGTCTACAATTGAAATCAACTACTCGTAACCCTTGGTTATATTATTCACTATTTTTTTTGGATGCTTTATCATATGTTGTAATATATCATCCCTTCTCCCATATGCAGGGCATAGACGGTGCTAGAGTGGAGATAATTCTCGATATGGCATCCATCACCCTCAATAAAAATTCAGTACCTGGTGAGTGTACAAAATCCAATTGTCATACATGCCTTGACCATTTTTTATAAATTGAAAGAATCTTGGCCTATACAGGGGTTTGACATAGATCACTATCCATGTATAAAGAAATAAAGTATATGAGAGGGGGCCAGGCTAAGCATTCTCTATATGAAGAAAATACAAAAAATTAGCAATGTTGTTATGTAAAGGATGTCAACTTATATCAAATTTTAATAGAACATGAATATTTGGATGCCTGAGCTTGTATTCTACATAGAAACTGTCTAGCTTCCCTCATTTTTACCCATTCAAATTCGTAGGTGACAAAAGTGCGTTAGTGCCTGGTGGGATACGCATAGGTTCGCCTGCAATGACTACCCGAGGTTTTAGTGAAAATGAATTCATAGCAGTGGCAGATTTTATCCATGAGGGTGTGCAAATCACCATAGGAGCCAAGAAATCTGTCACCGGCACGAAACTACAAGACTTTACGAAATTTGTCACTTCCCCAAGCTTTCCTCTGATCGACAAGGTATTGGATCTGCAAAAACGAGTGGAGGCGCTTTCAACCCAATTCCCATTGCCTGGGCTGTGAGGCCACAATTTTGTAGGATATCTACAGCAAAAATGTATTCCCCCGCCTTGTCAATTTCATTCCAACAGCTATTTATATGTGAAGATGAAACGGGGTCATTCATATTACATCCTGAGAAACACTGTTTACCCCTTTTCAACCTTCAGTGGTTTGATTTTGTATACTACTAACTTTGTTTTCTATCTACATTCAAGCTTTTTGGGAGTGCTAAGAACCATGAAAAATCCCTGTTTGTTTTATGAAATCCAATACCAATTAATGACTTTCACATCATCTACAAGTTTTCCAGAAGTAGCCCTTCATGCTTTGAAAATAGCAGCGTTCCTATATTTCCAAATAAAAACAAATGATGCATATACACAATGTTTTCCAAATTTCCTTACCTTTGCGAGATGGTGCTAGCCCATCTTAAATAGCTACTCATCTTCAAACCCTATGGCTAAAAAACATCCACTGCTCATCTTATGACCTACTTCACCAACGCTCATCTTCCTAGGCGCTGAACATTAAGCATGTTTGTTGTCACCATTGATCCAAGAGTCAGTTAAGGATCTAACTTAAGTTGCTTTTAGCATTGTTTTATAACAAAATTCTAGGAAGGTACCGAGTACAAAAAATTATTCAACCAAATGTGTCGGAAAAAATAACTTTTCTTAACAATTCGGTGTTGAAGAAAATTTATTCATGTATGTCCAATTTCTTAACATTTATTCTAGGAGAGGATAATTGTTTACCAAAATACCCCTTCGTTCAAAAAAGTAGTACGACAATGAGCTTCGAAGTTGAGGTGAGGCAGCTGGGGAAACACGGAAGAGGAATCCTTCAATGGCAGCAATGCGTGAAATGATATTCAGAATTGCATCACCGCAATCGATTCATATAGACCCAGAATCCGTAAAGCTGCCTAAGAGAAAGAACGTGAAGATATCAACGGACCCGCAAATTGTGGCAGTGCTCCACCACGGGAGAGGATAAGAACGGATCAGGATACTTTAGAGTCTAGTGCCTGGTTGAACTAAGATGGATACTGCTTCAATGTTTGGTGAAACAATTCCTTATGTCATGTTTTTGAAAAAATAGGTGCAATCACTTTCCGTAGTACCGTAGCGACGAATAGAAGAAGATGAACAACCAGGAATTTGGTTCTACCATGCACTGGTGCACGCGATTCACTGCACCTGTGCACGCAATTTTAGTGCACCGGTGTAGTGAATCACATGCATCGGTACAGTGTGCACTAAATTTGCGTATACCGAGTGCACCATTTTTAGTTTCTTCTCTATACGAGCTTCGAAGTTGAGGATCAGATAGAACTGATGCTGATGGAAAGTGGAAGAGTTATGTGGTGAGGCAGCTGAGAATATTTCTGTACGAAGAAGGATTGTACCGGTAATTATAATTAATTTGTTAGGTTGTCAGAATTGCCTTAACAACCAAACATGTGGTGTTTGTGTACTTATCTCTGATAGTATAAATGTGTACTCCATACCGTAATGAAATATATGAAATTACAATACATACTCAATGGTGTAATGAAATAGATGAAATTACAATACATATTCAATGGCGTAATGAAATAGATGAAATTACAATACATAATTTGATATCATGTGTTATTCCATGTCAGTGCATGCAGGATGTACGTGCACCGTTGTTTGTTTGCGTGAAACGGGTCTGGAATTGCGTGCATCACATCAAAAAAGATGAATCGGTGCATGATTCACGCTTGGATACATTAAATACGCACACCTATAGAAATTAAATTATAACATGTGCGCCCCAACAAAAAAAATAAACCTGCATCGATAGAATAAACACATGTGCACCAATAGAATAAAAACACGTGCACCATATAAATATAACAGCCGAAATTCATCACAACACTTAAATAAGTACAGCACCGTAGTATTCGAACCTTTAATTACATTTGTATACAAAATAAATATACGTTCTCTACAATATATATATATATATATATATATATATATATATATATATATATATATATATATATATATATATATATATATATATATATATGTATGTTGTACTATATATGTTCTCGCTAGTTATCGTCCTCCTCTCTATCATCCTGAGTAAATCAGTTGCTTGTAAATCATTATATTCAATTTCATGAGATTTAAAATTTGGCATCCCAAACCTTGAAGTTTTTATGACTTCTACTTGTCTTAGCACATTTTTAAGCAATGTTGTAGAATAATCCTGCACATCAAAAAGATTAGGACAATGCAAATAAACAAGATATGAATAATGTAAAAGGTGTTGAATGTCCAAGCGTCGATGTAACACTGTGGTAGCGTTTATTGCATACACCCAAATTAACCATTCTCAAGTTAATATCAATAAATATGTAGTCGCTTAAGTAGTGATCGATCCCACGAGAAATGATGTATTCTTCTGTTGATTTTTTTCAAAACAAATAATAACAATGGGGGATTTGGGATTAAAATACTATAAAGACAAATTTATGAATTAAACTAATGATCAAGATTAAACTAAAACGATTTTTAGTTTTCAGTCGACTCTACCTTGGAACTATGGATTCAATCATCGATTATCACAAAAGACTTAATTTTTACTTGAATATTCATCAATGAAGATCCAACTTATATCTTACATTATGCTTAGTTAAAATAGCTCAAGCGTTCTAAGTTAAACTGTATCGTTAAACCAATCAAAACATGAGTAAATATTAATATAAACAGTAGCTTTCAAATCTAGTAAAAATGATAAAACTTAGAGAATATAATCCAAGCGCATATGTTTAATATAGTCAAGTGTTTTTCCTAAGAATTTAACAACATCAACAATAGGCAATCATCAATCTTAGATGCTTCAAAGGTCAATCATTAGATTGTATGTAAAAAAATAGATGGCCAATCTTATAATGAAAACACAACAACCATGGCAATAAATAGAAAAACTATTGATACTCAATAAAAATCAATAAAAGAACATCAATCTCATGAAAAACATAAATTCCAAGGTTTTGTTTTCGTCAACCAAGAATCAAAACTACTTAGTACTCATAACTAAATTAAAAACAATAAAATCTAATGTAAAAAAACATAAATAAAACAAGGAAGAAAGAACTAATCCGATCGTCACTAGTCGATGTTGTCAATCACGCATTCGTGTTGATTTTGTAGCCATCTTCAACAATTGAGAGAAAAATTCTAAACTATATTCTAAGTTATAACTATGAAGAAATATGAAGAATAATTCTGATTTGAGGTCCCAATCACGTGTATATAGGGTAGGAGAATGATAGGATATGTAAAAATCTTCCAAGGATGGTAAAAATCGAATTTTCTTATTTTTGAGTACTTCTGCGGATCGCTCGCATATTTTTTCATTTTCTTCGACCCACCAATCGATCGCCCAACTTCGCCGATCCGGACCGGTAACTACCAATTCAGTTCTGAGTCGGGTCTGGATTGACCCGACCCATTAATCAACCTAGTTTTTCATGTGGAATTTGGAGAAACTGTAGAACATATTTTGGGAGCGATGAAGAAGACGACTATCTTTGTTGTTTATGTTCATTTGGCTTAGGTTATTTTGGTCATTTGATAAAAAAACGGACCTAATTAATAACAAACTAGTTGGGTGAACTAGTTTGAAAAAACTTTTACAAGCTAGTAACGGCCTGGATGTCCGAAAATACTTTTACAAGGCTCTGTAAGTCTCCATTGTATGTGTAACTATTGTGCTCCATTAGATGGATAGATTTGATAGTTATGGATTTCAAATCTTTAATCCAAATTCATTTAAATTATTTGGCTAATTTTGAAATCTATAGATTTCAAATCTATCATCTTTAATTTTTAAATATTTTATTTGAAATTGCTAATTATCTTCACAACCAAATTTCCAAATTCATTATTATATAGAAGACAAATAAATTGAATCATTCCATTTTCAATCGGTCGTGAGCTGTAATTGTAATCATGGCATCGAGATTGAGATTTGGCCATGTGTTGGTTGTTCTTCCGTTGAATTATGGATTTAGGAAAGTCTAGAGAGTTGTAACCGGCTTTTCTCTGTATATTCTCTGTATTTAACAACTTCATGAAACTCAATACACCCAAATTATTCTTTTTATCTGAAAAAAGATAATTAAAAACAACCAAATTACCAGCGCTGCTTAAAAGATCCACTTGTTCATGTTCAAGATCTCGAAAGAAATATTTTTTTTTTAAAATAATAATGGTGAATAGTGGATAGGTTGGCCATTCTCCAAACATGTTGGCAGGCAGAGGCAGCAAGTTTTAGAAAACCTAGTAGTGTCAAACGGGGCGTGTCGACTGTTTAATCGTGCCGACACGTTTCGAAAATAGGCCGTGTCGTGCTGGCCCAGGCCCATTTCCACAAGAGGTCGGGGCCTGGCACAGCCCCTACGTGCACGGCACGGCCCATTTCAAGTTTTTTATTTTTCTTAAATTTTTTGGCTTAGCGATCGATCGCCACCTAACTGGCGATTGATCGCTACACTAAAAAAAAATATTATTGTTTCGTGTCGTGCCGGTCCACGGGCCGACACCCTGTGGCACGGCACGGCCCATGCAACAGTGTCGTGCCTGGCACGGCACTGTAGCAAAATGTGCCGTCCCGTGCCGCTCCGTGACGTGTTTGTGTGTACCTCGTGTCGTCCGCTCCGTTTGACGTCTATGAGAATACCAATGGGGTTTTTGGGGTAATAAAAAAGAAACGAGTTATAGATGATCAAGCATCCAAAAGGGAAGTGTACTTAATATTTTTTGAATTAGAGAATGCTCAGAAGCCAAGCGTTAACAAGAAAATTTCATTGAAGAACCAACACAAAGTTGGCTCTCCTTATATGTTAGCTGCTCATCACTGCATACAAATGTAGAATAACTGCAAAAATGCTAATACAATCTTAAATCCATTCGACCTCGAAACATGGATCCCATGAATCCAACAAGAACAAAGGGTCGTTGAGGCCATGTCATGCACTCTTGTAGAGTTTGATGAAAAATCCCAAATTTTTTTTACCATAAGCATGCCTTTAATTTTAGACTTTACATCACAAAAAATCAATACAAAATTGATTTGATCTAAATCAAGAAACAATTTCAAACAAAGAACAAACCATAAAAAAAGTAAATCAAGATCGTCATCATCAATCAACTGAATCAAAACATTCATGCAGTACATTTCAAGAAATCTGTGTGTAAATTTAGCTACTGCAAATTTGAAGGAAGGTAACTTCCTCCATTCGTGATAAGTAGCAATTTTTAGGCACTGTGCAAAAGGTAGCTTGCCATCGTTCATAGATACGAAGCCCCCGTGTCTGACTTGAGTGCCGACCATAATCTAATCGAATTTAGAAAAATAAACAATCTTGAAGTTAATCGATATAGAAAACAACGAACAATATTGAAGTTTGAATAAATTAATATCTATACTTTCACCATATTTATCATGAACCATAAAAAAATTCAGATTCCATCAAGATTCTAATAGATAGCCAATAATGGACGAGCCTAAGGAAATAAATTTGTATCTGGATTTTAACCATATTCCCAGTTTATTGTATCATGAAAACGTGATAATATTAGATTTCATGGATCTTCAGACCGGTATGATTCATATAGGCTCCAAGCGGCAGACGATTTGCCAAAGGAAATGGGCAACTGCTGCTGACTCGTATGGAGCCATCGCTAATTCTTAACAATAATAGTGAGTCGGCGACAGAAAAACAATAGATAGAATCCGAATCTGGGTAAATTGGAGTAACATATTGGTTGCATAACCAAATAATCAAAATTAAAGAAACCCAGAAATTCGAACGCAAAAAAATAGCTTCAGGAGCAAGAAAACAGGAAATTGAAATGATCCCACCGAAGTTTATATAAAATTGGAATGCAGATGCGTATGCAAAGTAAGACATTTGCGGCGTAGATAAATAATACTTGTGAACGGCGTGTTGCCATGGATGCAAAAAACCCTAGGGTTCTATTAATTGCACCGAAGGACAATATTTGTAGTTTATTGTAAATGAAGTCAACCTCGGGTTTATAAGGTTATGTTTTTTAATTAATTAACCCGAAAAAATATATATTTATCAAAATAATCTAAATTTTTTTTTCATCAAAGTAACTGAAGTCCCTATAAAAATAATTTTTTTCTTGAAGTCGTCATCTGATATGACGACTTCAGTACAAAAATTATATTTTTATTGAAGCCGACATCTCAGATGGCAAATTTCTATATAACAAAAATTAATATGGAAGTCGTCTTATTTATATATATATATATATATATATATATATATATATATATATATATATATATATATATATATGTATGTTTGTGTGTGGAAGTTGCCATTTTAGATATCGACTGTCATATAATATTCATATTTACATTTATATGATGGAAAATTAGTATTTGGCATGATTATTGTTTCCTTATTTGGATGGACTTAAATTCTAACATGGACATTATTTCATTGCAATCAAATTTGATCTAATTATCACATATTGATTACTAATTTAAATTATTAGTTAAGAAATTTTGACTTAAATAATCTATGATCCGAAATAAACATAATTGTCCATAATTTCAGGAGTTGTTCTAAATTTATCTATAAATTTATAACCGATGAGTGTTATTTATACTCCAATTTTGTTACATACAAGCCATTTTTAATTTATGTATAAATAAAAAAAGTTATTATTTTATAAATTAAAAATGTTACTATTTAATTGAATCAAGTATGTTTCATTTTAATCATTTTAATATTTATTCCATATCTTTCTTTCTATTTTAATAATCGAGTCCACGTTAAGATTGGATAAGGAGTGACATTTATGTAAATTTGAAGATTTAGGTTAGGGAAAGAATCTTGATTGGCACAATCGGAGTGAGAGATAATGATTTTCTCTTTGATAACAGAACATTTAAAAAATTGAAGGGTCAAAAATTTGAATTTTCAAAAATTCAAAGTTTTAGCAAAAACTGGGGATTTTGGAAGGCATGTTGCAGGATTATGGAAGCAGTCATACACGAAATTAATATAATTACATTATATTTATAGAAACTGTAAAAGTTGTCATTTCAGATTGCGACTTCGATATAAAAAAATTTATATTGAAGTCGTCATATCAGATGACGACTTTAATAAAAAACATATTATTATATTGAAGTCATCATCTGAGATGTCGACTTCAATAAAAAAATTACTTTTATACTGAAGTCGTCCTTTGATATGGTGACTTCGATTACTTTGATAAAACAAAAATTTAGGTTATTTTGATAAATGTATTTTTTTTTTTTGGGTTAGTTAATTAAAAACCCCTTATAAGGTTGATATAGGCCTTGTGCTATTTTTTGGTCTTGTTTTTTAGAAGAAAAAAAATTGAACTTTTATTTTCAATTAAATAACAAATAGTTTGGTTAAAAATAACAATGATTTTGTAGTGAGAAATTGTCCATATTTTTTTTGAAATAAAAAATTGTCCATTTACCCAATTGAATTTATTACCGTTTTCTGCTCATTGCTTTGTTCCATTACAAGGGTCTAAATTTAATAATAATTCCTATAATTTGTTATTCATAATCATATGTGAGAATTAGATTGATTTTCAGTCCTTTTATTTTGGGTGCTGGTGGCGGCATTTGGGATAGTGGCGGTGCTGGTGGTGGACGAGATGGCGGCAGAGATTTAGGTGGTGGTCTTGTTCACAGTTGTGGACTAGGTGGTGGACTCGGGAGCTGTGGTGGCCTCGTTTGGGGAGCAGGAGATGGACTGGGTAGTGGGTCGGATTTGGGGGTGGTTTGGGCGGCCGAGGCGGTCTCGACTGTGAAGCTGGTGGTGGATTCGGGGGTTGTGTCGTTGGTGGTCTGGGTGGCAGGGGTGGTTTGGGCGGTGGGCATGAAGGTGGACTTGGTGCTGGTGGTGGTTCTGGGTTGTCTCTCCCCCTTTGGCGATGGTTGCGTGGCAGCCTCGTCGCGAGCAATGACTCTCTTTCATAGGTATGCACGGGATTTGGGAGCATTTCGTGCATTATTTTGGGTCCGAAAAGTTATTCGGGCGAGACATCCCCTTTTACTGCTCTTCTTTACCAATCAACTTTATACTTTTATCGTTGTTGTTGTGTTTTGTAATTATAGTTTATGTGTCGTTGTTTGATGGTGTGTGTTTTTGGTTATTTGTGTTTGGTTACTTGGTTTCCTTTCATTGCTGCTAAATTCACTTGGTTACGGCTACTGTGCTATTCAGTTTCGTGCGCCATGCAATATTGGTCCAGGTCATTGGTTGCCAGGAAGGAATATGGAAACGAGAGCTTGCTCGATTGTTGTCATTTATCAGTTTATGCTCATCGATTTTCTTCTTTATACCTTCAAATATGTTGGCACTTTCCTTTACTCGATCATACGATGGACTGCTTGGTTTGAGGGGACCTGGATTGGCTGATAGTGTTTTTATACTTTCATGATCAATGTCTTGTGTTTATCGCTTATTACGGTTACCCGCTCGCCTTCTGTTACACCCTTATTCATTATGTCATCCTCGATGTCTTTGCTTGGTGTTCATCTATGTTGGTGTCTACGTGTTGTATAGTCGTGTCTGTGCTCGAACTTTGTTGTACATGTTTAATATATTAATATATTTTTGTTAGATAAAAAACCATATTTGAATGTTAATTTTTTTTTATTTCGGCTATTTTTACTCTAGAAAAAAGATAACAAATATAAGTATAGAAACAAATCATGATATTTTTATAGTTGTTTTAAGTCGAGTAACGATAATTTTATAATAAAGTTAAAATTTATCGAATTGTTTTTTTTTAAAATATCCAATACTTAATTTTTTTATTTAAAAATAACTTTTAATTTAGCAGAAACAAATTAGGAATGCTTTAACTACAACTCCCTGATGATATATTTCTCATAATAATAGGTCTCAAATTTGAGTCATCAATTAATTTTTTTTAAAAAAATACAACTCCAAAAGCCAAGTAAATCACATAACCACTCTAATCTCTCTTCTTCAATAGATGTACTTCCTCGAACTGCACCAAAATGGAAGCTCCGATTTCTCGTTTTTTGAGGCGCTTTTCTTCCGTTTATTACAAAGGTTTCTATTCAGCAGTAACATTTCACGATCACAAAAGAGGGACCTTTCCACGCTTTTGAGAAGAAATGAATTAAATGTGAAATATGAAGTCAATAAATTGTTGGACAATATTACTAATCAAATCATGTTGTTCGCTGGAATTCATGACTATGGTAAAGGGGTTGTGGAATTTGCAAATATGGCAGAGCGTTTTGAGGTTTTGGGTCGTGTATGGACCGCTGATCGAGGTGGTGGGAGTCGTAGTATGGGAGAAAAACTATGATCGTGTTTTTTCCAGTTTGAGTGATTGCATTTGGCTTAAAGACTGTTGTTTCACTCTGTCAAGGCATTTCGTGAGTGGATCTAACCTAATAAAAGTTGAGGGGGACAAAAAATAGTAACATGAAAGATGAAAAGTAAATTTTTTTAAGGGGTCAAAATATAATTTCAAGGGGACAATATGTAATATTTGGGAGGCAAAATGTACTTTTTTTGGGGTAAAATACAAGTTTTTTACCAAGGGTATGACAGCTGCCCCCTCTAAGGTGAATATAATAGCCCTGTTTGTATGATCACAGCACTTATAAAACTTCTATGCTCCCCAAACCTTTAACCAATTTGAAACAATTCTCCATCATGACAACATTATACTATTTTCATTCACTCTGGATTTATTTTGTCAAGAGATTTTACTAGTGCTTCAAATTGTTCAGTGTCTTGCAAGATAATAGAAGCTCTGGTTTGAATTAACAGAGCTTAGTTTCTATGCTAGCTTACTTGGAAGAAATCCTCTATATTGTAAAGGAAACTGCAAAATGCATAAAAGATTGACCTTTCTGGTCACAATTGAACTAGGACGACAGATATGGAAGTAGCATTAGTGTAATAAAAGTCATCATTTAGGTAAAAATTTGGTGTAATGAACATACTCTCGAGCAGCGATGGAGGTTATTATTATTTTCCGGATCAATGAAGGGCTGGTTATATTGCAAACCAGACCACACAGTTTGAGCAAGCTTGTGGAATCAACTAAGTTTTTTTTTTTTTTTTTTTTTTTTCATATTTCATTTTTTTTTTTGATGACTCGGTATCCGGCCCGAAGACCTACTAATCCGGGGAAGCAATCCCACCGTCCACTAGCGGGGGCCCAATTGAAGCTGAGGCTTTACGCCACCGTATGGATGGCCCCACAGGAATTGATAGCACCATAGAGGTTTCGAACCTGAGACCTAGAGATGAGCAAGATTCCTAAGTTACGTTTCTCTACCACCAGGCCAACCCCTGGGGTTTTTTTCATATTTCATTTGATTAAGGGATAAGTTGAATTCTGCAGGTGAGCATTCAAGGGCAATGAGACGGCTGTGATTGGTAGATCATTATTTCACATTTATGAAGCAGTAAATTGGTGGAATCACTAAAGATATCTATGGTACGGAGCCCTCAAATTTATATAGCTTCAAGGAGCTTGATGAAACTTCAGGATCATTTCAATGATTTCATTGAAAGCAATTTTAGAAGAGGTGATGGAATAAAATAGATTAGTCAAAAGAATTGGTATTCCACAAGTTGCTGCAGAATGAATTAGCCCTGTGAATCTTGTCTTTCTTATATGGTGTTTGCAAATATTTTTTCAAACTGTTTATCAGCTTTTCGGATTAAAAAAAGCAGCTTTTGAGTGTTTTATTTCATTGCTTCTGCTATTGTTTCTCTAAAAATAAGCAGAAAAAAATAGAAGCTGAGAAGCAAGTCATGACATACTTTTGACTGCTTTAAGTTATTTTGTGGCAATTTTATAATTAATTGAAGTTTATTAAGCTGTTTTTTTATTTTAATAACAAACACTCAATGTATTTACTTAAAAACAACTTTTACTAAATTTAAACAAAAACAACATAAAAGTACTTTGAATAAGCAATTGTAAACACACCCTTAGTGTTGTTGTTCAAATGAGATTAAGCAGCATATCTTACGTGCCAAACCAATACTAATATAATTTTTATATATGTATGTTTGTTGAATATTGAACTCATTGATTTGTCATAGTATATAAATTTCCCCAACTAGCCTCTTTCTTCTTTCGGGCTTTTGGCAAATTATCCTTATATGATTTCCCAAATAGGCGGATTACCTCCATGTGGTTTGAAAATAAGCATTTTACTTCCTTGTGGTATACAAATTAGGCAGTTTATCCCCATGTGGTTTGAAAATAGGCATTTTACTTCCTGTGATCTGTAAAAATATGTATTTTACCTCCATGTGGTTTACAGAATAAGCAGTTTACCCCTATGTGTAAGGTGTATTTCACACCTATTCACAAATTATAAGTGGATAAAATGCCTATTTTCACAACCCACATGGGATAAAATGTCTATTTTTAAGCCACATGGGGTAAACTGTCCATTTTGTAATCTGTAGGGGTAAAATACTTATTTTCAAACCACAACGATGTAATTTAGGTAAACCACAAGCGGCTATTTGCCGCTAGCTCTTTCTTTCTAATGCGTTTAATTGTGAAATCCAATGACGGTAATGTATAATATATGATCGATCTTTCATTAGGCATGACCACGGTTTAATAAAAACCGTGGCCCGGCCCGGACCCGTAACCGGGTCAACGGGCCGGTTAACCGTTGACCCGGTTCACGGGTCCGAACCGTAACCGGCCCGTTACTGTACGGGCGGTTACGGTTCACGATTGCGGAGACCGTGGAACCCGTCGAACGCGGTTCTGAACCGGCGGTTCCACGGTTTTTATATATATTTTTAAATTTTTTTTTTATTTTAAAATTAAAGTTTGTGTTACCGAAGACTCGAACTCTTGACCTCCAATATGTATATACAGCTTCTTACCACTAAGCTATCATCATGTTTGTTTTAATTTAGATAATATAATTATATATACTAACAGACAATATATATTATATATGTAATTTAATGATAAATATTTTATATTGACAAATGTAAATAAAATTTATCTAGAAAAATATGTTATGCCCTTAAATAAATATCGTAAAATAGAAATAAAATATAGCAAAGTAAATATAACAAAAAATGTTGGATAAATTCATAAGAACTAAAGAAATAGTTGTTGCAAAATAAAATATTATAATAATGAAGTAAATTATTATAAACATATATAATATATACATTTTAATTATTGTACAAGCACTTTATTTGATTTACATTATATACAATAATCAAATAAGTATATCTTAATTTTTCACGATATGACTTACTATAGAAACTCGATAATGTGATATTTGATTAATTAATAAAATCTTTTACTAATTTGCTTATAATGATTTGTGAACAACAAATTGAATTGATAATTCACTAACTTTATATTATATAAATTAATAACATCTAATTGATAATCAAAAATATCATTACTGACTATTTTTAACATAATAAGAACTTTTCTGTTGTTTTCTTATATATGAATAACAAATAATTCAATGTTATATTCGTCGATTCATTTTCTTATATTAAAAATTGTAGTGTTCTTTGTTTATTTTTCGCATACACCAAGTTCTACCGAACGTGAGAAATAACGACTCACATCAAATACCAACTTTGTATAGATTTCATACCAATTTCATATGTAACTATTACCATAATTGTAAATATTTCATACCAATATAATGTGTAACTAGTACCAAAATGGTAAAGATTTCATATTAATTTCATATGTAATTAGTACCATAAATGTTTCATACTAATATCACGTGTAATTAGTACCATAATTGTAAATGTTTCATACTAATATAATTTGTAATTAGTACCAAAGTTGTATAGATTTCTTACCAATTTCATATGTAATTAGTACCATAATTGTAAATGTTTCATACTAATATCATGTGTAATTAGTACCAAATTGTAAAGGTTTCATACCAAGTTCATATGGAATAAGTACCAAAGTTGTATATGTTTCATACCAATTTCATATGTAATTAGTACAATCATTGTAAATATTTCAATACCAATTTCATTTGTAATTAGACCAAAGTTGTATATGTTTCATATCAACTTCATATGTAATTAGTACCATAATTGTAAATCTTTCATATACACTAACTTTATATTATATAAATTAATAACTTCTAACTTAATATATTTATGATTAATCAATAACATCATCATAAAAATAACTTTATTGACATTTGTTTTTTTTTTTGTAAATTGATAGTGACATATTATATAAATTAATAACTTCTAACTTAATAAATTTATATTCGTCAATTTCATATGTAATTAGTATCATAATTGTAAATGTTTCATGTCAATGTCATTTGTAATTAGTACCAAAGTTGTATACGTTTCATACCAATTTCATATGTAATTAGTAACAAAATTGTAAATATTTCATATCAATCTCTTTTGCAATTAGTATCAAAATTGAATTGGTTTCATACCAATTTCATATGTAATTAGTACCATAATTGTAAATATTTCATACCAATATCATTTGTAATTATACCAAAGTTGTATATTTTCATACCAATTAAATATGTAATTAGTATCATAATTGTAAATGTTTCATACCAAACTCTTTTATAATTAGTACCAAATTTGTATAGGTTTCATACGAATTTCATATGTAATTAGTATCATAATTGTAAATGTTGCATGCCAATATCATTTGTAATTAGTATCAAAATTATATATGTTTCACATCAATTTCATATGTAATTAGCATCGTTAGATACTCAGATTCAATCAATTAAAATGACATTATCTTATTTGTGATCACATCGAGTTTGAGTTTGACGAAACAATACGTTTTGTAAGATTAATGACATGCGACTTATAAAATTTCCACTAGATATACCCACACGTTCGAACTCAACATATAAATTGATAAATGATTCATATGAATATAGAGAGTTAATGACAACTTAAAAAGTTCAAACTCTCCCCTCCACCTTACATTTCCTTTGTTATTTTTTATGATTCTTTTAGAGTAATTTTTAATTTTTTTAAATAATTTTTTAATTTTAATTGTTTAAATTAAAAAAATATAAGGGTCGAACCGTAACCGTAACCGGTGGTTAACCGTAACCGTAACCGGCGGTTCACGAACCGTAACCGGAACCGTCTATGAAGGTTAAGGTTAAGGGTCGAGATCTTTGAACCGTCGAACCGGCGGTTCACGAACCGTCAACCGTGAACCGCGGTCATGTCTATCTTTCATTAGATTTTGAATTCCTAGAATGGTAAATTGTGTTCTTTAAAGTTGGGTTGCATTTGAAATTTTCTCTCCATCGCACTTTGCATTAATGGCGAAAATTGGTTCTTAGATGTATTCACCTACCGAACTTTCTCCACAGTCTCCCTATCATATGCGTAACACCAATTAATCTCCGCCTTAGCTTAGTTTTACCCCCTTAAGCAAGATGAGTGCACCAGTCATGAACTTGGTCGATGGTCCTAACCCAAAAGTGGGTCATGATGCTGTGATCAAATGTTCAATCAGTTACTTCATGCATGAATACCCTAAAAATGGTTCGGATTTCTCATCTTTACTTCTTCTGTACCAGAAATTGGTACAGGACTTGAAAGATCCGCCTCTGGAGATTTTATGGTTTTATTTTGCAATTTTCTTTCACTGCTCCAGTTTAAGGAATTTAAATCCTCATAAGAGACTTTTTCGTGTGTGCATTCACTAAGAAAAATGTTCACATCTCTGCAGTGTGGTAAAGAAAATTGCTTTGATTGCCCCCATTCTTTATCTTCTGCATCGTTTAGAGCTTAATTTTGCAGTGAGGAATACACTTTTGTGAGAAGAGATTGGGAATATTGTAGAAAAAACTTGCTTGTTATTTTAGCATTTGTTGCTCACAATATCTGTATGGAGAAAATGAGGGGTTGTATAATGTTGGGGAACATTTTTGTGGAGTTATTAAGGGTTCAAATTTCTTAATTTATACATGTTTAAATGATGCACATATACTCTTGCTATATAGCTTTGCTGTTTTGCCTTTATCAGGACATGTGTCATGAGTATATGATTCAATTTCTCTGGCACATTGGAACAACTATAATTACAATGTCAAGAGTCAGATTGAATGGAAACATCTTTGTTCACATGATAAAAGTGGAAGCACTTTGTGCATATTCTTCAGACTTTTGGAGAAAAAAGATTGCCACTGACTATACTTTGGGTTTAAACAAGTGCATCAATGAAGTGGCAAATAAACACTTTTTTGCTGCAACTTTCACTCTCGATTCCTAATGCATTTTTTTTTCTGTACAATTACAGCAGCTCATGATTTTGTACTTGATCTTCTAGTAATGTTTCATTAACTTAAAGAAAGCTTCTATATTGAATTAGAGGGTGCCTGTGTACAGAGAAGAGAGTGAATATCTCATGAGTAAGCTACAATACGTGGTTCTTTAATAATGGTTAATCAGTAACATAAATTGGCCTAGCTTGAAATGAACTCTTTACCTAGAAATAGCTTCATCATTTCTCCTAGGTCTAGTGATTTGCATGCAGCAAATAAAAAGGATTTCGTTAGATGATAACTCTGAGTGATAAACTTTTTCTGCACCAATAGTCGGTCCAAAGCTGGCATAACATCCTTGATTTATCTTCTAATTTACTTAGATGAGCATTTTGTCAGTCAGTTTATATATGTGGTGATTTTGATGTGAAAAAATGATTTGGTTTTTAATGTTTCTATTTCATCCTTCTTGTTTTAGCTTCTGCTCCTATTGAGTCTAGCAAATTGGAAATTGTCTCTGCCTATCCTAAATGAAATTACATATCTGTACTTAAATTTTAGTCTTTTCATTTAATGTCCTCATAGAATGGTGTTCTTTTTGACAGATATACTCTTCAAAACGTTGTTGGAGCCAAGATTGCCTGTTAAAATCTTATTGGAATGTCTATCCGCTACTTTTTGTGAAAAGGCGTTGATCATGTTATTAGACACAATTTATTTCATTCATGCATCAAAATAATTTCAGAGGGTCTCGCATAATATAGTTTCTGGAAATCATATACTATAGTGGAACTTTTTCATCATTCTAATTTGGTGTCATGCTAGAGAATATTTTGTAAAAATCTCAAAATGATTTATGCTCGGAAAACTGAACTTGAGTTGCTGCTTTGTCACATCTAGCACCCTCAAGTTCTCATTTGTGAGTTGCTGCTTTGTTTTGTTCCTTTCTTGTATGCTTGGACTATGTTTTATACCATTATATCCTTGTTTTACAAATCATATATGTTAGAGAAAGTTGCAGATTCACGATAGAATTAAGCTACTCGGTTAATTTAATATATCGACACTATTACACAAACATGCTATTTTTCATTGCAACCCCATTTCTTTTCTTGCTGACTTATCTTGATTGTAGAGTGGCTATTGATTCTTGAAGGATATGGTATCAGAATATTTGATGAAGAGTCATTGGTCCTTGCCAATGAATCAATGTTCGAGTCAAGAATCAACTTCTCATTTATCAACCTCTCTTCCTATATGCTGTTGATGTCATGAGGGTCAAGAAATTGGTGAAGTCTTTGCTTCCAATGAAAATCATGTAAACGAGGGTAAAGTTGGTAATGTCTCCACTTCCTTTGAAGTAGATGTCAATGAGGGTCCAGAAATTGGTGATGCGCTAGCTTCCAATGAAGTTGAACAACAGTCTAGAAATCGGTGATGGTATTCACTTCCAAAGATGTTGACGTTAATGAAGGTCGAGGCATTGGTTATATCTTCGGTTCCCGCGAAGTTAACGTCTATGAAAGTCCAGGAATTGCTGATCCCTCAGGCAACGCTCGTAGCTTTGCAAATGCTGAGGCTGAAAGCAGTAAAAAACGTCAAGAGGCATTTCTTAATGATGTAAACGATCCACAACTCAAGCATGCCAAGCATGGTGACACAGTCCTGGAAGTTTTCCTGCAGGTGATGACTTTACTTATGGTACTTATTATGACACGAAATTAGCAAGTATGAGTATGAAACGATGTGGACTTTGTAGTTGCAATTACTAAACTACCCTATGGCTAGATTTTTCTGCATCATTGATATTTGCATGAAGTATAATTGCGATGACAAATGACTAAGTGAAAGTTTAAGACTGCTGAATGGAACTATTTGTTGAGTACCGGAATTGTAGTGCATTCTTATTATGTGTGGTTTATGTTATATTTCAGCCTGTTTTATGAAAATATTTTGGAAACCAAAATTTTAAATTTTTTGATGTGCACGGAGGTAGCACGCTCACATCTGTGTCTTTGTATTTGTTTGCCCAAAGGTTGCCCCACGTCCGTGTGTTAGTGTACTGTGTTTTGGTGTGCACGGACCTTGCACAAATACGGGCAAGAAATGCTAAATTTTGCATTTTTGAACAGGGCGCAAACGAATCTTTGCACGGATGCCGTGTCACCTGGACTTCTTTTTGTTCAATGAGCACAGACCCTGCACGAACCCTGCACTCTTTTTGAGTCAAAGTTGGTCAGAAGAAAAAACAGTAGGCATGTACCAAGCATGGATCTCGTGCCTGCTCCGCGAGACTTTTCTGTAAAGTCCAATCTCAATTTTTCATGTCATTTCACAACTTTTCATCATCATTTCAAACGTCCTAGAGAGAGGGGTGTCAGCCATGGAAATTCAAGTTTCAAGCTTTTCAACTTCATTTTAATCTCCGATTGCTCAGTTTCTGGATCATCCCAGCACATTTTCACGCTCTTTCCTTCGTGCTCTTCGTTTTGACATAAGTTTTGTTCGAAAATATTAACTTTTACCTTGAGTCACTTTTGATTTTGAGTCTAAAATTGGTAGAATATGGTTCATAGTTGTTTATACAAACATTTTACAAAGAAAGTCTCATTGTTGTGTGTTTCGAGTTTTAGTCATTTTCTTTGGATCTCGAGGTGTTTCAAGCTTTGTAAATCATGTTTAGAGGCTGATAACATGGTTTAGAACATTTAAATATTTGTTGATTTTTAAGGATTTCTCTGAACGTTGTGAACCATGAATCACACTTACACCGAGTATTTGGCTTGTGTCGGCTCGCATGCTGTTTTGAGCAAGTAAAACACGTCATGCGTTGATTTTTTTTTGTTTTACATGCTGATATTGAAGTTATAGAGTGATCGCCGGACGATTATTAGCTTCTGTTGTTACCGTTTGACTATTTTGATGAAGTATGTTACAACCGAGTAAACATACAATATGTATCTATAGCGTCAACTGGTATATGTAGTTATATGCAGTCTTATTATTCAAAACTTATATGGCTTATGTGACATGTACATGGCTATGTATTTTGATGTGTTCATAAAGACTTCAATGCTCTTGTTTATGTATAGCATCAATGTATGTTATTTGCATTCATGTCGAGCATCGATCCTTTGTTAGCCGTTTCATTGGTATCGTCTATTGGATCGAGGGTGGCTGGGATTTTATGGAGCTGCAACTAGTTCAATAGTTGTTGAGGCCGATAAGGCACGGTGAGTCCATAAATCCTAGTTAGCGAGGCGCTTGGTAAACGGTAGTGGACTGAATAACACCTCCCCTTGATTACAACCACAAGAGGAGTATTGGAGTATCCCGTTTTCAGCAGCATCAATTGTATTTTCCTCGTCATTCGATTTTTCAAAGCAAACCATCATTGCTTTTTCTTGTTCACTAGATGACCAAACAAAAAAACTTTTTTAACAATTTCCAAAAAAAAAAAAATTAGATGGCAATGAAATTCGTGGATTCCCACAAAAAGTTATATATGAAACACTTGACTAGTTGGGGTTTGGTTGATGATGTCTCGAGGACATGGATCAACCATTGAATGTAAATATTCGTATTCAATGGTTAATATTACATAGAACACTGCCCGTGAGGAATAACAACTATTAAACCATTGTAAGGGCATGAATAACATGTTATTCATGCACTTACAGTGGTTTAATAGTTGTTACTTTAATTATATGAATGCATAAATCATTGGTGTTTTTAAAATGGTAATTGATTAAACCGCATCTTAATTAAAACGAGAAGTTGTTCGGAATACAAAAATTACATCAAGATATAAAGATACCTTCTTACGAAAATAAAAAATAATATTTATACCATAATTACAGATACTATTATTGGAAAAGGAAAATATCAAAAAACACAACTTCAACAAATAAATAGTTTCATTCTCTAATACCGTGTCAATGGCGAAAAATACTTATATGGATCGCGTGTTTGTAAAGACCAAGATATATAAATATGTATATATATGTTTGTACGTGTGTTGGTGTTTATAAGATCAAGTGTATAGAAGTGGGATCGGCCAATGGCAATGAGTATCTTATGGAACCAAAACATCACACCATGGAGATCAAAAGATAACTATTTTAAGGAGTTCTTGTGTAATATATATTAATAGCTAAATCAGATTATTTCTTTTTTTAGAATTTCTAACACACATTAACACTCTTATAAAATAACACAAATTATCACTGTCTTATCCATAATCGCATACTAAATTTTATGATTTCAGAGATTTTGATTTAGTCTCATCATTTTATATAAATCTCAGACCTTCATGGCTTCATGGCATTTTTTTAAAAAAAAAAAAAATTTAAACCACCCACCCCACCAAGCCCCAACCCAACAAGCAAATGAGTAAACAATGGTGATAGTTTTATAATCACACAACTCAAATATACTTGCCACAAGATGAAATCAGGTTTGCACTTGTAGATGATAAATCATAACAAATAATCTGTGACAACAATTATAATAACTTTTTCGTTTTAATTATTGAATAATCAACCATTAAATTCAATGTCTATTTTGTACGAGGAAGCGGAATTCCTAAAAAAAATTAGAATTTAGCAATTTCTTAAGCAACAAATGTTTTTTTCCCACTAAAGATAAACAAACACACAGGGATTTATGATATGTTTTTTTACAATATACATTCTTCTAGACTTTCTAAGACCTTTATCCATGAATATACAATTATATCCATTCCCAAAAGACATAGACAAAAAGAGGAAAGGTCTAGAAACCAAGACTTTCAATCAATCATTTAGTAAAGCATTAAATGCCAATAACAAAACCAAAAGTAGAACTTAATCCACAGACGACTCCAAGAAAGATTAAAAAAGAACAAGAAATAGGAAGAAAACAAAAAAGTTTAAACACCAAGAATTGCATTATCCTAACAGCAACTAAAGAAAATATAATTCCCAGCTTGTGAATGAGTAAAGATCCCATTTTTAGACACTAAAAAACAAATCTTGAAAACGAGGAAATTATGAAAATAGCACCACCACCATTCTTGCAGCACCATTATCATTATTATTATGATTATACCTTCAAGCTTGATAGCTTCAACATCAAATTCTGACAACAAATCTGACGAAATCTTGAGGAAATGAATCCATTTTACTCCAAGAATCTCCAAGAAACTTCATTCATTTCCATGCGACGACGCCTTTGCCACAACTCCTAGGTTCTGAAGATTAAGTTTCACGACAGTATCAGTAAACATTTTTGTATCCTCCGCACTATTTCCTTCCGGTATATCCACAATATAAGATTCAAGAACAATGGTATAAACTTTCCCATCTTTCTTGAATTCATTCACAGAAGTGACCGACCGGTAATTATTCAAGCGATGCTCACCACCCACAACGCGGAAGCTCAATATATGCTTCTCATCGTCAACAATTTCGAGTCTTTCAGTGCTTGTAGATGCGGGGATGCCCGAAACCACCGTCAACTCGCGTATGCTGCCGACCCCTCCATCGCCAATGAGGCGGCAGCTCTTGATGAAGTGCTTGTAGCGCTGTGGTTTGTCGAAGGTACGTACAAAGGGCCACACCGAATCTGCTGGCGCGTCAATGCGCTGCGTGATGAGAGAAGTGCAAGTGTTGGGAATTTCGTCGAACGTATGGTAGGCGCTGATAACTGGATCTAGTACAACACTTTCTTCATCCGTTAGGCCTTGTGGTGTTTGGTCATAGTCCATCGATGGAGAATCTTGGATTCAGGGAGTAAATCTGAGCAGATTTTGGGTTCAAGGAAGGGAATAGACTTGAGGATTTTAGTTGTGAGAAAATGGTCAACTGCACACTAAATGAAATAGGGGTTTTGAAGCTTTATCTTGGGAACTTTTGGAATATGATTTATTTTGTGGAAAATATATTTTTGCTCATATTTTTTTATTAAAATAATTTTTATCTTTAAATATTTCAAGTCAACATTTGTAGTCCCTAAAATTTTAAAATATAACACATCTATTTCTCATATTTAATTTGTAGTGCCCCTTGCTATATATATATATTATAGAAAAACATTTCTAAAAAAATTGCATTCTAGCCCCCACAAATTACATTTTATCCCTCAAAAAGTACATTTATTAATCCCCTTAAATTCTAAGTGACACTCTAAAAAAATTTTTGCCCTACATTTTTTTTTTAAAAAATTGTCCACCTTTTCGAATTTTCATGCGTCCACCCCTACAAATAGGTGAAGCACGGCAGGGATTTTCTTACCTGGAAAAGAACTCTCACACACACAAAAAGGCCTAACACACGCAATATAACACATCTATTTCTCATATTTAATTTGTAGTGCCCCTTGCTATATATATATATATTATAGAAAAAAATTTCTAAAAAAATTACATTCTAGCCCCCACAAATTACATTTTATCCCTCAAAAAGTACATTTATTAATCCCCTTAAATTCTTAGTGACGCTCTAAAAATTTTTTTGCCATACATTTTTTTTTAAAAAAATTTGTCCACCTTTTCGAATTTTCATGCGTCCACCCCTGCAAATAGGTGAAGCACAACAGGGATTTTCTTACCTGGAAAAGAACTCAGTGGCGGAGCCTCCGCCACTCACAGGCGGCAAGTGCCCTCCCTTGTCCAGAAAAAAACTTTTTTTTGACTCTAAAAATTTTTAAATTTTTTTTTTTATATTTTTAACCCTAAAAATTACATTTTACCTTAGAAAAATACAGTTTGCTCCCCCTTAATTTGTTTTTTGATTCCTTAAAAAATTCTTTGCCCTTAATTTTTGAGATTTTTTTTTTTGCCCCCTTGTATAATTTCTGGCTCCACCCCTGGTTGGCATTCTTAATCGGCAACAGAACGCAGAGAATTAATTTTTTTTTCACTTTCAGGAGGAATAATCCATTTGCTTTCGATTCATACAAATCATGTGATTCGTACATAGAAATATTTACAACAGAAACATACTTCACAATGTTTGTAGTTGATGGATTGCTAGGCTTTCTCCCAACCTGATGATTGTAAACATACACACGATTCGCATGCAAAAATTTATGAAGTTAAGCACATCCTCGTTTACCACAACTTTCACATTCATTTGAATTTATAGTTTTCCAAAACAAAAACAAAAACACGAGTTTGTATCAAAACTATTTGACTCAAGAAATCATTTTTTAGCCACAAGAAATAATATGCTGAAAATGGAAGCAACCATGTCATGAAGGTTATTTGATGTTATCCGTATAGACAACGACACATCTCACCATTGTTATGACCTTTCAAATGAAAAGACGTCAAATCAATTAGAAGTATCAAAATGGGCTATGCCAATCGGTTTGGGCCAGGATTTTTTGGGCCCGCTTTCAGGCCAACCTGTTAGGGCCGTAGGTTTTGGCGGGTTGGATCCTTTAAAAAAACATTGACATTCCTTATTTTTTAGCTTCAATTCATAAATCAGAACTCAATATCGCATTGAAGAATCCGATTCACCATATATTTTTTATTTGGTCGTGTTTGAATGTTGCAACATGCATTTCAAAAATTAAGTAAAATACCAATCTTAGTCAAGTATTTTAGTGCCAGGGTTAATTTCTAGATAAAACCTTAAGCATGTTTCAGTATGCTCCTAATATCAGTTCTAGGCTCGACAAGTACAGTTGTAATTTTAAGAAAAATGATCATTGGTATAGAAATTGTAAGGGATATCTATTCTAGATGTGTTTTGGATATGACATGATTTATATTGAAGTTAATTCTTCTGTTTGCTCTATTTTTAGGTATTCATTATGGAGCAAATTTATATCTGTGCACTGATTTGCTAATGATGATTTTCTAGAAATAGGTGATCCGGGAGAAGATAGAGGATTATTGGTAGTTACCCCTATTAGCACTATTTTTAAGGAGGTAACAATAACTGGATGTAAATATCCTCATCCAATGTTGTATGTTAATATTCATATCAAATGATTTGATATATCATTAAGGGCAGAATCAAATCAATTGAAAATGAGATCTACTCGCGGAGCGGGGCCCCCAATTTTTTTAAAAAATTTAATGTAAAAATATTTTCTTTTGAAAAAACACATTTGTTACCCTTGTTTTTTTTTTAAAAAAAAAAACAATTTTGACCCTCAAAATTTTTTTTCGGGCTCCACCCCTAGTTGCAAAGGTCGATTTTAGATACTAGTTTTAGGATGGTTTTATTCATTAAACGTAAGACAGAATGTATTCATGTATTACAATCCTTTCAAAAAAATATTATTTATTTGTTCCAATAATAATTGCATACCTAACGGAGCAGAAATTAATAAAAATCATGTTTGACTACTAATTAATATATCCAATAGAGTGTAAGCCACCGTGGACACGCAATTATCCTTTGCCTCACGGCGTTGATCTCCCGACACTTCAATTATTACAATTCGTGTATACATACACGTTATGTACGCATATATTAAATAAGTTTTTTAACAAATTTTATTAAAATTAATACTTTTAAGGATGATGTTTTAAGATATTTTTGATAATTAATACGAATAATTATTTAGATATTATATTTTTATTATTTTTAATATTTATGGTGTTTTACAAAAAAAAAATCATTTTTTAGATCATGGGTAATTGGCCATTCTATGATCATACCAAAATAGTAAATGTAATGTAATTATTCTACAACTCTCATATATCATTATATATAGATTAAGAAATCTACAACATTTAAGTTAGTTTTCCCACTCATAATGTATTTACAATTGCTTATTCAATATACTATTATGTTGTTTTTGGTTAAAGTTGAAAAAAGTTATTTTTTAAGCAAAAATATTATGTTCGCTATTAAAATTTAAAAAAACAGCTTAATAAACTTCAAATTATTACAAAATTTTACAGGTAAAAAAAAAGTGAAAAATATATCATGAGATGTTTCTCTACTTCTGCTTTTACCTACTTATTTTAGAGAAGCAGTAGCAGAAGTAATGCAATAAAACACACAAAATCTATTTTTTATCTGAAAAACAAATAAACAGTTTTGAAAAACAAAACAACCTCTCAAACTTCTTTATAAAAATAGAAACAAAAATAATGCAAACAGATATAAAGAAAAGTACAAAAGTTTGCATGCTAGGCGGAGCCATATTAGGGCAAGGGGTATGTGCCTTGCAAAAAAAAAAATTTTACTAACCTAATTTTTTTAAAAAAATTACAATTTGCCCCTCAAAATATGTTTTGATCCCTTGAAATTTTTTTACCTTCTATTTTTTATGGTAATTTTTTCTGTCTACCCAAATAAAAATATGTGTCCGCCACTGTCCAAATAGAAAGCCTTGATAATCTTATTATTCTATCAAGAATCTTTATGATCTTATATATTAACAAAGTTATTAGACAAATTTTGATAGATCATGTAATAATATACAAGAAAATATTTTATCCTCTTGTACATCAAATCATGGATGCAAATCCAATAATTGTGTGTTCTTCGTTTAATATGTGTGGATACATATTCTTCTTTTGGTTTTTGGCCACACAATTTTTTTTTTATATAAGAAAAAAGAACACGAGGGTCTACAATGTACATGGAATGAACTGTTAATTGGTAGACATTCTATCATTCCATGAAATATAAATTATTGAAGGACTAAACTATGTTATCTTAATATCGTGCCCCCATCTTCTTTTATTTTTTAAAATATGATGCGTATATTAAAAACATGGTCCATCTGATAATTCTTGTTTCAAAAAAACAAAAAAAAACCAACAATTCTTGTTTCAAAAATTGTAAATTATAGAGTCGATATCGAATTTTCAATTTTTTATTAGTTCTTATTTATTATTTTCGAGCAAATAACCAATATATTTTCAAAAATATATATCATGTTTCAAAAAAAAAATATATGTCTTGTGCTTTGTTAACTCGAGAAATTCCACGTCGTAGCAATGAATAAATATTCAGCATAAGAAATTAAGTGAGACACCATATTTTTTACATGAAAAACCCCCAAGAAAGAGGAGAAAAATGATTGTGGCTTCATTTCTTTGGAATTTAATTATGTGGTTGTCTTGTGCATGTGCTTGTTACCTACCAATATGATATATGTTATTTTCATTCATAACATGCTCGATGATCAAAATAAAGCACTGGATTATATCAGTGGCAATGCAGCATTTTAGCTATCATTTTATTTTAGCACAACTTTGTCTCGAACTAGCATAATTTCTATATCAAGCAAAACTCATCTGGCCTAACTGCACCAATCGAACATCAAATACCGAAGTGGTAAGGCTTATGGTGTGAACATGATATGCAGAGCAGAGTGGGCTTGAAAGCCAAAAGGTTAGGTGGGTGGCGAAGATGTCTCCGGCGTGGCTACTCCGACGGTCAAGTCAATGCTCGAAAAAAACAAGTGATACAAAAATCAAACAAGCAAGAGCATAAGAGTTCTTCACGCTATGCTAAAGAACAATATGCAGAGCATGTTGTATATTTAGAGAGTATTTTGGGAGCAATTGACATCTTTCTTTTGATGCCTGATGCTTGTATTTATAGTGGTGCCTTAGACACTTATGGCCCATCAAATTTGGAGCACGATCTGCCCATGACCATGGCATGATTAACTCATAACGTGTCCTAGAAATCTGCACCCATTACTCACAATTAATACATGTTCAACCATTCGTGTAAGGCCAGTGGTTATACCCGAGTCTTACGCACTATTTGACCACGTGGGCCGAGTATGTATGACCAAGCAAAAATGGACCGAGGCGAACATCCCAAGGTGGTATGGCCGAGGTGACTTGATACGATGTGAAATGAACCGAGGTGATATGAGACGAGGTTGGGATTTCCCGAGGTGATGTGGGAACCGATATCTGGATTTAACCGAGATGGCGTGTTCTCCCATAACATCACCTCGCCATCTCGAAGTAAAGCAAGCTGAGTAGTGTTGATGTCTTGGTTTATCCATCTAGGGTGAAGTTAAAAGTGTAGGTCTGCTCGGTACTTTTTTCCTGTCATTTTTTCCGTCTAGCTTTCCCGAGCTCATATAATGAGTAAGGCTCGATCATCCTAAGATCACACGCTGAACAATGCTCGACTATCTCGAGCACCATCACTCAAGCAAATTTTAGATTTAAATATCGACCAAACATCCCGAGCACGTATTCAAACTACTAAAACCGAACACTCCTCGACCATCCCTAGCGCCAACAATTAGGCAAGTTTGAGGTTTAAATATGGACTAAACATCCCAATCACATATCCAAACTAGTAAAACCGAACTCTGCTTGACCATCCCGAGCACCAATGCTTAAGCAAATTTTAAGTTTAAATATGAACCAAACATCATAATCACATATTCAAACTACTAAAACCGAACACCGCTCGACCTTCCTAACCCCCAACACTTGGGCAAATTTGAGGTTTAAATATGAATCAAACATCTCGATCACGTATTCAAACTACTACAATCGAACATTGATTGACCATCCCGAGCAACCACACTTAGGCAAATTTAGGTTTAAATACGGACCAAACATAACGATCACAAGGTCAAAGTACTAAAACCGAACACTTCTCGACCATCCCCACCACCAACACTTAGGCAAATTTTAGGTTTGAATATGGACCAAACATCCCGATTACATATTCAAACTACTAAAGCAAACACTGCTCGACCATCCCGAGCACTAACACTTAGGCAAAGTTTAGGTTTATATATGGACCAAACATTCTGGTCACATATTCAAACTACTAAAACCAAACACTGCTCAACCATCCGATCACCAACACTTAGGCAAATTGACGTTTAAATATGGACCAAACATTCCGAGTACAGATTCCAACTACTAAAACAGATCACTGCTCAACCATCCCAAGCACCAACACTTAGGCAAATTATAGGTTTAAATATCAACCAACATTTCGAGCACATATAATTTACAGAATTAACCATGCTCGAACATCTCGAACACATCCCGAACACTACTCGATCATCCCGAGCACCTGGCCTTAACTATCTTAAAAAATAAGTTATAATCGAACCGCTCGAGCACATATAATTTAAAAATTAACCACGCTCGAACATCCCGAGCACGTTAACTAAAATTTTGTAAAGATGAACATAGCTCGAACATCCCGAGCACGATCACTAATATCTTTAAAGATGAACATATCTCGAACATCCAGAGCTCAGACAAACACTTAAAAATTGAATAGAGCTCGAATATCCAGAGCACGATCAATAATTTTTTTTAAAACTGAACATAGCTCGAACATCCCGAGCACGATCACTAAAATTCTTAAAGATGAACTATGCTAGATCATCTTGAGCTACGACAAAAACTTAAAAATGACCTATGCCTGAAAATCCCGAGCACGGTCACTTAAATTTATACAGATGGACATAGCTCGAATATCTCGAGCACGATCACTAAAATTGTTAAAGATGAACAATGCTCGATCATTCTGAGCTCAGACAAACACTTAAAAATGAACATGTTAGAACATCCCAAGCTTGAACATTTAAACAATATTTTGGTGCAATCCCCGATGTTTTGAAATACGTCTGTCCCAGGGTGCAATGTCTTCGTTACCCTTGTGTGATCCGTATTTACTTATTTTGTGCTCTCTTTGGTTGAGGATAACTTCTCGAGGGGGTCTCGTCGGGAGATATGATTCAAGATTCCTCTTCCCTAGGTTTGGTTTTTCTCTTCGAGTCTTGCTGCTTCTTGTTTAACCTCTTTTTTTTTCTATTTCATCTTTTGAGCTTCTTCCAAGTTGATGTATTTTCCGCCCTCCCTAGCAATTGGTCATAGTCAAGAGGGGGATTTTCAGCCAAGGATCGGAAGAAATCCCCCTCTTGGAGTCCTTGAGTGAAGGCACTTAAGTATCTCGACAGCCACATGAGGAACGTCTAGGCATGCCTGGTTGAATCTTGAGTCCGAACATGCTGAGAGTTGTTCTTTTTATACTTTCGGCTACTTGAAAACTGATGCAAGAACAACAAACTAAAACTTTGAGAAGGTGCCGATGACTCTTGGAGGCAATCGATTGAACCAGGATTTGGTTGCTCCAACTAGGGTTGTCAAAAACACCCTGCATTCCACTCTAACAATGAGTTGATGGAGAAGTGAAGCACTCTCAAATCGTGGTAAATGATCCTCAAGATCTTCATTGCCATCATAATTTCTGATGTTTGGAGCTCGTAAATTGGTTGACAGAGAGCCGTCAAGGACCTCGGTTGAAAATGGAGTACTTTTTCTGATAGAACAAGCTCTGCCTTCCATTTTATTCTGCATCCGTCGCATCTAGTCTTTGATACCCTTCATCTGGTGGTGGAAAGATTTTGCTGCTTTCTTCTACCATACGACTGAATAGGTCCTTGGGATGCTCGTCTTGCTTTTCATGTTCTTCCAAGGAGGGGTACCACTTCTCTTTGAGGTGCAGTTATGAACTGCTTCATTGCTTCCCCCCACAGTAGCCGCAATGATCTGGGTGAGTTGCTCCATCGGTATACCCATGGTGGGAACAAAAGGTGTATGAGCCTGCTCATCCCGAGGGGGTGTTGTGGGGATTCCCCTTCTTCGGTCATGCTATCTAGTATAGGTGACATGTGGTGTGGTTGATGGGGATGTTGGTCTTTAGAACCTTGTCCTCGGTTTTACTTCATATAATTATGGGAGGATGACTTATACTTCAACGCCTTAGTTCAATTGACCTTCGAATTTCACCCCCATTGACGCATCAAAATTAAATTTCTTCCTACCATAAATAATATTTCTCATGGGCAACCCAATTTCTCAGTCAATTTCAAATAAATAAATTACGATTTTCTCAATCGCGACTTCCACATTCTCCAACCAAGCCAATTCCGAAAAATCCTCCTTATAATTTTTTTTACTATCATTAGAATATTAGTACTTAGGTACAAGATATTCAATTTAATGTTTATTTGGGACAAATAAGTTACGTTATATCTCCCTATTTTGGGTATAGGTTAAATAAACCCAAAAGTCTTTGTATCAATGAGATGCACTCAACTTATTTATTTATTTTTGAATTTTCATTTTTGGTCTAACTCTGAGTAATTTTTATTTCCAAACCATTTGTATTGGCTTCATGTTCTTGATTGAGAGAATTTGTTTTGAAAATTTGTCACTCAATTCCAAGAAACTTCATTTCGAATGAAATCTTGGGCTAACTCGAATAATCGAGGATATGCCTACTTTATTCTGATTTTTCTCATATTGTTATCCTTAGAACTTAAGAAAACGCTATATCAAATAAGATAAGATGTATCTATCTTAATTGGGTATAAACTATGGCAAATCACGCTAATTAAGGAAATTAGAAATCCATTTTCCACATTGCAACAATTCTTTTGAAACCTGATAAAATTTAGTTCGAACACTGAAATCAAATCTATCTTCAAATGTGTTTCTGGTAACTTTGAAGTCATTTTTTATTGACAAACACATGTCGGATTTTAGAACTTTTTGAATTAATATGAGCCACCTTAGAACTTTGCGGTTTTTTTCTCCAATATTGTAAAGTTATATACATTTGGTGAACCATATAGAGCGGCAACCTCTGTCAATAGAACTACAGAGACGTGTAATCTACATCAATTGCAATGTTGGTATACGCAGAAGAATGTGAACTGTTGATCTGATTAAGCTAAATGTGATGGAGTTTGATGCTATTTTTGGAAATGTTTTTGTTAGATAAACATCATACGGTAGTTGACTACTACTACAAGGATGTCGAACTAAGAGGAAATCTGAATCAAGAAGAAGTCGTATATCATGGCAAAGCCAAGGAACAAAAAATCGTATTGATTGCGGAACAAACTTGGAAAGCCATGAAAAATGTTTAAACATAGATATAATAAGTTTAAACATAGATATAAGATACCAGAAGAATATCGGTAGAATTAAAATTCTGAAGAAAAAAAGAGTACTTCAATAGTTGAAAATATGCAAAAAAAAATCTGATTTCATTTGTCTCATTTATCTCGATAACTAATTTGCCTACATCATATTTTGTTAACACCATTCATTACAACTAGCTGTAATTTTTGGGATTAACAATTTGTTTTGCCAAGTCAGTTATTCATATCAATTCAATAATTTCTTTTCATTCTGCATAGTTCTTTTTTTTCCAGTACTTTTATTTAGATAATATGTCACAATAAATGTAACTTTGTCGTTTCGTAATATTCAATTTTTGTTTCAACTATCTTGTCTCTGAAATTGTTGAGGATGTCAATTTAAATAGTTTTAATTATTTGTCCAAGTCATGTTAAGTCAATCATATGATAAACTTTTCTTGATTCTCAATCTCACTCACATGTTTGTCAAATTGTTCCCATCATTTGTCTAGATAATTTAATGTTTTTGCTAGAAAGTTTGCTCATCCTAATTTAAAATCCCATTATTTCTTTTGTTATTTCTTATCATCGGCTTGACTTTATCACTTTCGTTAGACTAGGCGTTAATGTCATTTACACCGACTATTTAGTTATCTATTTCTCATAACAGTTGATTTAGTTTACATTTGACGTAACCAATTTAATTGCCTAATTAATAAGTCTCAAATTTTTGGAGATCTGTTTTGTTAAGCCGATTATATTTCATATTTATTATCTCATTTATATGACAAAAAAATTCGATAACATACTTGTGTTATCCAAATCATTTACTTAATTGTCATAACCATATCAATTGTGTTTAGTCGAATTGATGCCTATATCAATTTTCAACAACCATTTATAACAATCGTCATTTCATGTCTATTGTTTGATTATATTGTTAATCTACAGCTTGATATCCAAATCTTTGTTCTTGACGATTTGGTTAGAAATCCAATTCAACAAATATTTATATTGTGATGGAAATGTCTATCCAATTCCATTCCATCATTGCCATTCTTGATGTTCAAAAGGGTTAAATAGATAGAATTACTTCAAGATATTTTGGGTACATGGTAGAGAAACATAATTTTAGGATATTTTTTAGGCAACTTAGAGAATTCAAAAGATCCAACATTGGGATATTTACATAGTAAAATCAAGATCACGCTATCGATGATATCTATTCTGGGAAGAAGTAGACGAGAAGACCATCAACGAACCTGAACTCGTTCAAGCCATCATGAACAAAGTTTCAATAATACAAAAACGGCTCAAGGTAGCATAAGACTGTCGAAAGAGCTAGACTATTTTGTTACGAAAGCCAACAAAATTTGAAGTCGGTGACAAAGTTTATGAGAGTGTTATTCGACACTACAAGATAGAAAAGTTGAGTATGAGATATGTGGGACTGTTCGAAATTCTATAGAAGATAAGAGCGTTAGCTTGCAGAATAGCACTACCACCCAGCCTATCGAGGATTCATGACGTCTTTCACGTATAACAATTAAGTGTACATTATGGGTGCTTAACGGGTCAATCCGACCCGATCCGTATCGGAACCGGCCAGTTCTGGATCCACTAATTTCGAAATCGATCCAATCCGGTAAGGAACCGGATCGGATCCGGTTCCGGGTTGGACCGATTCCAACCCGGAACCATTTTTTTAATTAATTTTTTTTTTCAAAAAATCAAGGGAAATTGTTGCTTGGAGGATTCGAACACGCGACCATCGTCTTCTACTATACAACTCTAACCAATTGAGCATCTTGTGCCTCGGTATTTGTAAACTAACCTCAAATATATTTATCTAAATTTAATTTTTTTTAAATAATGGATCCGGTTCGGGTTCAGCCCGAAACCGGACCAGTTTAGTCCGGAACGAGTAAGACACAGGTTCCAGAACGGTAGAACCGATTTGGACCGGTATTACCGGTTCTGGACCGATTCGGAACTAGTTTGCCTGGTTTCGGTTCCGAATCGGGCTAACCGGTCCGGTTTTGGGTCGGATCTGGATTGACCCGGCCCGTTAAGCACCCCTAGTGTACATTGTCGACCAAAACATGTGCTCAAAGCTGAACCTTTAGTAGCCTAGGGGAATTTGAACAACAATCGGAAATAAGATGAAATCCGGACTTGAATCATGGATTCAGAGGACCAAATGTGAGGTGAAGAACTAGTCCATATATCAAAGTCCAATGGTCAAATCATACGGAGAGAGAAGTCACTTGAGAACTAGAAAAGAGAAGTACCACTGTCTTTTTCAAGATTGAACTGACTTAAGTTTCGAGGACGAAACTTCAAACAAGGAGGGAGGAATGTGAAGACCCAAAATCTCCACAAAAGAAAGTGTCAATGAAATCCTTCACCAAAGAAAATGCAACAATTAGGTTATAATCTTCTGTTGAAGAAAGTGCTCGTTAATTATGGAAACAAAAACCATGAAATCATATCATATAATCAACTGAATCCTCATATATTAGAAACACTCAAAATATCATCATTCCAAGAAGCAAGAAATATAAAACATCTCTCCCAAAGGCACACAAAATTTCAAGCAATATTTTCAAAATTACTCCAAATTTCAGCCATAAATTTTCAAATCTGTTCTATATGAGCGAAACTCTGTTCAGTTATGTGTTTGTGTTCATATCAACTGTCTATATTTATGTATCTGTTTTTGTCATAGTCGATTGACTCCTACTTGCTGAGTGTTTACCAAAACGATCACTCACTATCTCTCCTCCCATGATTCTGTAGCTGTTGGCAAAGGACATTGCCAGCGGCATTAAAAAAATCCATCATGGATAGCTCATTCTCATCTTTGGCCCGGTCTCTCGATTAGACAACGATATCGTATATACACAATTAAATCCTAGGCTAACCCCTTATATTTTCCCAAAAACATCCCCAAATTCCACGCAACCCCTAAATTTCCGTTCCATGGACGATCAGAACGACGTTCCTTCTAACAACAAAATTACCAATTTCCACTTTTACTCCGATAAATTCCCTTTCTGCTCCGATTCTGACGAAGATTCAGCCGACGGCGTTGATTTCCGAACGAATTTCAGCTTTAATGACGCATCCTCAAATTACCAAAAAACACCCAGAATTTTCGATCGTTTTTACAATTCCTCCTCATCCGATGACGAAGGTGATGTCAGCACCTCTTCTAATTATCAGCGGAGACTCGATTACATGTTGCAGTTCCTCGACCGGAAGCTCTCAACTTCGTCCCCTTCTGACCAGCCGTTGCCTGAATTTGTCGCTGCGGGAGGTGGTACTGGGATTTTCAAGCTTCCTGAACGGGCACCGGTTCACCCGAACCGACCCCCGAGTCTCGAGATAAGGCCGCATCCTTTGAGAGAAACGCAAGTTGGGAGGTTCTTAAGGAACATTTTATGCGTTAATGACGATGATGATGGGTCGCAGTTGTGGGCAGGAACGGAGTGTGGAGTAAGAGTTTGGGATTTGAATAGTGATGATATATATGGTGGGCAGGCCGAGGATGGGAAATTGGAGGAGGGTACGGTGAGGTATTGGGAGTCGGCACATGTGGAGTCGGCAACGTTGTGCATGGTGGGGGACGGAGGGAGTAGATTATTATGGACTGGGCATAAGGATGGGAGGATTAGGTGTTGGAAGATGATGGATTTTTTCAGTGGAAGAGGGAATAATGGCAGTTATAGGAATGGGTTTCCGGAGGTGCTTGCGTGGCAAGCGCATCATGGGCCAGTGCTATCCGTTGTTGTGAGTTCTTACGGTAATCTTTGCTCTGTCCTAAATTTGGTTTCTGTTGTTTTTCTGTTTGGTTTCTAAAATTAGAAACTTAAGATTAGCAGAAACTTGTTGTGTTTGAATAAGTGGAATTTGATTGTTCCCTTGCTTAATTTAGGTTCTTTTTTATCGTTGCTTTCCTTTATTGGTTACCTTGGGGAACCCTGGTGTCTTCATTTTGCCAATTTTCCGGTGAAAGTTATTGGGAGGGAATGCTAAGGACTAGGAAGGCGGTGTTTGATGTGCTTAACCATTAATAAAATTATCGGAGAATCAATTAAAAATAACTTATATTGGGTAGATGGAACTAGGGTGAGATTATTTGTGTTCCACTCTTAGAGAAGCCTAAGCTTTGATTCTGTTACAGTGAATAATTTTTCTGCTGTTAAATCTACCTCTGTGTTTAGTCTTTTATGTAAGCACATGAACAAAATTATTATGTTTCAGTGGAATTTACCCTTTGTAGGATTACTTGTTCTATGTTTTACCTGGTGGTAGGACGAGCATTAACCAGAGAAAAACAAGTTAAATTAGCCTTTGTTTGCACTAAAAAAGTGCGAGGGACAGTAAGTACGATTCATGATTGATATTAAAATAATGAAATAACAATCTTATTAAAATGAAACGTTTATTGACATTAATCAAATGTCAATGTTATTGGGTCAATAAGTCTTTGTGAAAATGACTAATCAAAATGCAAAGTATGTTTTTTGAGTATGAGGCTTCTTCTTTATATTTGTTTCTGCTATTAAATGGTATGCTACTGTGAGATAGTAGTTAAGCTGTGCGCACCATCACTTATTCAGATGTTTGCCTCAGATGTTTCTTTCCAGTTATGTCTTTACATGAGTATTAATAATGTGAGGCACTGGTTGAGTTGAATAACTCTTCAATGCTGTGTTAGTAATGAAATCGTTTTCTGTACTGATAAGCAAGATGTCTTGTGTCAAACTCGAATAACGGTTAAAATGAGTTGTATAATAGAATTATTGTTTATTAGCTCCGTTGTGGCAGTAAAAAGACTTTTAGAATAAAGCTCAAGGCTCTGAACTCTTACATGAGCAAGATCTCCTATGCGGTCAACCACAATGATCCTCAGGCTTGATATGTTACATAGACATCCTACTTACAATACAATACATGTATGGAAACGACATCCTCTTTTCATTTCATGCTTAAAGTTTACCCTCTAAGGATAAGCCAAAGGGAGTTTTGATTTTTATTGATCATGTATCCCCAGTAGTCTGCCCCCTATTAGTAATTTTATGCAACCTCTGGTACCAATGTTGATGATGTGAGACGAACCTATCTCGCTGAGCTTCTTGTATATGATTTCTGTCAACTTTAATTTGTCTCTTCTTCGAGCTTGAGACAAATTTCAACTTTATTTATCAGCTTGTTGTGTTTGACCTTGTTGTAAAAATCTCAGTAGGGTACAGACTGTTGATTTTTCTTCTTTACTGGTTCTCACTTTGAGTTACTCTTGTTCACACACACACGCGCGCGCACACACACAAGGAAAAAATGCTTTTGTTCTAGCCATGATGAGTATCGGATGAAAAGTAACCTGTAGGCATGAATGAGGGGATAGACGTGGCCTTTGTTCTTATTTCTCTTCAAATTATTGGTTTAGACTTTTTTTGAACAATAGAAACTTAATTTTTTAGTGATTGTCAATTGGTAATTCCAAATCTCTCGATGTTGTGTTGCTGCTTCTTTGTTCACGTGATTACATGTTATAGGAAAAAAATGTACATGTTGTATCTCCTTGTTTTTCTCTTTTCACGAGTCCATATTGTTCAATATGTTTCCAGGCATTTTCTTAAGAATTTGCAAGAACAACATCTTAAGCTTCTTTTCTCTACTCATTTGCTCATGATTTTAAAGAACTTAAGTGAGGTGTTTAATTGTGATAAACATTTCCCATTTGTCTTGGAAATATTTTTTACTTTTCTCTTTAATTTTTTCTTATGAAACAGGAGATATATGGTCGGGATCTGAGGGTGGTGCAATCAGAATCTGGCCTTGGGAAGCTGTTGAGAAGTCCCTTTCTCTAACAATTGGAGAAAGGAACATGGCTGCTTTATTGATAGAAAGATCTTACATTGATCCGAGAAACCAAGTTACCCTGAATGACACCTACAGTAACATTTTTACTTCAGATGTCAAGTATATGTTGTCTGATCATTCTGGAGCCAAGGTGTGGAGTGCAGGTTTTCAGTCATTTGCATTGTGGTAAATAATCAGTAAAATGATCCTTTATATGATATCCATTTTATCGTTATGCATATGGTTTCACATGAATTATACTCTTTACACTTTCAATTTTCATTGCTTATTGATAGGATTTTTCCAGGGGGTAATTTGTCTTTTACGTTATGAGAATTGATGATATTGTGATGGACGCAATGTTATAATCAGGTTCTAGGGAAACGAAAAAAAAAAGGAATGAAAGCTAATAAATAGCACTTTGCTGGTTGCTCTTTGGTTTCTGTTCTTGTTGCTTTTAATATTTCCGGAATTCTTTTAAAAGGTTTTGATTAATCTCCACTATACAGGGATGCTTGTACCAGGGAATTACTTAAAGTCTTTAACATTGATGATCAGATCGAAAACACATCACTTGATTCTTTAATGGAGGATGAGATGAGGATGAAGTCCCCATCTGTTTCAAAGGAAAAGACACAAAATTCTTTTACTTTTTTCCAGCGTTCTCGTAATGCTATACTGGGAGCGGCAGATGCTGTTCGTCGAGCTGCAGTTAAAGGATCTTTTGGAGAGGATAATAGGCGGACTGAAGCTTTGGTCTCAACTGTTGATGGAATGATTTGGACAGGATGTGCAAATGGGTTACTTGTGCAATGGGATGGGAATGGCAATCGCTTGCGGGATTTTCAGTATCATTCTTTTTCAGTTCAGTGCTTCTGTACAATTGGTGCACGGATATGGGTAGGTTATATTAGTGGCACAGTGCAGGTTTTGGATCTCAATGGTGACTTGCTTGGAGAATGGATAGCTCACAGTAGCCCAGTGATAGATTTGGCAGTTGGAGGTGGTTATGTTTTTACCTTGGCTAATCACGGTGGTATTCGTGGGTGGAACATTACATCTCCTGGACCACTTGATAATGTGTTCTGTTCGGAGTTGGCTGGGAAGGAATTTTTGTACACAAAGCTAGAGAATCTGAAAATATTGACCGGAACATGGAATGTTGCACAAGGGCGGGCAACTCCAGACTCCATTATATCATGGCTAGGCTCTGCTGCGACAAACATAGATGTTATTGTTGTTGGGCTGCAGGAGGTGGAAATGGGTGCTGGTTTCCTAGCCATGTCTGCCGCCAAAGAAACCGTATATAACATTTTCTTTCATCCTTATTTAGTTCAATTTCTCTAATCTACAGCTTTTGGTAAATGCAATAGCTGGAAGGTTTATTAGGTAAAGATTGTTGATATACAATTGTTTGAGAATCCATTATAAAAAATCATTTGAAGCTGTATACATTTGTTTCTGAAACTGATGAAATGGATTTGTTATACCTACTAAGAAGTTTTGTCAAACACTCAAATATTCCATGGATGCAAATAGTTCTCATAAGTTTCGTTAAAGATTTCTGTATAGAGCAGGAAATAATGATAAATTCAAGCGATACTTTTCCAAACAATTTAATTAGTTGACCCTTTGGACTTGTAAAGGTTTTTCTAGTACTACAATCGCGCCTTGTATAGTTCCACTATTGTTATAAATATATTTATTCTTGTCCAATTGGGATCATTCATATTATTAACATAACTCGCTCACATTGCAATTTTTGAGTTTAGCCTTAATATCTGTTAATAAACAAAGCAATTAGATCCAATACTTCTGTATTTATTAGTATTGCACTGCTTTTCCTTTCTTTGAATGCTTCATCTTGTACGAAATTCAAGACAAAAGGATTTTTCCGGATTACAGTTGGTGGAATAATCAATGCTTCTAAGACGAAGCTAACATTTATTACTTTGTCACTGTCTGTTGGCTCATTATTATTTTCTTTTCTAAATCATCAGTTCAGTTTTAGCAAATTAATTACACGCATGCACTTGCTTCCCGTGCAGATGGGTCTTGAGGGTAGTGCTGCGGGACAATGGTGGCTAGATATGATTGGAAAAACATTGGATGAGGGATCCACCTTTTCAAGGGTTGGCTCTAGGCAGTTGGCAGGTTTGCTCATTTCTGTATGGTGAGTATTGTGGTAATTCTTGTGTGATTGTTATTTGATGCACGATGGTTCTCTTCTCCTGTTAAACTTTATGATTGATTTTGCTTTGGAGTGATGTTGATTCAAAAACACTTCTCTAATGTATGTCATTGTCTACAAAATATGCTGTAGGGTTAGAAACAATATTCGAGGCCATGTTGGGGATGTTGATGTTGCAGCAGTTCCTTGTGGACTGGGACGAGCTATTGGAAATAAGGTATTGTTTTGTTTGCTACTTTACTTGCCTACTAGAACCAAATGCGAATATGTATTTCTTATATGTTCTATTTTGATAAGAATGAAATGCACTTCGCGTAGTGTTAGATTAAATTATTTTAGTGAGTGAAAAATTTTCTTATATATCATGGTTCCACACCGAAAAATGACTTAAGGGCTGATACACTTAATTTTCCTTGCTCTGGTAGAGTAAAATCTCTTTAATATTATGACAGTCAAAGCATGACCACTTCTTCCAAAAAGCTATTTTTTCCCATTTCCGAACCTTCCTAAAAACATTCTCTTTCTACAGCAAATTTTCCATAAGCACCTTAACTACTTTATAGTGATGATATGTCATCTCCAGCTCACAACCACTAAATGTAGAAGTAAAAAGGTCAATGTATACACGATTTTCCGTTTTCCAACTTCTCATCTAAAACTCTTAACCCCTTCAAAAACTGGTTGAGTGTGATGGGATTAATCTTGTTGTTTATGTTCTAATCAATTATTCTATCTTAATTATATATATTTTATTCATGAACTTTCTTTGAAATATTGGATGTCTTTAATAAGTCTGCAACTCACATGACAGGACACTGTGTGAAACAAACTGAATCATGCAATAACAGTAGATTTTCTCCCCGAATACTACGGATGATAGAAATGATTGAATACAATCCATTTGGGAATCCTGCAATCTGTTGAGAATTCTACAAGAAAAAAATCTTACTTGTAGAGATAGATATGGTTTGCAGATTAGACACACACTTATGACACAAAGCATAAGCACAGACGGCCCAAATTAAAATAAACTTGAAAGATGACAAAGGAAATGACATTAAAAGATAATGTTGTTTAGGAAATAGTTGGCAAAAAACCCTTGGGAAAAAGATTGACCGGTAAAATTTTACTTGATAAAACAATATATTATTAAAAATTCACTCATGTTATCTTATTTAATATGGTGAATGTGATTGTATTACTTCGATTCTTAATATCAACAGTTGCCTCTATTTACTGTTGATTTATGAACACAAAACAAGTTATTCACAGTGTTCAGGTGATGATTGTGGATTATTTTTCATTTTTATCAAGATTAATATATTCTATATCTTGTAAGTTAATTTACCTCACCATAATGTAATTATTTTAAACTTGTAAACTCAAGATTGAAGGTGTACCATTTTGGGCAGGCGTCTGCTCTTTCTTATTGGAATGGGTTTAGACATAGTGTTAATTTGTTGTATATTCCTCTCTTACTATTATTATTAAATTTTCCCATCTTTGTTATTGATCCATTTTAAGGCTCTCTTGTCAGGGAGCTGTTGGGCTGAGGATGAGAGTGTATGGTCAAGTCATGTGCTTTGTGAATTGTCATTTCGCTGCGCATTTAGAAGCTGTCAATCGCCGAAATGCTGATTTTGATCATGTATATCGAACAATGTTTTTTAGCCGGCCATCTAACCTTTTAAATACTGCTTCTGGTATGGTTGTGTTTTTATTCTCGTGTTGTTTGCTTACCTGCTTGCTATTATTATTATTATTTTTTCACATGTTAATTGTTTGCTTTTGCCATTTATCCTTTCTGTTGCAGCTAGCGTTTCATCTGCTATTCAAATGCTTCGCGTGACAAATGTATGTAAATACTCTGGTTAATACAGTTGCTATTTTCTTCTTGATTGTTTTGGGTTTCATTGTCGCATTAATTAAGAAAGTCTCCTTATGTTTCTGTTGGAGATAATTATCATATTAGATACTATTTTATCTTTATTATTTATTAGATAGATTAGGAGATAAGGATAAGTTTAAATTTAAAGAGATTGTTTAAACTAGGTTTCTTGGTTGTTTCTTTGTATAAATACTTCATTATTTTCTTCAGATTGATGAGATGAGTTTATAATAGAGATTTTTTCCAATATCTCATATTTTGTAACATGGTATCAGAGCCAGAACCCTAAATCGATTTTTTTTTTCTTCTTCGTGCACAATCTTACTGTTCACAGCACTGTTCACGCGATAAACGTACCGTAGCGCGATTACTGTTCACGGTACTGTAGCGCGATTACTGTTCACGGTACTGTTTATGGTACTGTTCAAGCGATTACTATTCCGGATCGCTTTTCCCAAACGGGTTTTCTGGAATTCCGCCTATACGCAATCGTGCGTCTTTTCTTTTTGGTTGTTTCCTCATATTTTTTTCTTCTTCAAACAACCACCAAAACATAAACCAAATAATGACGTCTGAGGACTCCTCAAAGACGACCCCTCCGGTTCCTCCACCTCAACACAATAGAAATTTTGATTCTTCATCATTACAGATCACCAACCATAAATTAAATTCCAGAAATTTCTTACAGTGGTCTCAATCCGTCCTTATTGTTATTCGTGGACGAGGAAAGATGGGCTATATTTCTGGGGAAAAGACACGGCCGGCAGACGGCGATTCCGGGAGTTCTACATGGGAACTCGAAAATTCTATTGTTATGGCTTGGTTGATAAATTCGATGGAGCCTCGTATCAGCCAGAATTTCTTGTTCCTCCGAACTGCGAAATCGATTTGGGATGCTGTAACAGAAACCTATTCTGATCTAGGCAATTGTTCGCAAGTTTTTGAGTTAAAAACTAAACTTCGTGAATCTAAACAGGGCACCCTTGATGTAACCGATTATTTCACACTGGTGAACAACCTTTGGCAGGAATTGGATCAATTCTATATAGGTGATTGGGGTGAACCAGAGGTGAATGTAAAGTTCTGGAAATTTGTTGAAAAGGAGAGGATTTACGACTTTCTAACAGGCCTTAACAAAGATTTGGATGAAGTACGGGGTCGGATTCTTGGCCGTGGCAGCCTACCCACTATTCGTGAGGTCTTCTCCGAGCTGCGCCGCGAGGAAAATAGACGCCGAGTTATGCTCGGCAATGCTCCCTCCTCGGCTACCTCTCCAGAACTATCTGCTTTGGCTACAAAGGGCCCCACCACTTGGCCACCAAAACTGAATGGTTCGACAAAATTCAATCAAACTGATGAACCTGTTAAGTGTGAATTTTGCCATCGTCCCTACCACACTCAAGCCAATTGCTGGAAACTACATGGCAAACCTGCCAATTGGAAGCCACGTAACAAAGGAAAGAAGGGAAAAGATTACCAAACATCTGTGGCACCCACTGAATCTCTACCTACCGTTTCATCTGACAATGTGAATGTCTCCCTCAGTCGAGAACAATTGGAACAGTTGCAACGACTGCTAAATTTATCTGTTTCCATGCCTCCTACTGCTGCTTGCTCTTTGGCTGATTCAGGTACTAATCATACTGCTCTTCGTGCTTCGACGGAGGCTGCGAGTTCCTGGATCCTTGATTCAAGCGCATCTGACCATATGACAGGTAGCCCAACATTATTTTGTTCCTATACACCTTGTCCTGGCAATCTCAAGGTACGCATAGCGGATGGTTCATTATCCACTGTGGCTGGGAAAGGTTCCATAAAAATTTCTGCTTCCTTAACACTTCACGCAGTGCTTCATGTACCCAAATTAACATGCAATCTGTTATCGATTAGTATGTTAACCAAAACTCACAATTGTATTGCTACATTCTCTGAATCTTGTTGTATATTTCAGGAGCTGGGTTCGGGGAAGACGATTGGCAATGCTAGAGCTGAGGGCGGTCTTTATCACTTTAATGTTGTTCCTGTTGCGGATCCACAAGTTTTTCAAGTCACTGCTGATTCTTTTTCCTCCTCGAATCATGCTTTGATTATGTTATGGCACCGTAGATTAGGGCATTTGAATTTTCAGTATTTGAGACATTTATTTCCATCTTTGTTTCGTAATAAAAATCCAAGTTTTTTCTCTTGTGAAGTATGTCAATTAGCTAAACACACGTTCTATCTTCCCGTCTAAACCATATAAATCTAGCCGCCCATTCTCACTAATTCATAGTGACATATGGGGGCCTTCTCGTGTCCACACCAAGTCGGGGTCACGTTGGTTCATTACATTCATTGATGATCATACACGAGTGTGTTGGGTGTATTTGCTGAAAGAAAAATCGGAAGCAACTCATACCTTTCAAAAATTTAATTCGATGATCAAAAATCAATTTCATACCACTATTCAAACATTACGAACCGACAATGGCCGTGAATTCTTTCATTCCACCCTTGGGGAATACCTTGCAAACCAAGGTATTCTTCACCATACAACTTGTCCATATACCCCACAGCAGAACGGTGTTGCTGAACGAAAGAATCGTCATCTCTTGGAAATAGCACGTGCATTAATGTTCACTATGCATGTTCCTAAATTTCTTTGGGAGACGCTGTCCTCACTGCAACATATTTAACAAATAGAATGCCTAATCGTGTTCTTGATCTTCACACTCCCTTATCCACTCTTAAAGCTGCATATCCTCATTTTCAGCTTGTCTCTTCCTTAGTTCCCCGTACTTTCGGATGCACATCGTTTGTCCACAATCATAATCCAACTAAATCCAAGCTTGACCCACGTGTCATTAAGTGTATTTTCCTTGGTTATTCACCATGTCAGCTTGGTTATAAGTGTTATTCCCCTTCCTTAAACAAAGTTTTTGTGTCAATGGATGTTACTTTTTTCGAAAATCAACCTTTTTTTCCAAACACTTCGCTTCAGGGGGAGAACACGGTTGAAGCTCAGTCCCAGTCAGGTACACCAGATCCATTTGACCAGTCTTCTAATCAGCCTTCCAGTATTCACTTCCAGCCTCAAAATATGCTGTCACAACCTTCCAATAATGACTTCCAGCCTCAAAATACGCTGCCCATAACCACTATCAACGAATTTGAGGCAGGGGGAGATGAAAATCGACCTGATTTCATTGTTTATTCACGACGGAACAAGATTCAAGGTATAGAACCGACCGATGCTCAACAAAACCATGAAGTCGAACCAAATCCTGCTCAACAAAACACTGAATCAGAGGTAATTCCCTCAGATCTTGATATTCCTATTGCACTTCGTAAAGGAGTAAGACAATGCACAGCTCACCCTATAGCAAAATTCATTTCCTACAATACTTTATCTCCCAAATTTCGAGATTTTACATGCCATTTGTCGAGCATTGAGATTCCTAGGGATATCCATGAGGCAGTTGTTATTCCAGAATGGAGAAAGGCTGTGGTTGAGGAGATAAATGCGTTGAATAAAAATGATACTTGGGAGATTACATCTTTACCTAAAGACAAGAAAACAGTAGGGTGCAAGTGGGTTTTCACTATTAAATACAAAGCAGATGGGAGTATTGAGAGGTATAAAGCTAGAATGGTAGCCAGAGGATTCACTCAAACAGCAGGCATTGATTATCAGGAGACTTTTGCTCCAGTAGCAAAATTAAATACAGTAAGGGTTCTACTATCTTTAGCTACTAATCTTGATTGGCCATTACAACTAGATATTAAGAATGCCTTCTTGAATGGGGATCTAAATGAAGAGGTATACATGGAACTTCCACCTGGATTTGGAGATAGAAAAGAAGCTGATCAAGTATGCAAACTGAAAAAGGCTCTTTACGGTCTGAAACAATCTCCCAGGGCTTGGTTTGAGAAGTTCAGTAAAGCAATCAAAGGAAATGGATACTCTCAATCACAGACTGACCATACTTTATTCTACAAACACTTGGATGCTGGAAAGGTAACTATCTTGATAGTATATGTGGATGATATTATCGTAACAGGTGATAATATAGAAGAAGCTCGAAAACTGAAGGAATTTAGTATATGTGGATGATATTATCGTAACAGGTGATAATATAGAAGAAGCTCGAAAACTGAAGGAATTTCTAGCTACTGAATTCGAAGTTAAGGATCTGGGAAACATGCGATATTTCTTGGGAATGGAAGTAGCACGGAGCAAAGTAGGAATCACGATATCCCAAAGGAAATATACACTGGACTTACTAAAGGAAATAGGTATGCTAGGCTGCAAACCAGCCGAGACACCTATGGAACAAAATCTGAAACTCGGGTTAAATGATGACACTAATAAAGTGGATCGAGAAAGTTACCAACGTATGGTAGGAAAATTAATCTATCTTTCTCACACGAGACCAGATATTGCCTTTGCTGTGAGTGTTGTAAGTCAGTTCATGCATTCTCCATGCAACCAACATCTTGAGGCAGTACGACGGATTCTGAGGTATCTCAAAGGAAATCCTGGTAAAGGCATGTTTTTCGAAAAAAATAAAAAACGCGGTATTGAGGTATACACTGATGCTGATTGGGCTGGATCAGTAATGGATAGACGATCAACTACAGGTTACTGTACTTATGTGTGGGGTAACCTTGTTACTTGGAGAAGTAAGAAACAATCAGTTGTGTCTAGAAGCAGTGCAGAAGCAGAATTTCGAGCTGTTGCTCAAGGACTCTGTGAAGGTATTTGGCTATCTAGATTAATGGAGGAATTGAAGTTTTTTAACAAAGAGCCTATGAAACTCTACTGTGACAACAAGGCAGCAGTAAACATTGCTCATAACCCAGTCCATCATGATAGAACAAAGCATGTTGAGATCGACAGGCACTTTATCAAAGAAAAAATTGAGGATAAAAGTGTATGTATGATTTATGTTCCTTCAGGACATCAAGTTGCAGATATTTTAACGAAGAGTTTATCAAAGGCAGCATTCAATCAATTGACAAGCAAGCTAGGAATGATAAATATCTATTCTCTAGCTTGAGGGGGAGTGTTGGAGATAATTATCATATTAAATACTATTTTATCTTTATTATTTATTAGAGATATTAGATTAGGAGATAAGGATAAGTTTAAATTTAAAGAGATTGTTTAAACTAGGTTTCTTGGTTGTTTCTTTGTATAAATACTTCATTATTTTCTTCAGATTGATGAGATGAGTTTATAATAGAGATTTTTTCCAATATCTCATATTTTGTAACAGTTTCAATTGATAAGAAATTTTAATCGCATATGCATGTGCAGGCCATGGGCATTAACCCTGTGGAAGGGATGCCTGAGCTTTCTGAGGCTGACATGCTTGTATTTCTTGGAGATTTCAATTATCGACTTGGTGGCATATCTTATGATGAAGCAAGAGATTTTGTTTCTCAAAGATGCTTTGACTGGCTTAAAGAAAGAGATCAGTTGCGAGAAGAAATGAAAGCAGGAAATGTCTTCCAAGGGATGCGGGAAGGTTATATTGGATTTCCTCCATCTTACAAATTCGAAAAGCACCAGCCAGGTTTAGCAGGTATCAAAATGGAATATTTTTTTGTACCCTATTCACATTCTCACGATAGTGGTTATAATTCCTTGGATATATTTGAACTTGAACTTGAATCCAAAACTTTCCAATTTCAGTATCAATGGATGGCATTGATATGATAGAATTATATTTATTATCATGTTCAAAACTATTCTTGTTCGAGATCTAGTCATGGTTTGTTTGTGCTTTTTAAGGGTATGATTCTGGGGAAAAGAAACGGATACCTGCCTGGTGTGACAGAATTCTGTATCGTGATAACCGATCAGCTTCGGCATTTACCTGCAGCTTAGACTGCCCTGTTGTCTCTTCTATAGTACAGTAAGTTTCCTGGGAAAGAAAGTACTTCTCTTGAACATAAATGGTTGGTTATGAAGTTCGTTTGCAAGGTTGGAATTCTGTGTGTACAATTATTTTATGTTGCCCGCATGATCTATTTTATTAGTGCCTGATGTTGCCGCGCTTAATCTCCTGATTAGGCAATTGATTATCATTCTAGTGCTATTTCTGTCATTGACTAATCTCCTGCTTGATTGTATTTTATTTATTTATTTCACTTGCTCCTGTTCTTTTAGGTGACAATATTAGTTGAAGACCTTTCTCGAATGATGATGAATTCGTTAAATTTTGTACACACGTGGACAAAGTGAATTGATGTCTCTGGTATCACATGGATAATTATCAATCACCCCCCCACAACTGTTCTTTAGCTCCTCTTGGATGGATAGTGTTTGTGCTTGTTTTGTTCCTAATAATGGCAGGGGTGCTTCTGAAGTTCTTTCTTGTTCTGAAATATTTAATTTCTGATGATTACCTCGTATTTTTTTCTCCCTTCTTACCTTCATCTGTTACTCATGTGATTGTAGTCTCAGATATTCAGCATTTTTTAGACTTCTTTTCTCCTTTGTTTAAGGCTACACATCTTGGACAGGTATGAAGCTTGCATGGATGTGACTGATAGTGATCACAAGCCTGTCCGTTGCATTTTAAGTTTGGAGGTCGCACGAGTTGACGAATCGGTAAGAAGACAAGTGTTTGGAGAAATCATCAGATCTAATGAGAAAATCAAGCGTTTTCTTGAAGAACAGTTCAAAGTTCCTGAAGCAATTGTCAGTACTAACAACATTATACTTCACAATCAAGATTCATCCATATTGCGGATCACAAATAAATCCAAGAAAAACACAGCTCTATTCGAAATATGTTGTGAAGGTCTGGCTACCATTAAAGAGGATGGGCAAGCCTCCAACCATTGTCCAAGAGGTTGTTTTGGATTCCCACAGTGGCTACAGGTAACTTGACTATTTTTTCCGTTAGTGCTCTGATATGACATCAGCTGATTACCGGTAATTCTATTTTTATTAGTTGGGGTGATTTGGCTATATGATACTTCAACATGAATAAAAAATGTGCACCCCTTTCAGTTACACAATCTACACCTTTTATAGAATTGAGTTGGTTAGAGTAGCGATCATCTCTACTGTAAGCTTGTAATTGCAAAAAATTCCTACTTGTTGGGCTGCAACTCTTTTTTATAGTAGTTTTATAAACTTTTTCGCCTTTCTTTCATATGCCTTGTTTCTCCATTTCATCTTCCGAAACCTTTTTGAGATATTTGTTATGATAAGTGTATAAAATTTTTATAATAGATAGTCATTCGTCTTTATCTAGTACATAATGAGCTTGTGTAATGTTGCCGTGAAGCATCCCCTCGTATTGTAAAAGCATGGTACATTCAGTGGATGTTTCTCTAATTTTTTAGTGTAAACACTTTAACTGTGTCCACTTTACATTAAACACCTTTTTTTTTACTTCTGCTTATCGAGACCATATTATTTCTCTAGACTTTATTTTGTGAAATATAATGTAATGGTTCCAAACTGTAACAGGTCAATCCAGCAGCAGGAATCATTGAACCAGATCATATTGCTGAAATATCTATCCGGTATGAAGAATATCAAACATTGGAAGAGTTTGTTGATGGTGTTCCAAGAAACTGTTGGTGCGAAGATGCCAGGGACAAGGAAATTATGTTACTGGTTAAGGTGAGGGGAAGCTTTACAACAGAGACGAAACGCCACCGAATACGTCTGCGTTACAGCATTACTGGAAAATTCACCCATATGAATCCCAATCCCAATTCCAACTCTAGTCCCTTCCCAGCAAATCTTCTAAGACGCTCTGAGTTTCAAAAACTAAGTGGTTCCTGTGATGTAGTTGACCATCTTCGAAGTCTGCATAGTCCTTGATGCTGGTGTATGAATCTCCCCAGACAGAATGCGTAATTTACCCATGAACCTGAGTTTCTATATATGTAGATCACCAATTTATCCATGGAACCTGAATATACGCCTGAAACTTGAATACAATTACATGATTGTTCTGTTAGCTTCTTGAACTCAGAATCACCAACTTGTTAATCTCCTGTTGAGTCCTGACCTGAGATTCCGGTCATTGTCTGGAATTGGTCCATCCAGCTTGCTGTGCGAGAATGGCCAGGTAGCTTTCATTCTAAAACATCTTTTTGCTGAGTAGAGGAGTTTTTTTTCCTGATTCAGATATAAACATTTTGCATGGGCCTGAATTTGGTATTCTCCCAGTTTCTCGCATATCTGGAGTCATTTTTCGGGGATAAATTTTGTATAGTTTTTATAGATAATAATCTTATACAAGTGATGTAAAGGGAAGAAAGTGTTAGTTTTCGCTGCTCGTGTTCGGTTGGTGGTAGTTTCCCCCAACACTAATTCCTGTTGGATTTATTTCCGGTCGAGGCTGTGTCGAAAGTGAAGTACGATGACCTTTGAAAAGCTGATATTTCTGGTGACGGGATCAATCCCGGCGGAGTGCTTTTGTAAGTGTATTATGTTATCAACTTATCATAGGCTTTATTTAATTTATTTGTTATGATAATTGATCTAAGTTGTTGATCCTTCGTGATTTATCATCTACTTTTGGAAGTTGTAATTAATTTAACCAATAAAAATTTCATTTGCAACTCTACGTTTCAAAACTACTCGATTCATTTTAAGATTAATTCGAGTATATATACAGGCATGAAATCAAATCTATTCAAAGTTATCTCATAATCTTAATAAAACAAAAATATAATTCCATTATATCTATTTGTTTTTATTTCGATCAAAGTACAAGAACATCGCATATGCGCGCCTGGCTTTATTGCTTATGTTGGATTCTACATAGTTTGTGCTCCAAAAAAGAGGAAGTATTTGTATGCAGTCGGGTTCGGCCCCATTTTTATGTAAATTCAATATTAAAACACATACCTTTTAAATAAAAATATAAACTATCGTACTGATCATTTTTGTCATCAAATTGAGTTGGTCCATAGATGATACCCACATCAGATTTATACAAGTATTTTGCCTGAAAATGGTGATTAAGATTTTGTATATGCCGGTCCGGAGATGTTGGCCAACTTGCTAAGTTACATGAATTTTATGTTGTTGGAAGTTATGTGAATGGCAAGAAAGTACATTTTGTTGGGTTTAGAAGGAACGTTACATATTTAATGTGCAATGGATTTTGGTAAATAAATTACTTCATTATACATTTTCCGATCCTATGTGAAATATTTTTTCCTAACACATAAAAATGGTAAAAAAATTTTAAAAATTATATTCATAAACATTTTAGATCACGTGATTTTGTTTACGTAAAATTATACTCAAGACCTCTTACTTTATGTTATTTTTTAATCTTAAATATTTAACTAAATAATTGATATTCCTTCTCAGTCAATTTATATCATTAAATTATTATCCGTATAAATTAAATTATTTTATCATATTAAAATTGAGATGGATGATGTCTATATTTTATTACTACTGTATTTATTATCATCATCATTATTATATATATATATATATATATATATATATATATTGTCAGATCAAACACTTGTCGTTTTACCAAAAGCTATAGCTTGATGATAACAGAGTAACTTAAATCTTTTAAACCTTACAACAGCATAAACACCATGTTTCGATCGATCATACCCCAACAATCCCCCTCCAATAATTGCATTCCTTGCAATTCATTGGAATCGAACACGTGACATTGACTCTGATACTAATTGTAGGATTAATTGCTTGCCGCTTTACCAAAAGCTATAGCTGATGATAGTGGTGCAACTCAAATATTTAAACATACAGCAACATAAACACCACGTTTCAATTGATCAGAGGATAAAAACAATCGTCATCTACGTCACGCGCTGTCATTCTTATGTCTGAAATACCCCACGCAATACTTCTCAAAAAAAAAAAACACCCCACGCAATCCTTCGGCTGTCTTAAAGCAGGTAATCCAATCATGAAATCTCGACCGTTCATTATCGACCAAGACAGCATCTAAAGAAAACTGAAGCTTACACTTGCACCAGTCCACACTATGACACTAATGACTTTCCTAACTACAATATTCGAACCTGAAGGTGCTTTCGTTTCAAAAACCTCAAATAATTTTTGAAGAAATTTTAAGCGCTGAAAATCAAAATTTATTTGAATTTCACAAGGATTAAACCCAAATCCAAGTTTCTCTTTCAGTTTCTCACGTCCTCCTGTCGTATATAGATTTTACATAGGATTGTATGTGTATATACGTTTTTGTGTATGCACAAGCTGCTACGAGTTCGATCTTGCTGGATTGGAAGATTCGGTACCTCAATTTAAGCTTATTTCTATTGTTTGAGTTCATAGGTTTTATGAACTTTTCAGGGGATCCTTTGCTTTTGCCGTTTAGAGGGTTTCTTAGTGAGTGTTTACCTGTGATAGGTGGGTTTTTATGCAGTATCAAAGGGGGTTTCTCTAGAGTTTTGCTGAAAGGGTTGGATTTGAATGCTAGTTGTGCTTAATTTGACCGACGGGGGTTCAGTTAAGCGAAAAATTTGGTGTTTTAGTTTCTTTATATTGAAATTTGGTTTTTGTATTCTTGGGTTTTAAATGCTGTGTATGCATCACGTATAGATGATTAGAAGTAAAATAAGATCTTGGAGTTTGTAGTTTGTATGGTTGAATGATTATTAGCTCGTACTAGAAGAAAAAAGGAGAAATGTTTTATTCGCAATTCATATTGGCGAAAAAAGGACCGCTGGGGACCATATGGATAGCGGCACATTTGGAGCGGAAGCTTCGAAAGAATCAGGTTGCTGATACTGATATTGGAGTCTCCGTGGGTATAGCTTTGATTTTTATTTAAAAGTGTCCCCTTATTTCAGGTCTAATTGACACCATATATGTATATATTTTGTATATGTTTCTATTGTTGATTTACGCGCCTTTCGGATTAAAAAAAGATAACTTTGTTATTTTGAAATGCATATTTGATTGATATTTTTGAAATGGAAACTCTGATGATGTTATGGCTAGTTGGTCGTTGTCTGTGAATTCAACAATTGCAATCAAATACAAGTTTGAACTTTTGTTTCCTTAATTCAACAATTGCAATCAAATACAAGTTTGAACTTTTGTTTCCTTATATTCAGAACTTGAGGAAATAGTGGCGTTTTCATACTATTAAACATAGGGTCTGTTTCCTGCTGTTTGTCTTATTATGCCATGGCTAATTGAATGTTATAAGAATGTATGCTTATTAATTATTACGAGAACAAGAAGTGTATGCAAAGCTAATGCTTATTATTATAATGGGTAACTATGAGAGTATTGAGCTTAGATTAGTTGTTGGAAATATCAATATTCTATCAATTAAGGCACTCGGTGCTTTTAATATTTCCACCTTTTGTGTCTGATGTTAAAGAGATTCGGCAACTCGAAGTTTATTAAATATAAATTACCTTGCACACGTTCGGAAGAATCACATTTCTTATATATGATGCAACTCATGGAAAAGACTAACGCATGTGTGCGACCCGACTTTATTTCTTATATGGTTCATGTAGCATACCACAATCCATTGAGATTCAAGGCTTAGCTGTTGTTGTTGGCAGTTTTGCGAAATACATATTCTTTTAGTAACGATAAAAGATATTGTTCCCACTCCCAGTTTTTAAAATTGTTAACCTGATTCATCTCCTTTCTGTGTATATAAAAAGTTGAAACTTCTGTATATTCCTTTATGATGGTTCCTTTCTTATTGGTATTATGGTGATTATTTTTTTACGTCATTGAATGAATCTGATTATCTCGTGCAGATTCTATACTTTTTCCCGAGGTGCCTATTGCGCTTCGGTTGTCCAGCCATCTTCTGCTTGGTGTGGTGAGGATATATAATAGAAAGGTGAACTACCTCTTTGACGATTGCAGTGAGGCTTTACTCAAAATCAAGCAGGCTTTTCGCTCTACTGTTGTGGATTTACCTCCAGAACAAACAAAGGCCCCTTATCACTCCATCACTTTGCCTGAGACATTTGATCTTGATGATTTTGAGCTGCCAGACAATGATGTTTTACACGGGTTAGTTCTTACAATTTTAAGTTTTCTTTCATGAGAAAGCTATGATATCATTTTATAATTTAATATGAAAAAATGAAATAAGACGTCATTCCAATTAAACTTACAAAGTAAAACGAAGTTACTACCAACTTGGATGCATAATCGCAGCGTGATATAGGTTTACCATCAATCTTAACACAAAAATAAATGAAATTTCTTTGAAGATCTATAGGCTATTAAATTTAAGGCCTACTACCTGTCAATGTACGCGCGATGCACACACAAAGTTCAAGTCACTGACGTGATAATTAATTGGACCAACTGTCTCTTTCAGATAAAGAAAGAATGGTTTCTATCTAGATGAGATGCATATTATTGTATGAGACACCGAGACGATCGTAAAACAGGGTGGTTGGCTTGATCTCCCTAATTTTTGCAAGGACATTAAGAAAATATTACGTGATTTTATTTTTGAAATGTGGGCATTTTGACCTGTCTTGTCTCACATGCCAATTCCTAATTTGCAGTAACTATGTGGATCATCATATTAGTTCAAGAGAGCAAATCACACTTCAAGATTCCATGGAGGGCGTTAGCTACTCAACATCAAAGTTTGGTCTTGATGGTTAGTGCTATCCTTGAAATAACCCAATAGTGTTATGTATTACCGTTCTTTAAACTGTTGCATCTTTTTCCTTGTGGAAAAGTAATCCCAGCAACCCAAATGTGAAATTATATATTATATTTCATTGAATCGATGCTTCTCTATGCATTCTTGGTCCTTATTGTTGCTTATGTTATCCATAGAGAGATTTGGAGATGGCGATGCATCTGGATTGGATCCTGATGAGGTACGCCACTCTATAGATGCTGCTATTTTGTTTGGTTTCTTTTAATTTTGAGCTGCTTTAGACATGTTATGATCTTGTGGTGCTAACCGGGAGAATTTTATTTGGCAATATAGTTATATCTAAACGCATGCCGCAAGTTATAACTTAGAAGTGATATTTCTTCTCATGGTGTGACGTATAATTATTGTAAAGTAGCGAAAATTGCGTGAAAATCCTAGCATATTTCTTTACCTAAAAACACATTTTGTAATTTTCATACTAAAAAATACATTTGTTTATCAATAAACTTCCTTAATTTATTTGATGATAAATTAATTTATTATGTTTTTGGTTTTAATGGATAAATCATATTTAATATTTTGTAATCAAATTCGCTGGTGAAATCCAATTTTAGAATGTAAACGAATAAAATATTGTTATAAAAATGGTACCATATAATTAAATCTGTTGGGAAAAGAAATCGTTTTCACAATTGTTAAATTTATTTTGATTAAATTTCAATATATGTTTAATTATATTCATATATTTAATTTTCATCTAATTAGTTTACGTTATTTTGTCTTAAATTAATTTTATAGGAATGTTACATTGTATGTAATTTTTTGACAATAAGTAGTTAGTAAACACAAGTTCATAGATGCTTTTAAAAATCAAGTTAATCAAGGACAATTTGGAAAAAAAATATTAAAATTTGATGTTTTCGGTTTTTCAATTATGAAAAAATTGTAAGTGTTTTTTTTCCCAATAAATGAATGGTTTTCAGGGTTTTTGGGTGTGAATTTTTTAATGGGTTTTAGGGCCACTTTTCCATTATATTGAAAGTTACTTTGGGTAGGTAGTTTGTAGCCCATTTGACACTGGTCGTAATTACGACCAGAAGGTTTCGTGTTTGAGTCTCCGGCCCCCTCCCCCAAGTAGTTCTAATAGTTGCTAAAAAAAAAAACTTACTTTGTTATTTTGCTGAACTTGAGCGGTTTTGAATTTTTGTTTTTTATTTTGATACGTAGTAAGTGGGACGGGCTTTTTTTGGTTCTACGGGTCTTTATATACCTAAAAAACAGAGCAATTTTGTTCTACGATGTTTTGTTCTAGTGTGAATTAGCATCAAAATCTTCAGTAATATGTTGACATTTACACTTTGGACTGTCTAAATATTTCCAAATTGAAATTCATATTTTTTACTCCACAAACAGTTTGTAAGTGAAAGAAATTAGTGCAAGTTTTGGTAATTCGCATTAACATCTTGAGTTTAAGAAGTTATCTGCTAAATGTTTTTACATTTTGGAATGAGGATGATGGATATATGACTTGGCTGGTGAAAACCTCAGATGGACGGATCCCCAAATTTTTTTCTTAAATTATTTTTGATTGTTTTGGTAGTTTATTTGATTGCATCTTCTTCCCTATTAGAGTGAAATTTACTGATTAAAATAGATCTACACTCGGTTAAGGTGATACAAATGTATCACCATGTCATTGCGATGGACACAGAACAAATGTATTGAGTTTTTCATGGCTACATATATTTAGCTCTTATGAATATCTTTCCACATTTTCTTTTCTAATCAGTCGAACATTTGCATGCAGGAATTATTTTTGCACACCATTGGCTCTGCAGATCATGCTGATGAGAGGTTGGTCCACTTTTACCATCTGTGGTGTTGCTTAAGTGATTTCCTTTCTCTATTCGTATTATATTGGTTTTAGAATTTTTTTGGATTATCAATTATATTTCACTGTCTGTTTATGAGTAGTTCTAAAAGGCGACTTACATATACCATGTTTTCCATTGAATGTTTTACATACTTGAAGTAATAGATATAAGATGCGTGATATATAAGTCCATTCTATGTAGTGTTGTCCTTGTGGCATTGGATCCATGGATTGATCCAAAATAGTTCGAGAATCGATTGTTTTTGGTTCCAAGAATTGATATGCATTACTTAGAAGTTCAAAGTTAATTATGAATAGTTATCGAAATTCATGAATTCCAATTTAACGCCAATGTTGAAATCAATTTTGACTATTTGACCTTATCAGAAATTGTGCTATGCTTTTCCCATACCTGATCGTTCCTGTCTTACTATGTAAGCCCTTTACGATCCTATTTTTCACCAGTCGGAACTCCTTTATATTTCATACCCAGTAGCCCTCTTCTACTGGGCCCTTTTACTCTCCATATCTCCCATTCATTAATCCTTCTCTCCGGGATTTCCGTCTACTGTTGACACCCAGGTTTTCTAAAGAATTCCTCTATTAATCCATTTCCAGGATCCAACAGTATATGGTCTCTGCGATGCCAAGTGGGAAAAACCTGGTAATACCACTTTGTGTCCCCTTGAATTGATCTCATTCTTCAACTCTCATCGATCATCATTCGACATTGGATGCTCGGGTACATTATGTTTTTGCAATTCAAATCTCAAGAGAAATTGCCATTTTGAAATGTGTAAGCCGTATAGTTTGATAATTTGGGCATGACTAAAGCTTTGGGATGATACAAAATGTATAGGTTAAGTTGAGCATGTTTGAATGGGTGAAACATTGATGTTCTAATGTAAATTGGATTAATTGTTCTTTAGTTGCTTTGGTCATTAGTTTATTGGAGAAAAAAAGTTGGGTTTATGCTGAGCTTCATTAGTTTATTGGAGAAAAAAAGTTGGGTTTATGCTGAGCTTCCATGCTTCAGAATTTGGACAATAATGAGGATTGATGTTTATCCAACTATTTTTTTTTTGTAATTGTTCTTAGCTTGACTATTGGTTTTTATTTCGATTTCATTTGATTATTAAACTGTTGGGGTGCAACAATTGTCCTTAGTGGGAGAGCGATCGACAACGCGACGCTTGAGCTGCTGTACGTTTTTAAAAGATTTGAGTTGCACCGTTACCATCGGCCATAACATTTGGAAACACGGCAAGCTCTTGATCCTACAACTGGTATCATAGGCAATTCATATGCTCGATTTCAGACTTACAAGATTGTGCAATTATTGGGTGAGATATTGTTGGGATGCAACAGTTGCCCTTGTTGGGCCTGAGAGAGCGATCGAAACATGACGTTTAAGCTGTTAGACGGTTTTGAAAGATTTGAGTTATACCTTTATCACCAGCTATAACTTTTAGTAAAGCGATAAGCGCTTGATTCAGGATAAATAATTGGTTTTAAGTTTTTGAATCAGGAGAGATATTACTAGGTGATTTATAACTATGTTTGATTCAATTGATCCCCTCAAATGCCCTTCAAACCCTCCCCAACCCCTCACCTCCCTCTCTATTAGCCACCCTATTTACGTGAAGTCTATGGTTATTTTGGTTTATTTCGAAAAGTTACTTGCATTGTTTCTAGTTCTTTTTATGTACATGAAACTTGTTCATCATTAATAGCTAATTTTAAGTTTGCTTGGGATATATGATGGCTGTCTCTGAACATCTATATATAAGAAAGATAAGTATATGTTGCATTATCAAAATATAGAAGCACAAGGAATTGTGCTAATCACCTTTTTTCTTCCAAACTGCTTTTTGTGCATTTTTATCCGAACCATAGTTATTAAAGGCGCCAAAAAATGATGAACCATGGCCTGGTTCAAAGCGCTAGACGCCGGGCGAAGCGTGACCTAATAAACGTTAGACGTCGAGAGAAAATAAATTTAAATATTTAGATATGAATTTTTTTTTTCCAAAATGACCAAACTATATAGCTAAGAAGCTGCTCATGTTGTAAAATTTGTTGATTTCTAATATACAAATTTACTTCACAAGATAGATTTGATAAAAATGAATCTCATTCGATATTAAATCAGAATTATTAAAAAAAAAAATAGAAGCAATATGTTAAATCTGCTTGATTGAATTAGGATTCAATTTATCTTAAAATATTCTTACTCTATTCTCAAAATATATTTTGTTTTACATTAATTCTTATCTTTTATTAATATCTATCTATGAAATTAAACATGTAATTGTAATTAAATTTTACATTTGATATAATTAATACTGAATATGACGTGTTAATACCCTGGTATATAAATTTGGGGTTTATGCTTATTTAAAATTGGCATTGGGCTTATTGAAAATAGGATTTAGGCTTATTATTTTTTAAGTAATTTGAGCTCAATCCTAACAACACTCTTCCTTTCCATCAAGCCATCGCCTAGAGCTTAAGACCCAGGCATCTAGGCGCTGAATAGGCGCGGCCTGATGTATGTATGTGGCCTCTCGCGCACCAGAGGCGCCACACTCTGGCCTGGCTTGGCTTCTCGCCTAGGCGGCTAGTCGAGGGCTTTTTACAACCATGATCTGAACAGTCTTTTGATTCTGTATAAAAACACAGAATTGTGTGCATACCTTTTTTTTTTTAATTTCAAAACTGCTTTTTGTGCATCATTATCTGAACAGTCTCTTTTGATTCTGTTACTGCTTTATCTGAACTACTTTGAATGAACTTTACTGCCTGTCATTATTCTTCTTCATACTATCAGCTTTATCAGCTTGTATTATTCAATGGTGATTGTTGCTGGGATCAGTTCTTTACTTTATAAAAGCATATTGATGACATCTTCTTTGTGATACCAGTGCTGAACCTCCGGCCACTTTTGGATCAATTACCACTCTCAGGCAAGATGGGCATTATGAGGATAATGATATCAATTTAGAAAACAAGGTAGCTTTTGGAGCTCTGAAATTATTTTAGATAACAAGGCTGTTGTCTATCCTTCATCTTGCATTTCTCTATATTGGTGTTTACGTTTCTATAAAATATTTCATTTAACAATATTTTTATTGCTTCTGATGGTTCGTTTCACAACACATGTTAAAATGTTCCTTGGGCAATTTTTCTCTGATGACATTGATTTTCTTATGCAGGTTGATGGTGCTGATGAATTGGCTGATCTCGTGGACAATGCTCATGCTCCATGTACTCCTGGACTGGTAGAGGAACCAAATCTATCCAGTGTTCAAGAGGTTTCAGCATGTGATGACCATCTGGAATCAGAATATCATTTAACTGAATCTACTTTGCAAGATAATTCAAAAAGTCTTGTGTATGAGGATAAACAAGAAGTACATTGGGGTTCACATGATGGTACATATTGTGATGCAACTAATCAGGTGCCACTAGGGGAGAATGGATACCAATCAGGTGCCTTGGAAATCAAAGACTCAAAACAACAGGGAGAATCTACCTTCATTGAGGCTGATGTGGAACGTGTGTCGTTTGATGAGTCCTCATCAGTGTATAAGCCCTCTTCCGAATTGGCTTATCAGATTGAGGCATCTAATGTTAACAATAGGGTAGATATACCGAATGAAGCTGTCAATAAAGAGACACCACATTGTCGTGTGGTGGATGAGCCCTGTGATGATCAAGGTCTCACTAGAATCAGTTGTGAGAGTGTTTCATTAAAAGATCAATCATCACTTGGGTTTGAAGTGCCTGGCAGTTTTGGAAGTGCAAGTAATCATGAGAAATCATATCTCAGTACTCAAACTCAGACTTATGAGGAACCTACAGATTCCTCTGTTTTGAAACATGTTCTTGAAAAAGTTCCGACAAGTGAAATCCCGTTTCTCAGGCCATGTAATTCAAACCTGGAACAACCTGATATGACAAATTATGGATGTAGCATGTCAGCTGACGCTGATGTATTAACTGATATTACTGCTTTGGCTACATCTGGAAGGGAGACAGCGATAACAGGTTGGTTAGTCAAGCATAATAATACTTCATAATCTATGACAAGGAGATATTCCAATTACTATACTATTAATTAAGCAGGAGAGTATCATCATAACTATCTTTGGTTTTTCTTCATGTCCTTTTTCTGTTTCCGAAAATGCCACTCAGAATATCTAGCCCTTAACATCTTTGTTATTTTTAAGTCTGTTTGCTAGAACACTTATTTCATTTAATTATGATGTAATAAATAAAATCTACCAACACCAATTAAGGCTTCAATCCTAATGGATTGGGGTATGCTAAAATAATATATAAAATTCAATATTTAAAATTACGAAAACTATGAAATTGAAATCACTTTTTGCAAAAAAAAGAAAAAAAGAAAATCGGTAATATGCATGCGTGCAGTATGTGCGTGGTTTGATGATAGTTTCCTTAGATATTAGGTTTGTTTTTTTGGCTATTAAGTCTGACGGAGGCACTTTTGGAGAAGTCCTAGTGGTCGAAATAAGTGCAATTTTTCAGTTAAATTCAACTCCCTGTCTATTTGATGCTATAATAACATCATACTTATTTAGCTCCCTGAACCTTCGGTAGATTTATTTGTTACAACTCATTTAATTTATAAAGCTAAATGGATTGTTAAAAGTTGCCAGGAGTTGATAAAAATGTGATCAATGATGTTTAGAAATGCTATTGGAAACACAATGTATTAGCCATGCTTTTTAAACATCCTATAAGCAATCTACAATGCAGCAGATTTGGTTGTGCATAACGGTCATTTCAATGGGTAAATCTCTTTGATTCAATATTGATGGTCTTATCAGGTGAAGCGTGCTGTGTAACTGATAGTTCAGAACAAACTTTGAAGGCAAATCACGTGCAAGAACAAGTATCGTGTAAAGCTATTGACGTATCATCCGGACAACCTGATGGTCAAGTGTGTAATGCAAATTCTCAGGAAAGGCTAGTAGAAAATTTAAATAATTTTGAGGAATCTCAGACACCTGCTCCCGAGATACTGCTTTCAGTACCATATGGGCGTGCAGATCTACATAGAGACATGCTTGAAGAGGTTTTGCCAAAGGAATTTGAAGGGCTTGATGAAGGTGATGCTGGCAACAAAATGTTAACAGGAAAAAAACGCAGCTTTACTGAAAGTACTCTTTCAGAGCAGAGTCTGAATTCTGCTGAATCTTCAAGACTCATTCGTGTTAAAAGAACTGCAGAGGCTATTCCTGATGATGATGATTTGTTGTCTTCCATTTTAGGTACATAGTACTTTCTTCATTAACTAGATTTCTGCTGACTGGTTTCTAATTCTATTAGAAAATCAATTTTTCAGTTGGAAGAAGATCGCCAGTTATGAAAGTGAAGCCCACACCTCCTTTTTCTGAGGTGACATCTCTGAAACGTAATCGTTCTGCTCCCCGTTCTGGTCCTCCCAAAAGAAAATTTCTTATGGATGATACCATGGTTTTACATGGAGAGTATGTTCCTTCTTTTGGACTATATATTATGTTTTACTTTATCTTCATGCCGCTGCCCTAGCTTGCATATTAAAGATGAACATGTTGCATGGCTGGATTGAGTGTTTGTGACTTTACTTATATATAAGATAAACTGGATAGGTTGTTGCTATCACCTTCGGTAATTTCGTTCTCAATTGCGTTATTCTTCTTTACGCCAGCCTTTTTTCATTTTTTAAACTATCATCTAGATATAATAGGAAATTTTATTGCATCTTATTGGTGCTATTGACATAGTGCCTATGAAATGAATATCAACCAATCAGATTTTATGCCTCGGACACTCCTAAAAATCACTTGGTGGAGTGTCGGACACTTCTAGGGCACCGACACTTCTCGGACACGCTTTAAAAAATAAAATCGGACACCCGTGTCGGACACGGTCGGGCGTGTCCGACACAGAAATGACAATTTTGGGGGTTAATTGTACAATTTAAAAATCTTTTGGCTAAAATGAAATTTGGATGCGTTTGTTAAACTTTATGTTAATTGAAGTAATATATATTTTGTGTTAGTATTGATGATACTATGATGATTTTAGTGACATGCATTTATTTATATATATATTTTTATTTGTTAAGAATATTTTGGTGTTATCTTTTATTTGGACGTGTTTGTTAAACTGTATGTTAATTGAAGTAATATGTATTTGGTGTTAGTGTCACTGATACTATGATGATTCCAGTGACATGTATTTATTTATATGCTTATTGAATTTGGTAAGAATATTTTTGTTTTTACATGGTTTTAGAATTTTAAAAATGCGAATTTTAGTATTTTGTAATATAACACATGTATAATATACAAAAATATACAGGCGTGTCGTATCCTGAAAATTTTGAAAATCCGTGTCGCCGTGTCCGTGTCGTGTCAATATAGCCGTGTCAGTGTCCGTGCATCATAACTCTAAACTATCAAGTTTTTGTGCCTGACTTTTGGCAATGAATTGTTTGCTTGCTTGTCCTATTATTCTTAAAACTTTATCTTTGTTCCTTGAAAGTACTATACGGCAACAGCTGACAAACGCTGAAGACATACGGCGTGTAAGAAAGAAAGCTCCTTGCACACGCCCTGAAATTTCAATGATTCAAAAACAGTTATTGGAAGATGAAATTTTTCGGGAAGCAGTACTTACTGGTGAGATTATTATAGCAATATCCTCCTTACCGCGTTGTATTTATGTTGTAACTTCAAATATTGAATAGATTTTTTAATTCCTTGCGAGCCAGTTATGCACAAGTTCTTTCCTTCGGAAGATTGATTTTTTTATATCGTTTGGCATCATATTAGTTCTTCATTTTCTAGAAAGTTCCTTACAGAGTACTTGTTTCGTGACTGATTTGTCTTCTGCTATAGATGGTGTAGTACTAACAAAACACTGTGGTCAGTTTCACAGACCTGGTCTCAGATCTAGTTTCCTTGAAGTTGGTGGTTTTGCTAGCTCGTGAAAAATTGTTAATCAATTTCTCTTTGATAGAATATACCATGAGCTTATTTTGGTTTTTGGATATCCGCCTATTTTCATTTGTTTTCCTTATATATTGATTATTTGAGGAACTTTTGACTGGAGTGAGTATCCTTTTCTTGACAATTTAATGTTTTTCTTCACCATTTATTTGTGCCTCAGTGGAAACTTAAGAATGTTTTAGGGCATTCGTTATGCTAATTTGGTTTATGTATATTAGGCATGTCAATCGAGTTGGCAACTTTGTACAGTCAAGTGAGAGATATGAATGGAATCAGAATTTGCGAGAATGATGCAATGGGTGCTTCTGTTGACATTGCGGCTGAGTCAAGGCTACCTTCTCAAGATAATGAAAATGGTGTTTCCCTTGAAACTGTGGCTGAGACAAATTTATATTCTTATAATGACAATAATGACACTTTTTTTGGAAGTACAGTTGAACCACATTTATCTTCCCGAAATGCTGAGAATGTTTCAGCTTCTCAAGATAATGAAAATGGTGTTTCCCTTGAAACTGTGGCTGAGACAAATTTATATTCTTATAATGACAATAATGACACTTTTCTTGGAAGTACAGTTGAACCACATTTATCTTCCCGAAATGCTGAGAATGTTTCGAGTTCGTATATAGAAAGTGACGAGGGGTTCAATGGGCCTAATGTGGCAGAACATAGTCGAATGGGGGCAAACTGTGAACCGAGTTTGGTCAGAGATAATGAGATAGCTGTTCCCTGTGAGAGTCCTCCGCTAAGTGATAACAGGCTGGAGGCTATGCATGTTGTGGAGACAAGGGTTTCACAACAGGAGCTTGTTATGGATGCAGTTGGTGTGGAAACAAATGATAAAAAATTTAATGCTTTTGATGCTGATGTTATTGCTGAGCCTGAGTCAATTGAACATACTGATAGGAATAATGACACAGCTGGTAGGATTCAGGCAGGGTTAAATGAGAACTGTGAGAATAACTCTTCCTCGAATGTCGATGAGCCTAATGTTTTATTGGATCAGAAGGCTGATGCACATTCTGTCGGGTTGGATACTGCAATGCTGGATTTAGGCAATGGACAAGTAATTAGTGGAGATGAAATCAAAGAGAAGAATGATTTTATTAATGAAGTCAGTCCCATATTTGGTCTTCATGATCGAGATGTAAGTTTCTCCTTGTTTACTATAATTTCTTATAACTAACGTTTTGTTTATGCTTAGGCTGCTACTTAACATTCCCTATGTTATTCATTACCCTGCATATCCCTTAATTGTTCAAATGTTAGGTCTTGGTAGACGAAGTCCTTTAAGAGTTGTTATTCTTATAACAGGATAGTGGGTTAACAACGAAAGGTGTATGGTCAACTTTAATTCTTGTCAGAGAGTTTAGACAACCAATGTCAAGAAGCGGCTCACCTTATTCTTTGACTCTTTGGATCTTGGATTCGTTTGGGATTTGCACTTGGAAAATATGCCTTTGTTTGTTATACATAAGAGTATGAATAGATTTTGTACAAGCATGCTTTGTAAAAAAAAAATTGTTCATTTACTTTCATTTTTTATTCTCTACATCTTTGTTCCAAATTTTCTAAATGCTTGAAGGGAAAATGCAATGTAAATGACTTTCCTCAACAAAATTGTAGATCCAAATACAGTGTAACAGTGAATATCGTTTATTAAATATCTTCAGTTGCTTGAAATAATGTTTTGACCAATTAAAAATTTAACATCTTTATGTTCCTTTACCGTATGCTTCACTTTGCATTGATAAGACATTAGGTGATACGAGTCTTACCAAATCTGGAACTTAAGTGTACCAAATCTGAAACCTAAATGTAAAATATCATCTCCTTAATTTAATCCTTTGAAGTGAAATTTAATAAAAACTTATGTGTCAACAACACCTTGTTGCCAAATGTTATTTTAATTCGGACATGAAGAAACCATTCTACTGTTATTTTTATCTATATATTTATAAGTTGAACATTTCAGTTTGAGGTAAAGCTTCCCTTAACTTTGTGACATTGGTAATTTTGGTTAGTTTCTGTGTAATTTCATGCAGGAATTTTATTTGGCTTCTGGAAATGACACAGGTGTGATTCTATCTCAGTAATAAAATTCATTTTCTTTCCCGCCAATATGTTAATTATGGTTGGAGCTATATATTACATGGGTATTGATGTAAAATGAATACAAATAATGAAAACTCTTGTACATAAAGGGCATGAGCATTGATGAACTTCAGAAACATTATTAAGTGCAGTTACCAAATAGAGTAAAAGACGTTTGCTGTGTTGCAACAATTGGCTGTGTTTCCAGCACATACCTTGATTCAGCTTGGGCTATGGCAATGCCAAGTTGTGATTGTCCTTGCAGTTGTGGCACATTAGGCTGTATTTGAAGGGAAGGATTTGATTTTAAGGGAAGGATTTAAATCATTTGATTTTGAGAATGATTTGAAATGACATACATCTTGAGTGTATTTCAAATCCATCTCAATTACCATTACCTTTGACTAAATTAATAAATGATGGATTTGAAATTTACTCAATATAAATTCATCCAAACAACCAGTAGATTTGAAATCATGGATTAATCCATCTCAATCCAAGTTTCCCTTAATGCTAATGTTTATTCTATGATCATGCCTTCAGTCTTTGGAATTTAAGCTTGTGTCTTCATGAATTACCAAGGTTTGACTCATTTTTCTTCGAGGTTCAGAGTTTCTAAATGTTGGTGATGATGAGCTAGACGACTTAGCTGATGATTATATGCCTGATGGTGAGGAGACACGAGTCACTGACAACAGTGGATGGTCTTCGCGTACAAGGTATATGCTCTGGTTGATGACTATTCAAATGTTAACAATAAGGAAGTTCTTTACCATATTCTCTGGTTTGCTGCCATCGTGGGTCTCAAGTGTCCATGGTTACTATTTGATACGAATAAGTCAGATCTTATGACCTAATTTTTCTTATTAACAATGCTAAAGGGATCTTTCAAAGCACTTCTAAAGAATTACAATAATGAGTTTTAATTCTTTACTTGATATGCCAACCAGCTAGTTGAGGGTCTTAAAAAAATCTGACTGAATGCAAATTGTTGCAGCAATTTGTCAGAAGTCATTGATGTGGGTACTTTGCACTGCTCTGATGAACCTTAAATGTGTGCTTTGTGAGTTGAATGACATGGTTCATGCATTCTAGGAATTCGTAATCTGTGGGCTTAGAATGGTCGTAAAAATCTTTCTTTGGATGTTATGTGCACAAAAAGAAGTTGTGATGATGTTATTTGGTATGTCAGTCTTGCTAAGTGGAATAACTAATTAATCTACTTTTTTGCACATATTGCTAAATGAAATTTTAATTTACTAATACCTGTTGAGCTAGGTTTGATGATCTTGATTTGTAGAGTGATGACAGTGGAGCCCATATGTTTTAGATTTAATATATCTCATTGTGTAAATCTTTTACTAATTTAAACGTGAGTAATTGTGTGGATCATCGCTTGAAAAAAAAAATTGTATGGATCATGTTCTTTGCATACAAATGCTGTTTTTCTCAAGACCTTCCTAAATTCCTGTTTCCATTATGTTTTATAGGGCTGTTTCCAAGTATCTCCAAATGATGTTTGTTAAGGAGGCAGAGTTTGGAAGGAAATCTCTTTCCATGGACAGTCTCTTGATTGGTAAATCACGTAAAGAAGCTTCGAGATTATTTTTTGAAGCATTGGTAAGTGTCAACTTGTTTTAGATCCTGAAAAATCTTGATAGCTTCAATTTTTTATTCGTTTGGTTAATCTTTCATAATACAATGAATAACTTGTTTGATTTATTTATTGTTCACTCCTGAAAAGATTGTCAACGACTCTAATTTGAGGATACAAAGGAAATCATCATTCAGCAGACTGAGGCTGAGGTCATGAAAATTAGAGAGCGTAATGGAGGTCTTGGCCTTTGTTAATTTTTGGATGTGGTTCTTAGTTGACTATGTCAACCTTCAGGGAGATACTTTTTTCTTTCCTTTGTGTTAACACGCTCAGATATGCTCAACTGTTGAACTATTGGTGGTTGGCCTCTAGTGAAATAATTACGGCCAACTTTTAAATTTCAGATCAGATTGATAACAAAGTGACTGCTTGTTCTGGAATTCTGTCATATCTTTAGAACACAGGCTTATAATCATGTGCCCGTTTGTATCTCTTTTCGTGCTATTTCAATTTGACTTTGCTAAATTTTTTTCTTCTTGGTTAGCCTGGTTATAAAAATGGTTTGCCGTTCTCGACTTGGAATAACTGTTTCTGATCTTTGTGTTTTGTTGTGAAAATGTTCTAGGTTCTGAAAACAAGAGACTACATCCATGTGGAGCAGCATAATCCTGTTGATGACATCGCCATAAAACCTCTTACAAGGCTGATGAAATCCGACTTCTAAACGCTACAACTGATGTAGGAAACCTTAAAACAATGTAAAGATCGCGTACTTTTGGAATGCAGACTGGTGAGTGTCGATTTGGGTTTATTCTTCGGGGAGATTAGGTCCATCTGTTTTCCTTGCAACACTTACGAGGTCCATAGTTGAAAAATCAGGTAGTTATTGCATGTATATGTTTAACTTTGTGGATTGCTTCCTGGTAAAATATCATTCACAGTGGTAATTGTGTAACCTCTTATTTGTATGTATTTAGTCTGTAAAATGAAACTTTATTTGGTAATCTGAGCTGATATTTTTTGTTTTGACGATCCAACGAGTTACTCAATCCTGTAAACTGTGGAGGTTACTGTAAAAGGAGTCGGCCATCTATATAAATAAAGAAGTAATCTTAAAATTCAACCGAGCAGCTCCAGGACATCATGAATTATGGGTCCATTGTGGTACTTCTTCAACAATAGGGGGAAATCAGAACTGGCATGAGGTTATTTCCCTCATATAATATGGATCCCACGTGTAAAAATCAAATTTGGATCATTGGATCTAGTATAAAGACAATGCTCTTATGCTAGGTCGAACTCTTCCCAAGAAAAGCTTGATGTATTCGGTATATCGATGGGTGACATGCCAAGTGGCTACATGAATTCTAAACGATAAATGAGTAATTTACGTGAAATTAATTAGCTCATATTTGATGTAAATCGTGATTTTACTCGCAGAATTAGAGAATCTGATGTTAAAGAAGCCTTCAACAAAATGAACGCACGAAGAGCAGTTGGTCTTGATGAAATTTCTATTGAAGTATGGAGATGTTTAGGATTGATGGGAGAAAGTGGCTAATAGATCTATTTAACAAGAAATTCCAAATGAATGGAGAAAGTATTATTATCCCTATCTATAAGAACAAATGTGACATTCAGAGTTGCACCAACTATCGTGATATAAAGCTCATGTGTCACACAATGAAGCTTTGGAGAGGATAATTAAATGTCGGTTAAGAAGAGATATTAAGACCTTTGGAGAACCAAATCGGGTTCATGACAAGACGGTCAACTACATAAATTATCCATTTACTTCGTCAACTTGTTGTATCGTGAGAGGAGTAACAATTTGCATATAGTCTTTATAGACTTGGAAAAGGCGTCCCAGGGGATACATTATGTTGGGCTTTGACGAAGAAAAGAGTTTCCATCAAGCATGTCAATGTACGACAGAGTATCATCCAATGTGAGAACTTGTAGTGGGATGACAAGTGAGTTTCTCGATCACTATTGGATTGCACAAGGGTCCGCGTTGAGCCTTTTCATGTTTGTCATAGTGATGAATGAGATAACAAAAGACATACAGATTGAATTAGGACCATTTCGCTGACGATGTTGTGTTAATCGACCAGACCAGGGCAAGGGTAAATGTCAAATTGGAGTTATAGAGAGAGACCTTGAAAGCACATGGTTTTAGCTTAAGGATGTCTAAAATGGAATATATGGAGTGTAAATTTGGTTATCGTACCTTTCGAGATCTCGGTGTTGTAGGACTGGATGGTCAAGAGGTATCGATGAATACCAGTTTTCGATATCTAGGGTCTGTTATCTAAAAGGATTGAGAGATTGACAGTGACGTTAACCACAATGGAGAAACGCCACTGGAGTTCTATGAGATCATAATATCTCGCTGAAATTGAAAGGAAAGTTTTATAAAACCATCATTAGACCTGCAATGTTGTATGTGACGGAATGCTAGGCACCAAGAGAAATCACATCCAAAAGATAAGTGTGACAGAGATGTGTATGCCTCGTTGGATATGCGGTAGGACCAGAAAGAAAAAATAAGAAACGAATATATTCGAATTGAAGTAGGTGCAGCTGTATAGAAGAGAAGATGCAAGAAAGTCGCTTACGTTGGTTTGATCACGTACGATGTAGGCCCAGCAATACACCTGTGCGTCGAGTTGAGTTCATGGATTCAGCAATTTCACGAGAGCGAGAGGACGACCGAAGAAAAAATGACTAAGTTATACGCACATACTTAGGTTTCAAGTGGATTAAAGAGGATATTCTGACCGATAGAAGCGTTTGGAGAAGACTGACGCACATGTCCGACCTGACTTGATTCTCTCTATTGTTCATGTAGCCTACCCCAATTGATTGAGATTAAATGCTTAATTGTTGTTGTATATCATCTAACTTATTTTTAATCACATATATGAATAATTTATAATAAGCTCCAATATAAAAAAATATATATTTGAACTGGAAAGCATTATATTATAAGCTTGAGCAAGTAAAGGACAATACAACAAGTGGTCTTGACCCAAGAACAACTAAAACGACAACCACCATAAAAAGGTACACCAATGACAAACAAGAGTGCAGTTGCCTTCCCATATAAATTAAGGTAAAAGTAGTAATGGTCGAGAGAAACGAGCAGATAAAGACAGACAAGAGAACAAGCTTTCCTAACCAAAATAAGCATCAACTGAGATAGTCCTGTAGTATTTATTATAAACGGGCTGCCACTTCCAGAATCCCAGAGGAACAACACCAACTATTGTATCAACCCGAACAATGTGTCGTCCAACCATTGTAAAAAAGGGAGAGATCCAAAAGTCGACACCATAGCAAACCCATATACAAAAACATATATACCATGCAGCAGAGAGACAGGAAAAAAACGAAAGAGACAAACAAGGAATATATTTAACATGTTGTAAACTTGTAATTACCGTTTTCTCTATATGAAAATGTATTTCATATATGAATTTTGAAAAATCAAATTTATACATTAAAAATATTAAAATAATATATATTTTAAAATATAATAAACAAAACCGGAATAGGTAATGATTATAAAGCACAAAATCTATGAAACAGATTCGAAAGAACAAATTCTCTTGGCCGACCGAATAATCCGCTGAAGATATGTCCGAAAATAATTCAAAATTTATTTACATTTCCAAAAATATAATTTGTCTTCAACTTCTCAAAATTCAAGAAATGTCATGTCCGACCTCTCAATTCAAACTCTGGCCTCCGAAGCTCACGAACTGATACAAATGATCCTCCGTATATCCATGCCTCAGACAATCCAGATCTTAGCTTGTTTCCAAACAGTTGAGTGGCATGGAGAACTAAGGAATATAGAGCCGCTCAATGTTGATTGCACTAAGAATAAACTTGGATTTATTGATGGAAGTTGCAAGAAACCTGAATCGTACGACGCTACGTTATTACATCGGGAGAGATGTAACGCAATTGTATTGTCCTGGATCATGAACAACGTCTCTAAGGAAATCTTCGCAGGTATTGTGTACTCAACTGATGTAACTATTGTTTGGAATGATCTTAAAGAGAGATTGATAAAATTAATGGCTCTAGAATTTTTTCATTACATTGAGAAATAGGTTGTTTGACACAGGGAAGCAACTATATTTCCAGTTATTACTCCAAGTTACGTCAACTATGGGATGGATATAGTTCTCCGGTAATTTTACCCATTTGTGCTTGTGACTCAGCTAAGAAATACGTTGAACATGATCAGCAACAGAAATTATTGCAATTCTTATGTGGCTTAATGACAGTTATCTTCCTATTAGAAGCCAGATTTGATGATGACAGCGTTACCTTAAGCATTTTCGAAGCCAGATTTGATGATGACACCGTTACCTTGCATGTCCTTCACAATGAACGCCATTGCTTCGTTACTTTTTTATCATAAGTTTGTTTGTTTCAGGACCTGTTGAATGGGATGATAATGGTGAATGGTAGATATAAAGATGGGTTATACTACATCGATTCATCTAGTTTTCAAAATCATTCAGGTGCTATTTTTCGTATTTCGAAATCTTGTACTGCCACTTCTTTTCATATTGCACAGATAAGTTGAGCCGTAATGTACATAGTGAACTTACGTCTTGGGCATGTTTCCTTATCTCGAATGAAAATGTTCCCTTTTTTTGACACATGATTTTGCATTACCACATTGCACTATTTGCCCCCAATCAAAACAAGCAAGGATGCCATTTCCCAAGGTTTCGAACAATCAGTCTACACATCCGTTTAACTTGGTTCATATGGATGTTCGCAGTCACTTTAATACTCCCACATATAATGGTGAGAAATCTCTCTCACTATAGTGGATGACTATACTATAATGACTTGGCTTTATCTCATGCATTTTAAGCTTGATACACTTCAATGCAAAAAAAACTTTATTGTTCTTGTTAAAACTCAACTTTCTTCTGCCTTAAAAGTCCTTCAGACGGATAATGCTACTGATTTTTTTAACACCGAATGCGCAACATTGTTTATTTCTTTTGGCATTATACATCAAAGTTCATGCCCTTACACTCCTCAACAAAATGGGGTCGTGGAACGCAAACATAGACTTATCATTGACATTGCTAGATCTCTTAAGTTTCAAGCCCATTTACAAACCAAATATTGGGGTGATTGTGTTCTTACGGCTGCTTATTTTATTAATCGCAATCCTACTCCTCTTTTATCACAGAAAACACCTCTTTAGCTTGAGATGGTCCCCTCGACATGGGGGAATGCAAACATCAGCTGAGTAGAAATGGGAGGAATCGGAGCCTTTAAGGCTAGTAGTAGTGATTATATCACCCATCTCGGACGCAACCACTTCCTCGGCTCATCTCCACTTTTGCCGTCATACAGGAGAGCCTGAGGAAGCCTCAGCCGAACATGAGGTGGCCTCACGCACAGTATTCGGCTTCTCGACATGGCTAAAGCTCCCTGCTTCTTCTTCCGATACCATTTCTAAATTACACTTGAAACATGTGTGTTTAAAGAGACACAACAAGTCCTCCTAGCAATATCATATGACCGATCGCGACAATTTCACTACTCCATTACATGTGACAAAAGCAAAACCTGTAAGGTTTCTTACATACATAGAACAGTTACCAAACTTATGACTTTTTATTGTTTATTTATGAATTTATTCTTGTGAAATTGTTTCAACCCTTGATCAATTACAGTAGTCGACTACTTGAAGACTTATGATCATGAAGCACAGTGTAATCATATAATCACTGTTGTATATTAATATCATTCATCTTCTTCCACCAGTGCCACTCTCCCTCTGACAGTTAAAATAGACAGCAGCCACAGGCGAGCCAAGATTGTAGAGTTCCGCGAAATCCCTGGTGTTGAAGTTCTGGCGCCACCCCGGAGCATACACTGTCTGCCGCCCTAGCTGCTGGAAGAGCACGAACACGAACCGGTGGATCCCCATCGACGGCCGTGGGCTCTCGTAGCACACTATCTCATGTCCTGAATACCCATGTTTAACAATTATAAATGCTTAACAAAATTATATGTCTTTTTTTTATACGATGTAGCGTGAGCCCAAGAATTGAAGGGATCTCATCAGGATCGACGAATTACAAAGTTTAATTTCTTTAAAATTTTACACACAAAGTTAGTGGGAAAAGGTTATTTTTTTTGTTACCAAAATAATTTTTATGTTAATTTTTTTCACTTTTTCATGCACACGCAAAGGATATTTTTTTATTGCGAAAAAAAGGAGACATGACAATTTAATTCACTAAGAAAGAGAAGATGGGCCCTGTAATATGGACCAAGCGACTGTGCTCCATACAAATCATATTTCTTTTGAGAGGATAGAATAGGACGTAGAATAATTAAGGCGGCTTAACGGGTAGGGTCAAATCGGATCGGTTAGCCCGATTCAGAATCGAAATCAGGCTAACCGGTCCGGTTCTAAAGTTCGAAATCAGTATCTTACCAGTTTCGGACTAAACGGGTGCGGTTCCGGGTTGAACATATTCGATGTTAGTTTACAAACACAAAGGCTCATTAGCTCAATTGGTTAAAGTTCCATAATGGAATGTGATGACCGCGTATTCGAATCCTCCTAGCAACAATTTGTCTTATCAAAAAAACCGGTTCAATTCTGGATCGGACCGGACCGAATTGATTTGATAAGCAGCTCTAAGTGCAACCGTTGCTTTCACATAGGACTGGACCATTTCTCAAGTAGATTACCTTTGTTTCATATTTTTTAAAGAAAAAAAAATGACATTTGTTTTATATATTCAACCTGGACGAACGCAAAACTTTTGTTAATGAGCACAATAACATAAAAAAATTGAGGACAAAAAATTTAAGGGGTCAAAATATAAAAAAAAAATATCGAATAATTAAAACAATTTTTTTTAGGGGTGGCTATCCCTACCCAACACATACATTCGTCCATGCATTCAACGATGAGATGGCCTACCAAAGGTCGCTCCGGTGGTTGCAGGAATATCAGTGACCAACCTACATCATAATGAAGTAATATATGTATATATATGAATATATATATAAGAGACCGAGTGATACATCAGTCGAATTATAACAAAAGTTCTGCAAAAAATTATAATACATAATTAATAATATATGAATATATAATCATAAACAAGATGGATTTTGATACATATATATTTACTGTGAACTCCCCACAAAAAGACGAATTAAACTATTCTTTATCGTCAATGTACTTTTGTCGTGTGCACAGGATTCTGAAATGCGCGTGCTAGTCAAATCACTCGTCTAAAAACAGCAACATTGCTATATATATTGGTCACTTCTATGCTATCTTATGGGTAGTGTCTCGGGGTTTATTTGAGGCTGCCCTGAAAGGCACTGCCCTTCAGGGCAGCATGGCCATTGGATTGGCACACACACCCAACATTTGGGTGTCTCGATCCAATGGTTGGGGGTGTCCAAATGGTAGTGCCCTTAAGGATACCCTCAACATAACCGTGTCCCGGATAATAAATATATGGCACGGGTTTGTTGACCCAATATTTAGGATATGTGTTGAACCAATTTAGACCACAGATTTACCCCACAAAGCACTATCATGTTTCCCGATGACATGCAGATAATTACAATTTCAGCGTTGCCAATGCCAGTCCAAGATTAGATGCATGCATGCATGTGTAGTTCCCAGGAGAACATGTTGGACAATAACCAACTAAAAATGCAAACTTTTTGGGCTGCGCTTTCTGATTTTATATGCAAAAAAATAAATTAAAATTAATATCAATGATAAAAAGAGAGGACGTCCTAGAATTAAATAATTCTTTATGATAATTTTCCATTATATATTTTCCTGATTCGTGTAGGGTTTTCAAGGGTAGATGAAAACCCTACCAAAGAATGATGAAATGTATCTCACCAGTGCAAGTATTCCCTGAGATTAGGTTCACTAGGGCTGGGAGCATCAGGGTCCACCATCACCTGTTTGCATGCCAATACAACAATATAGTCACTTGCTCCACTAAATGTTCAAGATTACTGATCAGGGAGGGGTGAGAAGATTAGTTTTCTAAGTTTTAGTGTAAGTTATACCAAACTTGTAGGATTAAGCAGTTATAGTCTCGTAGAAATTGTTATTTTTAACAAAAATGATCTCATATAATCCCACGAAATTGTTTTTTTTTTTTTACAAAAATGGTCTCACGGACATGTACATGACACAAGTCCTTTCCTGCCGGGGACCATTTTTGTTAATGTTTTCCATGAAAAGGAGCTTTCGCCCCTCCATGGATATTGATACCAAGACCGATGATTTTTGAAAAATAAGGAAATCCCATTTAAGAAAACTGAGTTTCGAATATCATAAATTACATACGAGAGTGTAGAAGGTACGCAGATCTTCCCCTCCGATCTCAACCCGAGGCTGGTTGGGTATATGGGAGGGCCTGAACTCCCTTCCATTGTTCACTTCTCTAATACCATAAGTAACTTTGAGTCCTAATGATCTTGTGAATGGCTCCAATACATCGCCTATAACTCTTCCTACAACCAGTGGATCTCTATCCCTAGGCATAATTTATTTCCTTGTGCGTATAAATTTATTTATCTGTAGTTTTGTGTGCACTACATAGGGCTATTTATAGATGGTAGAAGCCACACATTTTGCTTTTGCCGTAGATTTGAAATGACATCAAAAAGACAGAAGCTGCCATATATATATATATACATATATATATATATATATATACCTGGTTGAGCTTCGCTTATATATAAATGCAATATTAAATCATAGATATCTTTTAAATAAAAATAAATAAACTAATATACCATTTATTTTAGATCAATCATATTAAATTGGTTGGTAGATGAAGCTCATATCGGATTCATACAAACAAGCATTATCCATTTTGTTTTGGAATTTTGGGATAAAAAATCAGTTGGTACAAGTTTGAAATGATAGATATATATGTAATTAGTAAATAATATCATTATGGACCCCTGTTCTTTTTATACATAGGAGTACTAGAAATGTTTGAATCAATAACAGATACTTGGGAAAATTATAAAACAAATACTATAATTTGGTCCAAATTTCAATTTATAAACCATTGTTTGAAAAATTACAGTTTACACCCACCTTTCATTAATTGTAACACCTTGCATCATGTTGACTCGGTTTGGTATTTTTATCGAAGATTTATCTTTGTATTACTCTCAAATTTAGAGCCCCTTAAGCTAATTATTTCAAATTCTTAAAAAAATCAAATCAAATTTTTATAGTATCAAATATTTTTTTAATTTTTTTTAAAAATTTGCAACAGCTAGCTTAAGAGGCTTTATGTTTGAGTACATAAAGTGATGATGGATACGCGATGAATCTTTGATAAAAAAAATTCAAATCGAGTTAAGTGGATGCACATTGTTCCAATTTATGAAAGTTGGAGATATAAACTGTAATTTTTCAAATAATAGTTGAAAAATGAAATTTGGACCAAACTATATGATGATTTTTGTAATTTTCCCGAGATAATATATTTGAAAACTTGGGTTCATTGTTTCTGTAGGGAAAGTATGGAATAAATTTGCTACAATTTGGACTATTGGACTCGACAGACAAAGTGTTACATATGCGAGAGTTATATTTTAAATCTCAAAGGGACATTCCTAGAATCTAATACTTGTTTATCCACAGTAAGTCACGACCAAAGACATCACATTATGAAGTAAGGATGGATGTAGTACTCACATCACACATGGTTTGTAATATGGCAGTGGGAGAATATACTGAGTGGTTCATTTGAGCCCGTTGATCAACTCTTACAAAATAGTTTAGATGCCGATCCTCCTACAAGTATAACTTGAGATTTTGACCAACGAGGTTTATGATGTTCTGGCTCATTTGAGGCTTATCTAGAATGTTCTAGACATATGTATCGGGATACTCTGGAACATCGTTGAATACATGGTTCACCAATATGGTTGCGAAGAGCGTCGTGAGGGTTGCTCTTCCAGTTTCATTGACATTCGCAGTTATTCTTGCTTTATTTAATTAAAAAAAAAAAACTTTTTTAGGACAGGTTTTTAATGAATTTTTTTTAAATAGTTCCATGACGGCTTTGAAATCACCGATATTCCATTAAAAAACAGTATTATAGTTATACATTCGTTCCTGCTGCGAATACCGTATCATTCCGTGGCCAATACTGCGAACCATGGTAAAATGCAATGCTTGCTCATCCGATGGTTTATAAGAGGTGTTTGAAATGTTCAAGAAAAGTATATGTTGGAGTGATGTAGGTAATATAATAACCAATTTTGTTCGATAAGATCGAATTGTTTGATTGCATAGGGTGTGCGACTATTGCATAATAAGGATTATGTAAGTGATTATTTCTTTAATTTTGGTTTATGTAATGAGATATTCAGGGATCAATTCGGGGATGAAAAGGATTATATAAAATAAAATAAATTTAATTAATTCATGTACTTAGCACCATAAGTGGTGCAAATACATGTCTACAATCTTTATCAGATAATAAAGATTGTCATTTCCTATTTATTATTTTTTAAACATATTTGGTTGTTTTTAATCATTGAACCTATGTGTAGTTGGTTTATAGTGCCTAGTGAGTTTGAGTTGGAGGTGTCAAAATGGGTCGGCTCAACCCAAACAGACTAGCCCACTTGACCAGCGACCCAAACAAATTGGACCCTCCTCCAGGTTGATTGGAAAACATTCAACCCAATCCATATCAAGGACACTTTCTTTGTCGAAATTATTCTTGACTATCCTATTGGGTATTATCCTAAATGTTGGATCAATGATCCAAATTTATTAATGTCTTATTTTTTTTTTATATGTGACCCAATGCAATGATAAATCTGAGTCATTAATCAATTTCATTGATAATATTTTATGAAGTAGCCAAGAAGTAATACTTTGTCGCGAAAATATGATATTTCTCTAGCATCCGTACCTATATTCCCTGAGGCTTCTTTTTAAAAACTGAATTGGCACCATATGTGACAGCCCAATTGGCTCTTAAAAAAGTAAAATAAATTATAGTGTATGTGTGCGGCCATGCCGTGTCGTGTTCGAATTAGATACTTCTTTTATATGAATAATTGATGAATATACATTTTATATTTGGACAAAGTTTAAATAGAAGTGATCATCAACAATTAAGCTCCTCGTACCAACAAAAAGAAATGGTCAATGATATTCAATTTTTTTTTTATGGAAAAGTATTGATATGATATCGGATATAGTTATCAAGGGTTTTTTAATTAATTAATCAAAAAAATCAATTTAACAAAATAACCAATTTAGAGGATGGTTATTAGAGTAACCGAAGTCGCCAACAGATTTGAAGTCGTCATCTCAGATGACATCTTCAGTTTTTTTTTAAAAAAATATTATTGAATGTGCCATCTGAGATGACACCTTCAATAAAAAGTTATTTTTTTTGTTGAATGCGCCATCTTTGATGACACTTTCAATAATATATTAAATCATCGGCCCTTTTCTTCTTTCTTCTTTCTTTCTTTCTTTCTTCTTCTTATCTTCTCTTTCAGACGAAATTTCTCCCCAAAATTCTTCAAAAGCATTCCACGTTTTTTTTTGCATAATTTCAAAGTTTTCGTGGTTTACAATTTGTGGAGCTTAGTTGTTTATGATTCTTGCAAACAGAGGTAATATTTTTTTCAATAATATAATTTTTTTGAAAGTGATAAAATTTAGGGGTGTTCATTCGGTTCAGTTTGAACCGAACCGAAATTTCGGTTTTGAAATTTCAAAATTGAAAACCGAACCGAACTTCTTCGGTTCGGTTTCGGTTCGGTTCGAACCATAGTTTTTTTCTTCTTTTTTTTTTTGAATTTTAGTTTTTTTTTTTTTTGAAATGGTATGATTAATTGATAAAAAATCAACGTAAATACAAACACTAATACACCATTCATTGGATTCAAATGAATTTTGAACATTTGACATTTTAATTTTAAACTTATAATATTATTTTGAAGCTATTTATACTTGAAACACGTTGTTAATTTACGAGTTCTTATTAATACAAGCAGGAGCGAAACATTAAAAAATTATTTAAACCATAAAAAAAGTTCAGTTTTTTTAAAAAATTTCGGTTTTCGGTTCGGTTAACCGGACCCAAACTTTTTCGGTTCGGCCCGGTTCGGTCGGTTAACCGAACCGGTGAACACCCTAGTAGAATTTACATTATTTTGTTGTTTGTGTTTGATAAAAGATAGTTACAATTTGGAGACGAATGGCGAAGACCGCCGGACAATTTACGGCCAAATGGGTTAAGGCCAATGTCCGGTGGCCGTTGGGGGTGTCGGGTGGTGGCCGCCGTTTTTTCCGGCTACTGCCGGTGGCGGGTCGGCCGGCGATGGCTGGTGGCGGGCGGTGATAGCCATGTTTATATTTTTGCTATGTTGATATTTGTTGTGTAATAATTCGGGATGGATTTACAAAGAGCACGAGACCCGATTGACAGTCATCTTCTATCATTGCAGTCATCTCATCGATCTAAGAATGTTTGGGCAGGAGATATTGATACAACACTACGCGACAGAAACCCTGATAAATATTTTTGGGATATTTGTACACTTGATACGCGTATTGTGAGCTTGTTGAGCAATATTTGTTTTTATTGTGTTTATAAGTGTGGTAAAATTGCACTTGACTTTCACCTCATCACAGCTTTAGTTGAGAGATGACGTCGTGAAACACGTACTTTCCACTTCAGATCTGGAGATGCAACCATCACCCTGTAAGATATTGCAGTGATATGGGCATTGCCGGTAGATGTCATCGTACTATCTGGTGTTGATCATGATATGAGTATACTTGAGTGGCAAAAATATTACCATATGCTTTTGGGATTTACACCAGATAGTGCACACTTTAAAGGTGTAAAATTGTACCTATCTGCAATAAAGCATCATTTGGTGAATAATGCTCTTAATGTGCACAATACGACAAAAGATGTAGTCATGTATACCCGGGCTTGTGTATTATTGATATTATGTGGAATTTTGTGCCCTGATTCCTCCGGCAATATTGTAACGTTATTTTTTTTTTTTTACAGATGTTAGAGGATATTGATTCTGTTGGCAATTATAGTTGGGGTATTGCCGTGTTGGCATATTTGTACCGTGAGTTGTGCACATCCTCAATGAGAAGAAAAAAAGTGATAGGTGCATTACATGTCGTACATGTAAACTTTACGTTTGTGCTTTACAAATGTTGAAATATTTTTCTCGTCATACTTAACTAATATTATTCATGAAAATATTTTAGATTTGTGCATGGTAACGAATACCATGTTTAACTCCTCAAATGGGTGGGCCTAGATTCAACGTTGACTCAATCATTATCGATGATGAAAATATGTTACCTCCAGCTCCATATGGTGCAAGGTGATAATGTAAATATGTTTTGTGTTATTTATATGCTTTAAAATATTTATAGATTTTGTAATTGTGATTCTACAGGTGTGCATGTCATAAGGTTTACGGAAACAGGGAGGCATTCTGTACGCATCATTAGGAACATTCTTGATGAGCAGCAATCAATTCAAGTAAGCAATATATTAGTTGTGGTTGTTATGAAAAAAAAATAATATTGTTTATATTATTTTAATGCAATTTTGTATTTGTAGTCTACTTGGCAGTCATACCCTGATGAGTGCACTGAACATCCGAGCCACCAATTATGGACATATGCCGGCCCATTAATTTTTTGATATTGTTGAAATGCACCATCCTGATAGGGTTCTGAATCAATTTGGAATGCTACAAGGCATCCCCACAAATCCACAATTACGGGATGATACAGTTGACCGAACGGGTAGTATCAATAGGGATTGGAGTGCACACCATGTTGCGTATATACATAAATGGGAGATGTCACGTGATTTATGTGTGGGCATACCACGATATTGTGCTGTACTGAGTGATATGAAAGAGTCACCCATAGATATATTGGCCATCAAAGACAATTTGTAGAGACTGGATACCAACATGGTGACGACCCAGCGTGGCATCATGTGGTAAGTTAATAAATTTAAACACTGCTTTTAGAATCTGTAATATGGATTTACAGATTAAAAATTTAATTACTATTATTTACTTTTCAGATTGATCATATGGAGCAGTTAAATGTTAGTTGCGATCGCTATCCTGCTGATGTAGAATCTGTCAGGATCGATCGGGCAGTCCACATACGAGTTCAACTAACTTGAGCTTCAATAGCCCGTGTTCTTAAAATGATGCACCGAGAGATTATATCGAGTTTGATTACAAAATCGAGCGGAAAACACTCGACATAACCAGCTCTAAACCAATTAACCATTTGAAAGACATTTTAAAGATATGCAAGTAAAGTAAATAAACAAGCATTTGTTTATGAAAGTTCGAAGGTGGTGTAATCCTTCTACGTCTCCCCTTCTTCCATCTCATGGAAGGATTCCACAAGAAGACTTTGATTTATACAACTCCTTGTACAAACCCGATCCAGTTGGACATTCCCCATAAAACGAGAACTCCTAGCAACTCAACTATGTATGTTCTTTAATGTCTTACATACAAAGATCTCTCAATCGATTATGATGAATCATCAACTGTTACAATGATATTCACTCATCTATTAAGCTCTCAAATACAATGCATAGAGTGAATATATATGTCACAAATGATCTTTCAATGGATCTGATATAAAGAGGTAAATGGTGCCTAAAACCTGGGCTTGCTCTCTTTCAAGCTGTTCTCTTCTTGTAAGCTGTCCATTTTGATCCCAAGTGGGTTTGCTTTGATCTTGCTTGGATTGATCTTCAATCACCTTATTTGAGCTTCCAAGACTTGTATATATAGTCTCAAACAATGATATATACGTTAGACACAAGAATATGCCCGTTGGAAAAGGTTCTGCACCATTCCCGAGCTTGCAACGGTCATATTCTGGTTTCTGGGCTCTTTGTATTTCGGACCGTACTGGTCGGATCAGTCTTGTACAGATCAGTCTGGGTCTAGATCAGTATTCTGGACAGATCATTCTGGCCGGATCAGTCTGGACAATCAGCTTGGACAGATCAGTCTGGTCGGATCAGTCTGGTCGGATCAGTCTGGTGCAAGACAAGCTTGATACAAAACAGCTTGATAAACTTGCTCTTCCGATATGTTGCTTGTAGCTCTTGCTTATTTGATTTCTGGGCAAAGTGATGAACATGAAAGTTGTAGCCCTTTATCTTGGCTTTCCAAATAATGAAGAATCACTCGATTCCAAGTTCGTATGAGATCGGGATGCTCGATATACCAGATCATGCGCATGCTAAAACATTCCATGTTTCAGCAGCAGGATCATCAACTTGCAGACGTCTTTTGACCTTCTTAAACTTTGTTTCAGCTCTCGACTCCTGAAGATTACTTGTAGGTATTCTTCTTAGCTTTCCAACCCATACTGAATCGTCTCGTTCCAATAAGCGATCTAAGAGTTATGCCCAACATACTGACAGTTGCTTGCTGTTTTCTTCTCGGTACAGCTCGATCTTGCAGGCGTCTTTTCTCCTTGATAACATTCGAACTAGCCGATCTGTTGTTAAATATGACTTTTAGTATTTTGAGTTGGCTGTTCAACCTCTTTGGAAGCACGCCATTTCGATATCTGAGCTATGTGATATGATCGAAACAATCCTCTCTGCCAGGATTTCAGTCTTGGTCCAACTTGATATTTTCAAGCTACTTCTTTGTAATTCATCAAGCTCTTAATTATGATCTATGAACTGCACACTTAATGAAATATGTTAGCAACACAATAACAAGTTTTGTTAACATCAAAACCAAGATTATTCGGGTTCCTAAAACCCAACAGAATCATTTATAAAGTTTATGGAGTCGATGAGAGAACATCATAAGGCAATAGCGCAAAATGTGATGTAAGTGGCTCGTGAACGACGAGACATGAACTTCCCACCATATGAAGAAGTTCATGACATGATGAAGAACCAATATAGCCGGTCTATGCACGCAGCGAGAGTGATATTGCAGGTCCATCTACGTATACACCTATCTCGACAGATGCGGCAGGTCCATCTATGTATACACCTATCTCGACAGATGCGGCAGGTCCATCTACATCTTTTGGCACCGACGTATACTGGTTATTATGTCCCCGAGCTACCGACGTATGATCATTTACCATTCAGTCCATGTGCTGTGATATACACACAACATGATACAGATGTCAGGATTGAATTTGCACCATCATATACGACATCTATGGTCTAAATTTTGATGCATCACTTGTTGTATTCTCCCAGTTCACACCATATCATCCATCTAATGATGTTCATGTGGTACAACAGATGAATGAACAAGTGGGTATGGGAGAAAGAGTTCGAAGAGAGATTATTCCTCCGACATAAGTCTTTCAAATGAACGGATTTGAAGCGACTATTAAAGTTTGAACAAACATGTCTCAAACAAAATCGATGTACTCCACGGGGTGATTTGAAGTCAAAATACAATCGACTGCTGCAATGAGGCCCGAATGACGGTCAGAAATCAAAGTCTTTTCTCTTGGCCTGGCATTGTCAAGGTGAACACACTCAATGACTGTGCCTGGATTCCATTTTTGCAAAGCTCCCATGTAGTAAGGCAACTTCTCCACGGAACTCTCCCATGTTCCATACACATTCTCAACAGCATGTCGCAAACTAAACCATCCTTTTACATGGGAGATCTCAAATCCATATTTATCTTTAACTATTTGAATTACATACTTTATTTCGTAAGCTGGATCACGTCGAACAATTCCCACGAACAAGCTAGCAATCATGTTTTTGTCCAAATTTGCATGATCGGTCGACAGTTCACTCAAAAGGCAAGTGTGAGAACCTCCATACTTGTTTATTTTGAATAATCCAACTTTTTTATTCAACGAAGCGCACATGTACCATCTACAAGGTATATCTTATGTACTGTGTTTGCACGCCACTTTCCACAATATTTTTGTACTCTTGACGATGCGGTACTCCCGTTTTGCAACACGTACAGAGTAATCCTTTACAACTGTCTGCATAGGAGCTTTATTTATGAATACCATATCTAGATGGATATCCTCTTTGGAATAGTCTTAATAACTCTCACATCTACCTGTTGGAACATCTATTGAGTCTCAATACTTGGGGATGTGTCATTCAGAAGAATGAAATTGTTGGATAAATGACACGAGTATTTGTCGTGGTTGTTTCCGGTACAGTAATTGACACTTCTTGTGTGATTGGTATCTCCTCATCTTGATCTGCAATTGTTTCAGACATGACATAAATGTCAGCCTCATTGTCATCAGCCTCATTGTCATCAGCCTCATCCTCAGACAGAATCTCTTATGGTTCAGACTGATTATCATTTCCCAATTCAGCAAAACAGTCTGCTAGTGGCTCAGGAGCAATAATATCAATATCTATGGGATTGTCATCTGGATCTTCACCAGAGGTAGTCAGTCCTTCTGCAAATACTGGCAACCAATCTACATTTTCTGAAATATAATCATTGTTTCGTGGTTCTGTTTCTATGTAAATTTTCAAGCAACTATGACCATGTTCTGAATCCAATAGCAATTCTAAATCATAATCATTTTTATTGGCAAAGTTGTCTGTCATATCCCAGAAAAATCTCTGAACACGTGTCTTGCATATATTTTCGGAAGGAACTGGTTGCGGTCGATGCCAATGATATTATATATTTCGTTCAACAACTGCATAAAATGAATTATGCTAGATATTGTTGTACATCTTAATGGACCACGATCATATCTAATTGTAACTGAGTCTTGTAATATATTACCTCCCCAATATAACAAAATTTGAATCGACATCTATAAAAAAGAATTTAAAAAAATTTCTTAAGTAATAAATTCAGTTTAACAAATTTATATAATCTAAATAGGAAGATGATAAAATCTATAATATAACAATATTTTTACCTGAGAAATCTTTGAAGGGCGGCAAATTAACGATAAAATCAGAGGAAAAAACTATAAATGTTATGTGATTTCATTTCGGTGTATTAAATGGAGGGCTTCGACCAGATTTTGATACTTAAAAGAACGTCATTTGTAATGATGCCTTCTCATTAAAAAAATATTTATCTTAAAGGTGCCACATCAGATGGCGCATTCAGCAAAAATAATAATTTTTTTATTGAAGGTGCCATCTCAGACGGCGCCTTCAATAATTTTTTTTTTCAGACTGGAAGATGCCATCTCAAGTGGCGACTTCAAATGAAGTCGGCACCTGAAATGGCGTGTTAAGTTAGTTTAAAACTTTATTTAAAGGTCAGTTATTTTGTTAAACTAATTTTTTTTCGATCAATTAGTTAAAAAACCCTAGTTACCAATCATATTTTATTTGTATTTGATATTGTTCTTAATAATGTCTCAACCATATATAATAATATTAGAGATATTTTTCATTTTGAAAGTTATTGAATTAATTTTAACTAATATTAAGGATATAAATTACTTTTTTTTGTGATTTCTGAGTATTATTTGTATGCTAGAGTAAAATAAAAAAATGGTCACATATAATATGGATCTTTGCGGTAGGAGTCCCAAACTTTAGGACTAAACAAATATAGTCTCACAGAAATTTTAACAAAAGTGATCTCAGTAGCCTTTTTCCGTTAAAAAGGAAATAAAGAAAATTACATGTATCGTGTACATGTGGAGCTTTGTCCTTGAACGAACATATGTCGTGCACATGTCTATTTTAACCTTTTGTCATATGAAAACGTAATTCGAGATCAAATTTGTTAAAAATAATTTATGCGAGATTATATTTGTTAAAAATATTTATTTTAGACTGTAGTTTTAAAAAAATAATTTCTTTTGGACTACATTTCTTTAATCCTAAAAATGGAGTCCTATTATTGTAAATGTTCTTATTTTACGAGACACTTTTAGTAATTCTTATATATTTTAACTAGAAATAATTTTTTTTACAGAATTAGTAGATGGCATAGTGACATATAAAATGGCCTTTCATTAGTTATAAGGCTAAAAATGATTTTTTAGTATTTAAAGACTTACTCATCTGCGGCCAAAGAAGAAGAGCTGTACAATTGAAAATGGAAGAATAAAGGTGACCAATAACTTTTGATAGATATTTTGTTTTGATTATATTGCAAAATATCAATGTCATATGTCAATCAGTCTTATGAAAGTGCATAGACATATATACGAAAATACTTATATAGATCAGGTGTTTGTAAAGAGCAAGATACATATATATATATATATATAAACCTCGTACTAATTGTCACATTAGTACTATTATTCTAAACTTTACCTTGGTGTCTTCGTTTTCTGCTCCAAATCATGAAAAACAAATTGGTGAAAGTGATCAAATCCGGAAAACTTGCATGACCTTGGGTTTTGCTTTGTTTTCTGCTCCAAATCATGAAAAATAATTGCAAAAGTGATCATATCCGAAAAATATTTGTATGAACCCTGTTTGTACTCCACTGATAGACCAACTAAATACAATTGGTTTAAAATAGTTGATATGTTTAGTTTATGCATTTTTTATTTAAAAAATTGTTATATTTTACTACAGAGTGTTGATATATAAATGAAACCTAAATCAGTTTTGTACTAGTATTTCCTATCAAATCTTAAGACACTAGGACTAGGCATAGTAATTGTCCCGAGATATATCTACACTTGTTAGTGCTTTGTCTTTTGACAATTGTCCCGAGATGCAGCCAACTTGTTTGTGCTATCTTTTGCCAATTGTCCCGAGATGAAGCCAACTTGTTTGTGCTTTCTCTTTTTGCCAATTGTCCCCAAACTTTTGCAAGTGGGAAATAATGACTAAAGTATTTAGGATGTTTACATAAAGAAGGTACTAAAAATGCATTATTTTATAGCTTTACTTCTCAGCCGCGTTTGGCTTATATACATATACAGGGGTGTGTGTTGATGTACATAAATATTTTCCCTTTTCCACACATAATTCTTGTTTTTTTAGCACTTTGTCATCACTGTCTGTTAGGCTATTTATGATCTTTACATAAAGAAGATACTAAATGCATTATTTTATTAGCTTTAATTTTCACCCCATAGTTATTTTTAGCACTTTGTCACCACTCTTAGTGAGGTTAAAGGTTGGTTTTAACACATATTTACCACATCTTGGATCCTTATGGAGAAAAGTAGAAGGGAGTTGAGTCAATTTTTTTTAAAAAAATTGAATTTTTTTTTTTAAACTTTAGAAGAATGATTTATGTTAAATTAATACATTTCTTAGAATAATAGCAATCACGAAGTCCTCCAATCCAAATAAGTATGAAGTATTAGGCTCCATTTAGATAACGATTTGATGGATTTGGATTTCAATTCCTTAATACAAATTCATTCAGATTGTTTGATTAATTTTGAATTTTTCATGGATTTCAAATCCATCAGCTTCAAACCAAGATATTTTCAAATTCCTACTTATTAAAGTCATTTCAAATCCAAATTTTGAAATCCATTATTTGAAATGAAATCATTCAATCCAAATGCAACATTAGTTTTGAATGCTAGGATATTAGCGATACTCTCCTTTTCAGAATATTGAAACCATGATCATTATTAACCATAAGTCTTTTATCTTATTTAGAAATTGTTGTGAGAGAAAAAAAAATTTTGAAATTTTTTAACTCCTAAACATTAGGAAAAAAAAGTAGTGATAAGCCGTATATAATATTATAATTATACATAATCTAAATAAAAAAATTATAGATTAACTAATAAATTTAAATTCTTTTCATATAAATTGTATTTTTTTTTTTATTCTCATAAGAGTTGAGGACACCAGGTCCACCAATACACACCACGGAAATCTCTCACATCATAATATTTCAAAAAATCACCTTAGTAATCAGTATCATCTCCTTGAACCAAAATAAACAAAAACATCTTTCAGCCAAATGAACGGTTGAGAAGAGTGCAATAAATCAAATGGAACACTTGAGTACTTTGTATGAAGCTCATGGCCCTACCAGCCATTTTGGTATATTTGTTGCTACCTCTATATACACTACTGATACTACGAAAAAACGGATGCTCACGTCTTTGTCAATAAGGGATAAGATATTACATCTTTGCTCTTCAATGCAACTTGTAATGTTGACTTATGCAGTATCCCTTCCGATGATCAAGTCAATCGAGAGAAAAAGGAAAATATGTTGTGATTTATGTGTAAGTTATGAATACTGAATGTCTAGGTGTAGAGCAAACCTGGTATTTATAGAGAAAGAGTTATCATGTAAATATAATTCATTACTTCTTTATCGGGATTTGATAGGATCTTGATAAGATTTGATATTATTTGAGGATATCCTTGATAAGTTAACAATATCCCTGAGATTTTACTATAAAGGATAGTCCTGGTGAGCGAGGTAAGAGTCTGCGGTCTTTCAGCCAAGTGAATATCAGAACCTCACTAAGGTACACCACTTCAGTTCATGTCATGAGCTCGGGAAGACGCAAACACTAACTAGTACGAAGATATGAAAAGGGGTTGACGAGCCTTCTAAGGAGATCATATCAGTTATTGAGATCAGCACGGTCATAATAATAAGCATGTCATTGAATCTGGGACCAAAGCGTATTAGGTTGGTAGAAGCATATCAACTCATCCGACTAAGATGTCGTGTCTCTATTTTGTTGGGGATGACCTTCGTAGCCTAAGGGGTATCACAGTCCCCCCATCAAGTCGAGCTGACGTCGAAGACCAGAAGTTCGTATTGCTTTTTATTGATCTGAATTTATTAAATCTTAGGCGGGAAAACCAGTGTACAATTTCCTCGAATTTTGAATTTCAAATTTGAAAAATGACCGTTAGAGCCTCGTTCCGTATTCCAAGGCAAATCTAAATCGTCAGATGGATTGTCAACCAACAGTTAAATCTTTGTTTGGATTCCCTATAAATACACGAAGAGGGCCCCTTCATTCCGCTGTTTTTTCTTTGATTGCACTAGCTCGGCTTCCGACCTCTATACTGTTGTTCCAAAGTAGACCCCTGTTTCCAGTCTTATTTCCATTCCTTTTAGGTACATCATCCTTCTAAACTAAGTTATTTTCTATTCCGATGTCAGGTCCTGATAAATTATTCCCCTCTCCACTAACTGGTGAAGTCGTGCAAGTGATAAATCAGTATGATTCTAATCTCTTGCAGGGACTTCCATATCTCGAGGAGACTCAGGAAACTGGGCCTTCACCTTCGGGTCAGCTCCAAGTTGTGGAGCTGGAATTTACTTGCGCTTTGAATATTGTAGAGTTGGAAGGGCCTTCTAATTCAAATGATTTTCCCTGGTACGAGCTATATGCTTCTTCACTTGAGGTTTCCGATGAGCCTCGCCTTCGGGATCTCAGCAAGGCTTCTCCGGGTATGATTTCTTTATCCCTTCTGAGAAGGACTGTCCCAACATCCTTTTGAGGGTACTATACATTTTATCGTGAACAATTAGAAGGGGGTCTTTGTGTTTCCCATTCCTGAGTTCTTTCGTCGGTTCAGCCAATATTACCATTTGAACTTGAGCCAATTTTCTCCTAATTTCTTTAGGTTAACATGTAGTTTGTTTATAGTATTCCGATCTCTTGGCCTTGATTTGGTTGTCCTTCTTTGTCTTATTTTATTGGAGGTTATCCGTCTTCCAACAAATACTGGAAAAATCATTTTTTTCGTGAAACCTCACCAGCCCTGGGATATTTGTACTAAGTGACTGATCGCGATTTATTTAAACAATAAAATATCAGAGTGTCGTGATTAGACCGTAAGTGCACGTTGTCAAGTTTTAGTATAATGATATGGAAGTAGGGATGTCGTACCCACATGGACTAGTACCAAATTCAGTTAGCCTAAGCCTATGATTATTTAATGAAACTTAATTAAAATAAACCCAGAAAATTAGTCAAACCACACAAGCTAGCGATGAAAAACGGTGGAAATCAATAGAAACGAATATCAAGAATTCGGTTCACCCATTTAATCCCCCACAATTCTCCTATTAATTAAGACTTCAAATTCTACGTTCTAAGGTGACAAGTTTTTCGATATTATCCAATATACTTTGGTCAAGCTATATTGAACCTAATATAAAATGTAACAAGTCAATAGTCATGCACTCATTTAACATTCAATAATATATACGTTCTATGAAAACTTCTAGCTTTCGATCTTGGTAGATCTATAGCTATCACACGTGTGCTAAATTTTGCGTGGTCAGTTTCAATCCAAAACCTACGATATGAATTATCTTGTCAAATTATAATATCGTATGATCAAGTCAATTATAATTAGCTAATCCTTGAAAATCATTAAAACATAATCATACTCAAAGGATTGTAGAAAAATCAATCAAAAACTCAAACTTGAATCATGGGTTCATACAAGGGATCCCCTAGTCTTGATAATTAAATTAGCCAACTACCATCATCAAATATGAATGCAAAAACTTGTTTAACAACAAATCCAACATCCTAAAATTTGAAATTAAACAACAACAAGAGTTTAGAAATACTAAAGATGCTAGGCGTCGACTCATTGCTTCGTGCGTCGTCCCGTCTCTTCGATTCCGGCTTGCTCTTCAATGGCTTGAGGTTGAATGGAGGTGGAGGCTGTGTTTTTGGGTATAAAACTGAGCAAAAGTCCCTTTCTGTCATCCTTTATAGTGGTGGAGGAGTTTACCAATTTTGGACACAAAATACCCAACAAGAAAACGAAATCTCGATTTTTTCGCTTCTGGCGATCGATCGCGATGAATTGCCGATCGAGCGTCAATGTATAATGGAATTAAACTTCAAAAATTTCAAGTTCGTGATCGATAGCTTAGAATTGACTGTCGATCGCCAAGATCTTCTGGTCCGTCGCGATCGATCGTGATAAAATGTGGATCGATCGCCAAATGATTAAATTTGTTCTTCAAAATACTCAGCTCCACGATCGATCGCGGAGTTGCTGCCGATCGATCGCGGAGTTCAAAACCTTCAATCTCAAGATTTCGGTCATTCTTTTAACGTGTTCGCTCGTTTGTCATTTTTTCAACATTTTTAGCTCGTTTCCTCCACTTTTATGCACTTGGACCTAGATTCCTGAAATCAATGAAAATATACCAGAAATCAATGAAAATATACCAGAAATCGTAAAATCTTCCAGAAATCCATATATAAAACACCTAAAATTCAAAGCAAAATAATGTTAAAAATCACACTTATCAACTCCCCCAAACTTAGACTTGATAATCCCCGAGCAAGCAATAAGATCAAAATGTAGAGTTCATCCTTAATACTTAAAAAAAAAAACTAACTTAGCAACTCAAATGTAAAGCTAGAAATCCCACTAACACATCAACGAGATCAATTCAAAAATCAACAAAATTGTTTTCTCATAAGCCAAGCAATACATCGCAAAATCGGAACTTGCGTGTGTGATATTGTCAATCTTGAGTTTCATACATATAATGCCAGTAAACTCAAAGTCAAGATTACTATCAAGCACTCCATAAGCCTACTTTTCAAGCACTTCTCCACTAATGTAATTATTGTAAGTAATCCAACGAGCATACAACGCAGCGGAATAATAAAATTTGGATTACTAAAACCGTGGATCTATACAAAGGGTTCATATCGGAATAGAGATAATAAGAGTCTCACCCTTGTAGCGTGTTTGAAGTAGATTCCACGTTGTAGCACCTCGAGTCACAAACAAAAGTTTGCACCTTTGTCTCTATGGTATCCACACGATCAAATCGAATAAGGGACATTCAAGAACACGTTGCTAGACTTATTCTTGAACCAAAACCAAACTCACGGTTCAAAACCGATCAACGGCGGCCAATCAAAAACACAAGCTTACGGCGGCGGCGAGAGTGAAGATGATATCGGCGGCCGAGAGTTTGAGAGTAGTGGCTAGGTTATTTTTATGAATTGTGTTCTTGACAATTGATTATAACCTTGTATTTATATTATAAGATTTAATTAAGGTTCAAGACTTTCTTAAAGTCTCATGAGCCCAAACCCATGATTTAATTAAATCCTATCATTTAAGTAAGACTCTTCTTAATTATTTAATTCATCCCATGAATTTAATTCCCTTTATCGATTTAATCTTTTGTGCGACCCGATAGGATCTTGTAATGTTGGCAGTGACATAAAATCTCATTTTACGTCACAAGCAATGAGTGGTATCTAGCAACACATCAAGGCTACCCAAATTACAAGAATGTCTTTGACTCGACATAACCTTTAGAACTTGTGATAATATTAATCATAATGTAACTTAATCCCTTTGTCCATGTGTTTAGATTGAACACGAGTCATGGAATAGTCATACTCGTATATTCAATCTCTATTTCTTGATCCCCAAGTAGAACTAGAATAAACGAATAAGCTCGATATCACATATCGACTCATTCGAGCACGACCATGCATTTTAGTCTTACTTGATCAAGGGCCCAAACACTTCTCCTGTTATATATGAGGGACAAATCCTATCTTGATCAATCAGCATCCCTCTACATAATTCGTAGTGTATCTAATAGTTGCCTTTATAGTTTACCCTGTTACAGGCAACGTTTGACAATATCAAGATACATAACTCCTTATGTTGGGATCTCTGATGATCTCAAGTCGTAAGGATTACATACATTATTATCACTATGAGAATTGCTTATGACACTCATATAACTATCCATGTAGCATTCTCATGATGAGTCTGTCCAGTACATTGTTTTCTAACATGTACCCATGTGTTGATTTGATATCTCATATCCATGAATTAATCCATCAATCAAAACATACTAGTCTCAATGTATTATCATTATCCTGATTATGATAATACTTGACTAGGGACAATCTTTAAGAATAATACAATATTATTCTAAGGACATTAACTTATATATCAATTCATATTGCACAGATATTCGAATAATATATAATAATGATTTGCCATTTATAAAATCATAATACATTGTATGTCATAAACAATCATCTAATGACTTGTCTTAGGGCATGTCCCAACAATTATTCCATAGACTTAGATCAAAATGTCTTTTAAGCTTATAATGTCAGGACTTTTGGTGTCGGTTTCAAAGAAAATGTAAGGATATCAAAGAAGAGAGTATAATTTGTAAATTTCATCTTAAAACATCTTCAATTCCCTCCTCATTTTTTTCTTTTCTTTAAATCTTGATGACCATGGGCTTTGTTAGATTTTACTAAATGTGGTCATAGGACCTCCACATGGTTCATCATCACATAACTATGCTATTTTTTCACTATGCCTTTCTTTTTCTTTTTCATTAGGCATTGATTTTTTTTTTCTTGTAATAGCCCAAAACATATTACGTGAATAACTTAATAGCCCAAAACATAGTACGTTCGTGAAATTCATTATAATCCCTTAAGGTAAGGATAAAATTTATTTTTAGCCTCATATAAAGGTCGGTATAATGAGTTTCATCAACAAAAGTCGAATGATAGTTAGTTTCCATTCTTTTTCAATTAAGCTCAAAAGTGGACACTAGTGGTTAATATACACAAGGTAGGCTTGAAAGACTCAAACGTTCCAAAGATAGTCTAATCATGTCCAAGTCAAATTCATAATTAAAAAAAATTCACCTCAAAGTGCCCTCAAATAGGTTCTAGAGTACTCTAAGATGCTCAAGACAAATCATAGTTCACAAAAATTGTCACTTTCCAACATATACTCCACTCAATCATGACTCAAGAGTGTCCAAATTATTCCTCAATTTTGAAGTACTAACTCAACCAAGGATATTCACAAACAAGTCAAAAATTTTCAAGACTCTTGTTGAGATGATGATTATTTTTCATCATGTAATACAATTGCAATTCTAATTCATTCAATTCTTAAGGTAGAACTCATTTTCTTTCAAAAAACATTTGTTGCTCAAGTACACAAGTCATACTTTAATTCACAAATAGAAGCAAGAAATAGCAAGAGAAGACATGCAATAATAATGCATGCAACAATAACGCATGCAATAACAGTAAATACTCTCTGAAACTTAAAATGTGCATTGTCATCAATATACTAGGCAGATAAAATAAAAAGGACAAAGCACATACCTGTGACGACGATCGCCAGTGATCGTCATCCTCCTCGTCGTGAGCTGGTGGGCGGTATGGTGGGAAGAGTTGTGGCTGTGGATATTGAGCGCTGGGAAATTGTTGAGCTAGGACAGATGTCCATTCAGAAGTAAAGTTCATGTATTCCATTTGGCGTTGGTGCATCATCAGCCTGATCCCGACGTATGTCAGCCTGCTCCCAGCGAATGCCAGTCTGCTCCTAGTGGATGTCAGTGATCTCGTGCTGTAGGGAGGCGAGAGTAATAGCGGTGTCATATGAGGATGGCCCTGGTATGGCATGAGTGGTCGAAGGAAGAGAGGGTTCTCTCCTGTGGCCGGAGGATGGTGGCGGGTTTGCAACCACAATGGGTGCCTTAGGTGATATGATTTCCTCAATGGGGTTCCAGACAACATCTGCTCTATTGCACAAGGCTGTAATGGTGGAAGGACAAGGCATGCCAGAAGTGGGAGGGCCACGTGTATAGTTCCATATGGATGTCTCTACAATGTGCCCGAGATCAACAGTCAATCCGGTAACGATGGCATATACTAGAGCAGCTCGGTCCTTAGTAACCTCAGAAGTATGAGTCAATGACATGACACGTGTTACAATAAAGGAGAACCAAGCATTGACCTCCTCTTTCAACTCAGATATCAGCACCAGTTGTGGCGTGCCATCGGCTGCTAGTCGTCAGTCTGTGCCCTCCACACAGATGGTGGTTAGGATCTCATCGTAATCAATGTGGTGCTTTATGTAGATGTGATATCCCCGAAATGATTAGGTGTTATTTAAACATTAATCATTGTTGTGAAAATTATGGTATTAATTCTTGTGTTGAATTGATAATATTGGGAAATGCATGTGAGGGTGCATGTGTTATATGTTGGGATTTTGGGGTTGTGGCATTATAATTTGGGGTGTGTGTTGTTTGTTTTGGTAAATCATTTTTAAATGGGAGTTGAAGTATTTTATTGAGAAAATACTATAAAATATCATGTGAGGATATTTTAATACATCGTGCTAAATACCGGGACCAAAACATAACACATCACTTAACCCCCACTCAACCACCCCCCTTGACCCATACCCTGCTGCCAGCTGCTTGCCCATGCCCCTTGCCCCATCTCCCACTCCACCTTGTCATAGCTGGAACACCTCCATTCCTCTCCCATTTTTCGTCCAACATCTGATAAGGGAGAAAAGAAAGAGATCCACCATTTTTATTGCCTGGAAATCTTCCAAAAATCGGAGCAAAAAGGGGTGAGAAACCATTATGCATTGTTGCTGCATATTATGCATTGTTGTTGCATATTGTGATGTGGAATAAAGAGGTGTATTCCACGAGTCAGGGGTGATCACAGTGAAGGTTTTAATGCTTACGCTTGACCGCTAAAAATGTGGAGCGGGAGGGGGGAGGCTCGCTTGCACATGGAGGCGGGGTATACCATACTAAGCGATGATGAGATACCGCTAGTATGAAGAAGCGAGGATGAGATACCGCTTGTTTTGAGATTGTAAAGCGAAGAAGCATTAAAATAACTGATGATGACTGACTCAAGAAAAAGAAATGATATGTCATGACATTTATTAGTGAAGCCATACATTCATATAGTGTTTTGATTATGAATTATGGTACATGGACAACCAATGGGCATTGTAAATGCGATGAAAATACAGGAAGTGTTTTGTATTTATGATTATGCATTTACGCCTTACGTATTCATATTGTGTTGTATATGGATAGCTATGTGCTCATGTGTTGGGGGTTGTCTTTGTAGGTGCTTTTGCTAAGGAGAACTAGGGTCGGGGCTGATACTTTGAGCTGTGAGGAGTGCTACTACAATAGCAGGACAGAGTTCTTATGCGTAGTCTCTACAAGTAGTAGAGTAGAACTATAGTGTCACTCCGATTGTTTTGAGAAATGTAACTATTATCTGTTGAAAATTTTATGGGTACATTTGAACTGTAAGCTCAAAATGTCAACACGATTAAATACTCTGATATTGAAATGCTTAGTTCTCTTAATCGCACCTATTAGTATCTTGAGATATCGGGGTCTCCTATTTAGTGGTATCAGAGCAGTGGTTAGATAACCAGGGAAGAGTGAAGGGTAGCCTTTAGAGACAAGTTGGTTAGGTATTCATTGTTGGGCATGTTATGCACGTGATGCATATTTTTGTATAAGTGTTATACTAACATGCTTTGAATATGATACTCTTGTTATCTAACGGCTTATACTATGAACTGCTTTTGGTATTGTTGTTAACTCTTGTGTTGCAGCATGGCGGCTATTAACCCGGAGAACCTCAATGAAGAGGTAGGGATATGGGCAGTATGAATGCTATTGTTGCTCATATAAGTCCTTTACCGCCACCTGCTGTAGGAGTGGAGCCCAGTGCACAGATGTTATTACCAGGGGAGCTCTGTTTGACACAGTTTCTGAACTTCCGTCCACCCATGTTTGAGGGGACCGAGTCTGGAGAAGGGGCCGAATGCGCCCTGTGTACGTACCGCATGGCTGAGGTTAGCCGAGTTTCAGATGGCGAAGAAGCCTTCTATGTGGTGGAAGACCACTGTGATAGAGCTGAGGGCCCAAGGTATGGTAGTGGACTGGACTATATTCAGGACCCAATTTCTTAACCGGTATTTTTCTGCCGCTGCCAGACAAGTCAAGGAGGACGAGTTCACTAATTTGAAGCAGGGCAACATGTCAGTTTCAGACTTTGCTTTGCAGTATTCCTCACTGTTGAGGTATGTCCCCCATATCGCTGTGAGCAGCCATGCGAAGATGAGGCATTTCCTGAAGGGACTGAGGCCAGAATTGTTTGATCGGGTTGTTTCCAACAACCCCAGCTCTTTTGATGACGCCCTGACTAGGGCAGAGCTGGCAGAGATTGCAGTGGGAGCATATAAGGACGTTGTACCCTCTTCCGTGCCATCACAGAGGCCTATTACTGATAGTTTGAAACCACGAGGGGATCGGTTCAAGGCTCGTGGAGCCTCATCATCTTCCAGATTTAGCGGGAAGAAATCTCAGAGTCAGAAGCAGAGCAATCGAGGACCTACACAGGGGAGTAAGGCAGGAGGGGACAAGTGTGACCGCTGTGGAGGATTTCACTTGTCACGTGACTGCCGAGGCTGTTATGTTTGTGGCAAGTTGGGCCACTTAGCTCGGAATTGCCCCAATCGGGCAAGTCAGGCAGACTCAGGGCCGAATATGCCAAGATTTGATGCTAGGACGGCACCACCGAGGCAGCAGTTTGTGCCTCGACCACAGGAAGGTCAGGCGATAGGACCACCGCAGGGACAAGTGTATGCACTGACTAGGGAGCAGGCTGAGGCAGCCCCGGAGGAGGTCATTGCTGGTACGTGTCATTTATTTACGTACCCTGCATTTATTTTGGTAGATACAGGTGCTTCTCATTCTTTCGTATCTGTTGCTTTTGTAGAGAGACACCACTTGTGCTCGTCTCTGTTATCCACGCCTCTCATGGTCTCGACACCCACGGGAAAGCATGTGATTGCAAATTGACTGTTATCTGATTGCCTCATTTATTTTGAGGGCAATGATCTGAGGGCCGATCTGATTCAGTTCGAGATGGCAGACTTTGACTGTATTATCGGCATTGATGTGTTGAGCAGATACCGAGATGTGGTAGATTGCCGACAGAGGATGGTACGTTTTCTATCGGAACAGGGGTTCCAGTGGACTTTTTATGGGGACGGCTCTCGTCCAAGGATTCCAGTGATCTCAGGGTTAAGATGTCGCGGTTATTGGAACGTGGCCACACTGGGTACCTTATTTATGTCGTGAATGCATCAGAAGAGAAGGAAGTGAGAGCCGAGGACATTCCAGTTGTGGCGGAGTTCATTGATGTATTCCCAGACGAGATTCCGGGGTTTCCGCCTGTCAGGGATGTTGAGTTTGCCATTGAGCTGCTGCCAGGGACTTCTGCTATTTCTCGTGCCCCTTACAGGATGGCACCGGCAGAGCTGAGAGAACTGAAGGTACAGTTACAGGAGCTCCTCGACAAGGGATACATTCGTCCTAGTGTATCGCCTTGGGGTGCACCAGTTTTGTTCGTGAAAAAGAAGGATGGTTCAATGCGTCTGTGCAATGACTACAGGCAACTGAACAAGGCCACAGTGAAGAACAGATATCCACTTCCGAGGATTGATGACCTGTTCGATCAGCTTCAGGGTACAGAGGTGTACTCAAAGATAGACTTGAGGTCAGGCTATCATCAGGTGTGGGTTAGAGCAGGCGATGTCCAAAAGACGGCTTTTAGAACTCGGTATGGGCACTACGAGTTCTTAGTGATGCCATTCGGAGTGACAAATGCACCTGCAGTTTTTATGAGCTTGATGAACAGAGTATTTCAGGAGTACCTCGATCAGTTTGTGATCGTATTCATTGATGACATCCTCGTATACTCAAGGAGTGAGGAGGAACATGCCGATCATTTGAGGACAATACTTCAGATTCTCAGAAATCATCAGTTGTACGCCAAACTCAGCAAGTGTGAGTTTTGGCTGAGCAGTGTATCATTTTTGGGCCATATCATATCACGAGAGGGGATATCAGTAGACCCGAGGAAGATAGAGGCAGTTATGGATTGGTCTACTCCTACTTCAGTCAGTGAGATTCAGAGTTTTCTTGGGTTGGCTGGCTATTACCGACGTTTCGTCGAGGGTTTCTCAAAGATCGCCAAGCCACTTACACAGCTGACTCAGAAGGGAGTTCCATTCCTTTGGTCGGAAACTTGTGAGCAAAGCTTCCAGGAGTTGAAGCACAGATTGACTTCAGCGCCAGTTTTGGTAATTCCCAGGGAGAACAAAGGATTCGTTCTCTAGACCGACGCATCGCTTCAGGGTTGAGGATGCGTGCTGATGCAGGATAAGAACGTTGTGGCTTACGCTTCGAGACAATTGAAGCCACATGAGACGAGGTATCCGGTCCATGATCTGGAGCTAGCAGCTATAGTGTTCGCCTTGAAGATATGGCGACACTACTTATACGGTACCTCATTCACCATCTTCACTTATCACAAAAGCCTGAAGTTCTTGTTTACACAGGCTGAGCTGAACATGAGACAGAGGAGATGGATGGATCTGCTGAAGGATTATGATTGTGAAATCCTATACCATCCCGGGAAAGCAAACTTGACAGCCGACGCTTTAAGTCGGAAGGTGAGGAGCACAGCAGAGGATGCCATGTGTCTATCAGCTATGTTGGGCTCCTACTGCCATTTGGGATTTGATTATGATGTGTCTACTTCACCAGTACAGGTTTTGACCTTGTTAGCTGAACCTGCTATTTATGATCACATTAGGAAGGCTCAGGGGACCGATGCAGAGGTTCAGAGATGGATGTCAGTGGTTCATTCAGGGCAGCCATCGAGATTCAAAGTGGCTGAGGACGGTTCTCTAAGACTTGGCGACAGATGGGTGGTTCCACATACACCCGAGTTGCGTCAGGGTATATTACAGCGAGCTCATTGCAGCAGGATGAGTGTCCACCCGGGCGGGAAAAAGATGTATAAGGATCTACGCAGCCAGTTCTGGTGGAGGCGTATGAAACAAGATGTCACCTCATTCGTCAAGAGATGTTTGATCTGTCAACAGGTGAAGGCTGAGAGGCAGAGGCCTGGAGGTGAGCTAAGGAGCTTGGAGATACCACAGTGGAAGTGGGAGCACATATCCATGGACTTCGTGACCCACTTACCAATGACTATTTCGGGTTTTGATGCCATCTGGGTAGTCGTGGACAGATTGACTAAGAGTGCTCATTTCATTCCCTACTGTATGACCTTCACGTACTTGAGGATGTCACAGTTATATATCAGAGATGTGGTGAGACTGCATGGGATCCCTGTTTCGATTGTGTCTGATCGAGATCCGCGGTTTACATCTCACTTTTGGGAGGGTCTTCAGTCAGCTCTAGGTACAGAGTTGAGGTTGAGCACAGCCTATCACCCTCAGACGGACGGACAGACCGAGCGTACAATACAGACGCTCGAAGATATGTTGAGAGCTTGTGTGCTAGAGTTCGACACTTCATGGCAGGACTCGATAGCCTTGGTGGAGTTCTCTTACAACAACAGCTACCAGGCAAGTATACATATGGCTCCTTTCGAGGCCCTCTATGGTAGGCGTTGTAGGTCACCCTTGTGTTGGGATGACGGGGATCGTAAATCAGTCGGAGGACCAGATTTGATCCGGGAAATGGAAGAAAAGGTAAAAGTGATAAGGCAAAAGATGAAGGCAGCTCAGGACAGACAGGCAGCGTATGCCAATCAGCGGCGTAGGCCGTTGGAGTTTCAGTTGGGCGACAGAGCCTTTCTGAAGATCTCACCTTTTAGAGGTGTGGTACGGTTTGGTATGCGGGGGAAGTTATCCCCGAGATATGTGGGGCCATACGAGATCTTGCAGCGTGTGGGTACTCTGGCTTACCGGTTAGCTTTACCGCCCTCTCTGTCTGGCATTCACGATGTATTTCATGTGTCTATGTTGCGGAAGTACGAGCCAGATCCTTCTCATGTGTTGCAGCCTTCTGAGGTTCAGATTGAGTCAGATGTTTCCTATGTTGAGCGGCCTATCAGGATTTTAGATAGGGCAGATCGCAGACTGAGAAACAAAGTTATTCCTATGATCAAGGTTCAGTGGGATCGTAGGGGTGTCGAGGAGGCCACGTGGGAGACAGAGCGACACATGGTGCAGCACTATCCAGAGCTGTTTTCTGGTATGCGTTTATGTTTTGTTTTACTTCATGTTGGTAAGCATGCTGATTTCGAGGACGAAATCTTATAAGTAGGGGAGTATTGTGATATCCCCGAAATGATTATGTGTTATTTAAACATTAATCATTGTTGTGAAAATTATGGTATTAATTCTTGTGTTGAATTGATAATATTGGGAAATGCATGTGAGGGTGCATGTGTTATATGTTGGGATTTTGGGGTTGTGGCATTATAATTTGGGGTGTGTGTTGTTTGTTTTGGTAAATCATTTTTAAATGGGAGTTGAAGTATTTTATTGAGAAAATACTATAAAATATCATGTGAGGATATTTTAATACATCGTGCTAAATACCGGGACCAAAACATAACACATCACTTAACCCCCACTCAACCACCCCCCTTGACCCATACCCTGCTGCCAGCTGCTTGCCCATGCCCCTTGCCCCATCTCCCACTCCACCTTGTCATAGCTGGAACACCTCCATTCCTCTCCCATTTTTCGTCCAACATCTGATAAGGGAGAAAAGAAAGAGATCCACCATTTTTATTGCCTGGAAAGCTTCCAAAGATCGGAGCAAAAAGGGGTGAGACCATTTCTGGGTTTGAAATTTAGTTGTTGAGTTCATACTTTTGTTGGTGTGAAAAATGGCATGTTAGCTTAGGTTTCTTAAAACCTTCGATTTAAATGCTTACATGGTGTTGTTATGTAGCTCTCAGTATTTTTCCTTATGTATTTTACATGTTTATGTTGAGGAAATAAGCATGTAAAGTAGGGTGTTCGGAAATCTGGGTAGGAGTATGCCCTGTTTTTCTGGAAAATGTGGACTGGGAGTGATTTTGAGGAGGTGATATTATGCATGTTAGATGGGTTTTAGGGTAAACCTTTGATGTGAAAATATGCATGGTAGTTTTGTGAAGCCTTTGGCATTTTTATTCGAGCAATATTCATGACTTATGTGGTAGATTTCATTGCTTGAAAGTGGGTACTCAAAAATCTGGGCAAGAAAATGCTCTGTTTTTCGAAAAAGTTGGTTGAGTACTGATGTTATATGGTGCTTTTAATGCATGTGGGTTTGTGGTTGGGATATATATCTTGTATGATTACACTCAGGATAGTGTATTGTAGCTACTAGCATGTTTGTTTAGGCATGTTGTATGTCTTACATGTTAGAATGAAAGGTGTGAAAATCAGTGTTGAGCATTCTGGAAAATGTCGCGCACAGACCATGTGGCGATCGATGGCCACAAATGGCGCGATCGATCGCCGAGGTCCAGTAGCCAAAATCAAAGGCACGCGATCGATCGCCATGAATGGCGCGATCGATCGCCATGGGACAGTGGAGTTTGGCGATCGATCGCCAAGTGGTAGCGATCGATCGCCAGAGGCAAAGTTTTGAAATATTGATATTTTGTTGGATTTTTGATTTTGGATCATATATTGGCATCTAATATTGTGTTGTACACTGGTGTAGAGCCTTCACAGACGGCTACACAACGCAGGGGATAGAGTCCCACCACACACTACATTTTGGAAAGGTACGTAAGCGACGTACGGGCATCCCAACGGTAACATGTACTTATGTTTGTCTGTTTGACACATGATGAATGCAATGTGATGCATTAAGAGTTGATACATGTTATTATGCATTGTTGTTGCATATTATGCATTGTTGTTGCATATTGTGATGTGGAATAAAGAGGTGTATTCCACGAGTCAGGGGTGATCACAGTGAAGGTTTTAATGCTTACGCTTGACCGCTAAAAATGTGGAGCGGGAGGGGGGAGGCTCGCTTGCACATGGAGGCGGGGTATACCATACTAAGCGATGATGAGATACCGCTAGTATGAAGAAGCGAGGATGAGATACCGCTTGTTTTGAGATTGTAAAGCGAAGAAGCATTAAAATAACTGATGATGACTGACTCAAGAAAAAGAGATGATATGTCATGACATTTATTAGTGAATCCATACATTCATATAGTGTTTTGATTATGAATTGTGGTACAGGGACAACCAATGGGCATTGTAAATGCGATGAAAATACAGGAAGTGTTTTGTATTTATGATTATGCATTTACGCCTTACGTATTCATATTGTGTTGTATATGGATAGCTATGTGCTCATGTGTTGGGGGTTGTCTTTGTAGGTGCTTTTGCTAAGAAGAACTAGGGTCGGGGCTGATACTTTGAGCTGTGAGGAGTGCTACTACAATAGCAGGACAGAGTTCTTATGCGTAGTCTCTACAAGTAGTAGAGTAGAACTATAGTGTCACTCCGATTGTTTTGAGAAATGTAACTATTATCTGTTGAAAATTTTATGGGTACATTTGAACTGTAAGCTCAAAATGTCAACACGATTAAATACTCTGATATTGAAATGCTTAGTTCTCTTAATCGCACCTATTAGTATCTTGAGATATCGGGGTCTCATAGTAGACCAAGTAGTCATCTTTCATGATGGTTGGAATGTGGTAGATGCTATTTATAGCGGTGTAATAAAAAGGAATGGACTGCTGCCGGACAGTGACTTTGCTGGCATCGAGATGGGTCTTTGTCCGTAGATTGGAGTAAATCTCCCGTACAAGAGGGACCACAACATCTTGTGGTTGCTGGACAAATGTGAACTAGTCTAGTCTCATTGCTTCTCTAATCATGGCACAGTCTAGAGTACCGATATCCATCCCTCGCTCCCTGTGAGGGGCGTTTTCTGGTACACCTCATAAAAGTCAGCGGCTTCCATGTTGCTAAACTTGAATGAATCAAATGGTTGTGAAGAGAAAGCCCCATGCTTCTGTTTCTTTTTAGGTGTCATACATTTGACAATAGATACACCACCACTCCCACAACAACAAAATCCAAGGTATTTGCAAATCACCAACACCACACTCTCCAATAATAAGATTAAACAACTTCCCCCCAAACTTAGCAAGAACACAATCCCAATTCAACCAACATTCACAAAGATATACATATTCATCAACACCCAATCATTATATGTAGCACACATGATATTCCATGTAGAATTAAGCCAAAATACCTCAAAAAAATCAAAACTTGTAGGCTGGGTAGTTCTTGGCTGCAATGGCTTCCGCTTGATGTGTAGTATGCCCAAATCCACTCCTCCTTGGAAATTCCTGTAAATAATCGAACTTGGATGTGAGAATTGATGATTGTGTTGAAAAGAGAGTGAAGAAATTGGGGTTGAATTGGTGAAAATGAGTTGAATTTGGTAATTTGGGGGAGAAGGGTTCGAGATTCTAGTGTGTGAAGTGTGTGTGAGAAGTGCTGATTTCGTTTTTAAAAAACAAAAAATTTTCCTCCGCGATCGATCGCCGTGTTCTAGTGATCGATCGCCAAAACTCAAGGCCCGAATTTTATTATTATTATTTTTATTTTATTTTTTTATTTTTTAAAATGAGAGAGATGGTAGACGTGGCATTATTATTGTTGAGCCTTAAACGCATGGTTGCGTTTAATGCGTTAATTAATCCCCGGTTTATCTTTGAGTTTTGATGATCAACAAAACTTGTGTTTGTTGTATTAATATATCTACTTAGTGTGCAGATTAAGTGATGAAAAGTGGATTGGAATGAAGAAAATCGATTGTGCATGTTGTGGGCTGGATCGCCCCAGGCGATGGTGACCATCGCTCCAGGCGATGGTGACCATCGCCCCAGGCAGTCAGGAGCGACATCGCCCCGCACATCGACTGAAGCGACGCCGAGGCATGCGCGGGCATGCGCGCAGGGGGAGATTGCCCGAGGCGATGGCATTGAACGCCTGAGGCGATGGCACGAACGCCTGAGGCGATGGATGGTTCGTTGAGGAGATGAAGTTTTTGGACATGCTGAGGCTACGGCCTTGATTTTTGCTCTGGATCGCCGAAGGCGATAGACTCATCGCCTGAGGTGATGTGCGTGATTTGGTGACCGTTGGGGCGCGGCGATGGTGATCGCCCGAGGCGATCGAGGAGTGATTTCAGCCTTTTGTGTAGCAACGGCTAGTGGGAGCCTAGGGGGCCTCCTACACTATAAATATTGATGCTTTGGAGCATTTTGAAGCTAAGAAACAAGTCTACAAACTTCTACAAAGACTTGATCATTTTGAATTCATATTGCATTGCAATCTCCATACATTGTTGTTGTATTGGAGCTTGTAATTCTTTTCTTTGTTAGAGTCTTGTGTTTCTTCGTGTGAGTACACCGTGAAGGTGTTTGTTGGTTTTATTGTAAAGGTCCTCCAACACCAAAGCAAGTTGGAAAATTGTAAAGTCGCCAACAAGTAAAGTTGGTGCATGTGCTGTGGCTATCCTTGGAGCCCTTAAGGCCAAGAAGACTCGTGAAGAGTGTTGGTAGCTCGGGAAGAGTATTGTGCTCGGGAAGAGCTTGTGTACTCGGGAAGAGTATTGTGCTCGGGAAGAGCTTGTGTACTCGGGAAGAGTAGTGTGCTCGGGAAGAGCTTTGTAAACTCGGGAAGAGTTGTTGTGTGGCTAACTTGGAGCCCTTAAGGCCAAGACCAATTGTTCTAGTGGAACCTTGGAGGTTATCTAACCGGGAAGAGGAGACGTAGGCGATTCATCGCCGAACTTCTATAACAAATATCTTGTATTTTATTGCTTTAATTCCTTTACGCATTTATTTATTTTGTTCCTTTTATTTATCGATTGACTTAAGGCTTCCGCAAGCGCAAAACTCTTTTAGTTTTGCAAACTCATTTTAAAACGCTAAAGTAGCCAAGGAATCTCATTCACCCCCCCTCTTCGATTCCAACAAGTGGTATCAGAGCCATTTGATTTTTGTTTTTAAATCAAATTTTTTATATGGCTAATCTAGCAAATGAGTTTGCTCAAGGTCAATCGACAAATAGGCCTCCGCTTTTCACGGGTGATAACTACGGTTATTGGAAGAATAGAATTTCTCTATACATCCAATCCGTAGATTATGATCTATGGAAAATCATTGAGAAAGGTCCACATACTCCTTTAAGGATGTTGGGGGAATAAGTGTTCCCAAATAAATGGACGACTTCACAAAAGCGGATATGATGTTAATTTCTCAAAATGCTAAAGCTATTAATATTTTGCATTGTGCTTTAGATATGAAGGAGTACAACCGGATCTCATTGTGCTCAACCGCTAAGGAAATATGGGACAAATTGAAAATTTGTCATGAAGGAACAAATCAAGTGAAGGAAACAAAGATTGATCTTCTACAACTCAAATATGAGACATTTGAGATGGAGTCCGGAGAAGAGGTGGATTCAATGTTTAGGAGGCTCACCCAAATTATCAACGAGCTTGCTCAACTTGGAGAGAAGTACCCTCCAAAGCAAATATGGAGGAGAGCCCTAAGAGCATTGCCTAAGGAATGGGACGCAAAGAGAACCGCCATCATTGAGTCAAACAAAGGAGAAAATGCATCCCATGGTCTTGATGAGCTCCATGGCACATTGGTGACCCATGAGCTTGAAGTGTCAACAAGAAGAGAAATAAAGGAGGAGGATAGATCCAAAAGAAATGGGATTGCCTTGGTTGGAAGGAAAGACCATTCCGATGATGAAGAAGATGATGATGATGAAGAAATGATCTTGTTCACAAAGAAGTTCAAGAAGCTCTTCAACAAACATAGCAAGTCAAAGGCCTCTAGTGCTACCAAACAAGAATCCAAAAATAAGGTAACTTGTTATAATTGTCAAGAAAAAGGCCATTATGCTAACAAATGTCATAGGAAGAAGAATGAGGACAAAGGGAAGAAGAAGGCGTTTATAGCCACATGGAGTGATAGCGACTCCGATGAAGAAGAAGCCACAAATCTTTGTTTAATGGCGCTTGGAGATGATGGAGATGAAAGCGACGATGATGTACCTTCATTTAATGAGTTATTAGATTCATATCATGAACTTATTGATGCTCTTGGCAAAACCAAGATGAGTAACAAATTACTCAAACTTGAGATTGCTTAGAAAGATGAAGAAAATACTTCATTGAACAATGAATTAAATTCTTTAAAGATGTCTTTTTGCAAATATAGTGAAAGTAGTCAAAATATGAGTGAATTGCTTGGCTTACAACGTTGTAGCTTTGACAAAGCCGGGTTAGGCTACTCAAGCAAATCAAAAACTTTTTCTAGCTTATTGGCCAAAGCAAAGCATGATCATCCTACTTGTAACTATTGTTGTAAAAATGGTCATACCAAGAACAAATGTAGATTTGCTAAAATCCAATACCAACCTAACAAGAGGTGGAAATGGATTCCAAAGGTGCCATTGAAAGCTAACCATCAAGGACCCAAAAATCAAATGGGTACTAAAGATCCTCCTATTGTTAATTTGTTTTGTAGGGACAACAATGGAATGGAGGATGAAGACATAAGCAACTCAAAGGAGGAGTTTGTATTATTCACCTCGATAGAAGAGGCGCGAGGCATATGACCAATGACAAGAACGCACTCTAGTCATCGGAGGTAAAATTTATTTTATACATTTTAAAAGAGCAATTCAAAATTTAATTGGCACAAATTAATTATGACCAATAAATATGAAGCTCAATATTCATTGTAGTAAAATGGATAACCCCTTAGCATATGCACATATAAATTGTTCTATTGCATGATGTATGCTTATCCTTTTATAATATGTCCTTGATTCAAATTTGAATATGTTATGTGAAATTGTGCAATTATGTGATTTAGGATGCTATAAGTGTTTAGATGCTTAATCTTTGATATAATGCTATCATGACCTTAATAATCTTATTAAATGTTGGTTTGAGAATTATAATTTTTTTTGGGCATAGTTTCATGAACTCTTGGTAGAACATATGCACACTTTGCAATGTTTAGAATTCATGGTTGATTGCCTTAAACTCATGTGTATTTCACTAATTGATTTGATCTAATAGCTATTACATGCTTGGTGAGGACCATGTGTAAAATTGTTAAAATATGGCTATGTGTCAACATATTTGAGCTATGTTTATTTAAATTTTATGTTTTTTGATTATCACAAAAAGAGGGAGAATTTTGTGATAAACTTGAACCTTAATACATGCATAGATTGAGGGGGAGAGCTTGTATATGCATGGTTTGAGGGGGAGAGTTATTTACCTTATGATTTACTTGATAACTTGTATGTGTTATGCAATTGTTAAGGGGGAGTCATTTTTACTCACATTTCATGCATATTACTTATTCAAGTTTATCAAGTTTTGTGATCATCAAAAAGGGGGAGATTGTTGAGCCTTAAACGCATGGTTGCGTTTAATGCGTTAATTAATCCCCGGTTTATCTTTGAGTTTTGATGATCAACAAAACTTGTGTTTGTTGTATTAATATATCTACTTAGTGTGCAGATTAAGTGATGAAAAGTGGATTGGAATGAAGAAAATCGATTGTGCATGTTGTGGGCTGGATCGCCCCAGGCGATGGTGACCATCGCCCCAGGCGATGGCAGCCTAGGAGCGACATCGCCCCACACATCGACTGAAGCGACGCCGAGGCATGCGCGGGCATGCGCGCAGGGGGAGATTGCCCGAGGCGATGGCACGAACGCCTGAGGCGATGGATGGTTCGTTTGAGGCGATGAAGTTTTTGGACATGCTGAGGCTACGACCTTGATTTTTGCTCTGGATCGCCTGAGGCGATAGACTCATCGCCTGAGGCGATGTGCGTGATTTGGTGACCGTTGGGGCGCGGCGATGGTGATCGCCCGAGGCGATGTCTGAGGCGATCAATGAGTGATTTCATCCTTTTGTGTAGCAACGGCTAGTGGGAGCCTAGGGGGCCTCCTACACTATAAATATTGATGCTTTGGAGCATTTTGAAGCTAAGAAACAAGTCTACAAACTTCTACAAAGCCTTGATCATTTTGAATTCATATTGCATTGCAATCTCCATACAGTGTTGTTGTATTGGAGCTTGTAATTCTTTTCTTTGTTAGAGTCTTGTGTTTATTCGTGTGAGTACACCATGAAGGTGTTTGTTGGTTTTATTGTAAAGGTCCTCCAACACCAAAGCAAGTTGGAAAATTGTAAAGTCGCCAACAAGTAAAGTTGGTGCATGTGTTGTGGCTATCCTTGGAGCCCTTAAGGCCAAGAAGACTCGTGAGAGTGTTGGTAGCTCGGGAAGAGCTTTGTGTACTCGGGAAGAGCTTGTGTACTCGGGAAGAGTATTGTGCTCGGGAAGAGTTTGTGTACTCGGGAAGAGTAGTGTGCTCGGGAAGAGTTGTTGTGTGGCTAACTTGGAGCCCTTAAGGCCAAGACCAATTGTTCTAGTGGAACCTCGGTTGGAGGTTATCTAACCGGGAAGAGGAGACGTAGGCGATTCATCGCCAAACTTCTATAACAAATATCTTGTCTTTTATTGCTTTAATTCCTTTACGCATTTATTTATTTTGTTCCTTTTATTTATCGATTGACTTAAGGCTTCCGCAAGCGCAAAACTCTTTTAGTTTTGCAAACTCATTTTAAAACGCTAAAGTAGCCAAGGAATCTCATTCACCCCCCTCTTCGATTCCAACAATTATTGAGAGAATCACTTCAACAGAAAAATATAGTGAATCCACTGACAAAGCCTTTACAAATTACAATGATTCGCGTCTATCAGACATCTTGAGAAGATGGTCTTGAGACACATGAGTAGTTGGATTTGGAAAGTGAAAGATATTGTTGTCATATGTGATTAAGTAAATCAATAGTTGATTGATTATACTTATAATCTTATTATGACAAATCTTTATTTGAATATTATGGTGACCATGAAATACTTCTCGACTGCGATTTCTAAATATTCCTGGTCGATGAGCCTTCCAAATGAGATGTCGATGTATGCTCGTTAGCGACAAGTATTAATTATGTGTCTAGTGTAGTGCACCGTGTTTCATCGAGGTTGGCTTGGAGAAGTCAGCACACATGAATAGGTGCTCATTAGAAATGAGTTCACTGAACGACCCTACTCGGAATTCTATAAGTGGTTACTATTTGTCGAGTATAGAAATTCTAGAAATAGTTGTGCACCATTACTCCTCGTGACCCGAGGCGTCATTGAGGTCTTGACAGATAGCTGTGTACTTTGATTTAATGACTGATCACATGCGGGTCATAAAGTTGTTATTTTGGGTATTCAGTGATGCTGTCAGAGGTCTATGATTGTCGTTGAGGATTCACCAATGGTCTTGATGAACCAGGATGTCCTATGTGTTTTTCTGTATATGATTCAAGGAATCTCTGGCCATATTGGGTAGTGCTTGTGAAAAAAGAGTTTTTCATATAGACACACAATGAATCATATAAACGTGAAACAAATACATATTCATTGAAATCATAAGGGGTCTCGATCAACCAATGCCCTTGATTCAATCGGAACATATTGAGTGAAAGGAATGTACTACACACTAACTATGGCTGAAAGATTCTCGTACGTTGCTAGTCATTTGTATCTAGGTCTTCGTGAAGCACAAATGCTATACGCTACCCACGATCGGTAGGTTGTTGCTGGTTATATTTCGGCCATTGCCTATTAAAGGAGTTTAATTGACAATGGGGCATTCAGGGTAAGCCCAAAGAAGTTGTTTGACTTCTAAAATCACAAAGGTTGTGATCCTACTGCTATGATACACTTGAGCCTCGCTGGGTCACAAGCAACTTGCCGCATATCTACCGATGAGAGTTGAGGCTTATATGATAAGTGCTCAAGATTGTGTGATTGATATTCAAGAGATGAGTTTAATTTTTGAAAGCTCCTCACTTTAGTGGAGTTTATATGTTTGGAAATGTTCCATCTATAGAAAGCTCTAAAATTAAAAAGTATGATATATTTATCTCATAATTATGTACGTACGTTGTATATCAAGTTATTCAATTGGATTGACCTACTTGGATTATGAGTTTAGTGCTCATGTGTTGGCTTTTAGGCAAGTGAGTGATTGTTAGCATATTTGCCCTACAAGCCAAATGTTGGCATGTTAGGCTTTATACACCCAAATGTGACTCAATGACCCTATAAATAAGTCATTCTAATTTCTGAGAAGATTTTAAAAAGACTAACACCAAACTAGCACTGACGTTGAGATCGTGGATCGGTCAGGTTGTTGGACTCGAGGGATCACCGCCATCATATTCACGTCGGTGAACGGTAATCTCTTTTCGTGCATTTATATTCGATTTATGCATGTTTTAGTATATGAATCAATCACGATCGATCCGTCCCCGGGTTAGATCTGTTTATGTTTTATTCCGCTGCGTTTGGACTGACGCCGGGGTACGGAAACCCAACGATATCTTACCAAAGCATTGCCCACAACTAAGTTTAGACATTGTCTGGATTTAGTGAATATTCGAAGGAACTGGTGCCATTGGGGGCTGGTTGGAAGGTATGATATCATAGGATAGTTGTTATTTTTTGACTTGGATAATTGGCTATGTGCTCATTTACCTATTTGTCCTTTGTTATGTTTTGTCTTGCTTTGTTTTTCTTTTAATATGACAGGATGCATTTGGACCATCCAACAAAGGGTTAGATCCAACGATTGTGATGGTGAGAAGAATGCACAATCTCTGGTCATTTAAACTGGGAGATGAAAACAGAAAAAAGAGGCAGAGAGAGCGGTTTCGAAGAAGAACGGGTAGAAGAGAAAAGTGAGCAGAGGCTTTTTCCTTCCGGGAGTTCTTCGAAGGCGCACCGAGAGGAAATGCATGAGCGATAGGAATTCTATTGATAGGAAACACACTCTGATAAATCTTGTGGAATTTTCTCTTGCAAACATTGGCATAGAAGGATAGATTGAGAAAGATTATAAGTGGGTTTGTAATATGAATATTGCTCTTGGATTGGTGCTTAATAGAATTGCCCCTCCCGTAGATGTAGCCAGGTTGAAGGCCGAACCACGTAAATCCAGTGTACTTCTTTCCTTGCTATTATTTCTTATTCTTGCTGCTGTTTGGCATTCTGCGTGCGTGCATTCTTGCTGCTTAAAAGAGAGGTATCACTTTACTGATTGTACTAAAAGAATGATTCTGATATGTGCTTGATTTCTTACTGTTCTTGATCGATTTATACGTCAACGAGTAAGAAGCATAGGAGTTGATTTATTGATGCAAGAATTGAAGCATTTCTTTATCGTGAATTAAGCCCATAATGCATGCGTGAGTGGTGAAGACAAGATAACAATTCTTTAATCCAACAATTCATACAGTTGAGTATGCTTTAGTTCACATTGGAATTGGAATCTTGTTCAGTGCAAAATCTTGATACGCAATCATTTCTGCAGATTATAAATGTACAGAAAACATAGTTGCATAATTTTGGATTTATGCTTCTGAATAGAAGTGATTTTGGTACTCAAAAGAAATTAGTTGCAACTAGTATATAGATATATCGATTTAGATTAGTGCGATCGGGTCGGATTAACAACAATATATGGCATCTACACAACTTAATTATGACATCAGTCAAATGCACCAACACAGAATAACAATATCATTGAGTAAGACATACATGCATCTCACAGACGAGCCACAACTATTTTAAACTATCATATGATAACTTTATTTCAAGTGACAATGACTTATATATCTCAAACTCAACTTCTCATAGTCATATCTCAAACTCTAACGTCTAGGACTGACACCTGTTTTAACAGAAGCAGCCCCAAAAGGGGTGAGCACACACCATCAACAATAACAGCATAAACATAAAATATATTGTCAACAGTATAATGATAAGTGCATTTTTGCACTTATATTTTATTCTTTCTTATACTTTTATTTTGGTATTCGAGCAGAATTACGTTCTTTTGTTGTCATTTTTGTTGTTTTGTAGGAATTCAAGAAATGGAATATTTTATGGTAAATAGATGATGAGAATGACATAAATGTGACAATAATTCAAATTGGGACTGAAAAGTGAAAATATCATACACCGGGCAGAATACATGGCGCTGTGACGCCACATATATTATGAATTTATTTGATAATTTTCGGGAGCAATCAAATGGGGGTGATATACACGGATATTAACTGAAATAGAAGGAGGGGAAGCGAAAAAAAAGGGTCACGTGAAGAGCAATTCACGTACAAACTTCACAAAAAAGAGACTGGATACACGCATACAGAACAATTCACGTACAGATGGAGAGAGGGGACGCAAGCGAGAGATTAGAGAAGATTTATTAGGGGAAGAAAAAGAGAAAAACAAGGGGAAGCTTTACGTGAGGATTTCACGTAAATTCTGAGAGCAAACTAAGAAAAATTCACTTGAGCTAGTGAAAGGGGAAGAGAGCAATTCGAGGCGGCGTGCTTACACCGAAAGACAAACATTTTGACAACGGAGAAGACGACGGCGACTATCGGAGACGGAGGGCCATCATCCAATCCGTTTGATTATCTCTTCCTTTATGTTTATGATGATTAAGAACATGTCTATGCGTTTCTTTAATTTCATGAACTAATTTATTATTTTAGAGTTAGACGAATCTTGACTTGAAACTATGTCGTTGATTATTGATTGAATATATTTTGGTTTTTCGTTTGGTTTATTTGTGATCCCTGATTTGAATGCGTTTCATTTAACTGATCACTAGTTGGATCGTCATATTTATTTAGGATCTATCACTCGAGAGAGGGAGTTTTGAATAGGACCGTAGGAATTTACATCGTTGGAAGTTTATGTAGTCAAGAGACGTATAACTCCAGCGAAGCCATAGAACGAATCTAGCGCTATTGAAATTGTTTAATAATTTATCTTAGGTGGACACATCAAGATGATTGTTGAATCATAATTTCTATTTAACACTCGAGAGAGGTAATAGAACAACATAGGATTCGTGGTTAATAAATTAGGAGAACACGACATAGTGGATAGTTGAGTGAAGTCAAGCCTCTAGAATCCGTTCTCATTGATTTTCTCCACTTAAATTCTTCATATTACTAATTTATTTTATTTAGTAGATTAGTTTAATAATTATGTATTGATTGTCTAGATAAAGTTGAGACTATTCTAATTACAGTACTTGGTATAATTTAATTTTCAATCATGTGGGTTCGACATCCGTACTTTCAAATTCTTATACTAAAACTTGACACCGTACACTTGCGGTACGTTTTACACGCATCATATAACAAGCTGGAAATATAAACAGAATTAATAATAATAATACGAATATTTCTTGATTGTTTCGGTAACTCAATTCCCCAACATCAAATCAAAATCCATCATCACCTCAACCATATCACAGCCGATGTGCAAATCAATATAGTGGCAACATCAAGCCAAGTGTACAACATCGTCACATCATCATTGCGACCCATCATATATAACCGATATAGCGACAACACCTATCCTCTTATACCACATCGTCGCATCATCATTGCGACCCATAATATATAATCGATATATTGGCAACACCAAGACTACTATACCCCATCACCGTATTATCATTTGTGATCCATCATATATAATCGATATAGTGGCAATACTAAACATATTATACAACATCATCGCTCCCCTACTACTGATACAATCAACAACAACAAATATTAACATATCACCCATTCTGGCGACCCGGAACATCGTCATTCATTCCATTCATCAACCTATATATCAGAATTTAACAATGAAATGAATATCAGTATATGCTCGTACACAACACGCAACTGATAGTCAGTAATAAAATGCTATTCCTGACTTCCGAGGCTCGTGAAGTGTCTATTGCAATTGAACAATTCAATATTAGCCCATGACTATAACATCGACATATAATTACAGCTTCTAATCACATTTTCAATAGCCTCAAAATAACTTCATTAAAATTATAAAACTTTATTAGTTGCGCTTTTCAACTAACATTACAGACCGGTATATTTAAAACGTCACCATTTATTGCCACTAAATAACTTGGCTAACCAAAAACTATCGCAAATACAAAATATTGGTGTCGAACTGTAGCTCTTACCTCACTGATTCCGAACATATAATTTATTTTATCAAAACTCGAACAAATCGAACATAGCGATGTTTTTTTGTAAAATTTGAAATCCTTAGTTCCTCGCCTCTGTTTCTCTATGGAAGAGAATTCACGTTTTGTGAATTCTTATTTACATACTTAACTTATATATAATATAATATTAATTATTTATTATTAATTGGCACGTATTACGATGCAAATAACTATTGTTCTTGTGACTGTCTTTTGCCTTATCTAACTACGTTTTTAACTAATCATATCAATGTGAAAGTTATAGCTCTTTCTTTTATCTTCATGCGACCTATTGAATCGTCTCATTTGGACATCATATTAAAAAGTTATGCCTCAAAAGTTACAGTTATTTTAGACTAAATAATTTATTCAGGACATACTATTATTCATCGAAGAAATTTCTTTAGTACTTAATTAAGAGACTTAAGTGTTGTCTATTAATTCCCTAGACCGTTTTTTTAGCCCAATCTCAATATACACTCAAATGCAATTATTTTCAATCCCGGCATATCTATAATATATTTGTGTTTTCGTAATCATAATCAGACTTCATTTTATGTCATAATCTCAAGTATAATTTTATATGCTTTTCCACGGTATATAATGTTTGGTATATGAGTTAAATGTGAGTTGAACAATCAATAATTTTCTTATCAACCACTCGGTAAAATTTGATATTTGTTTGATATTTATGTTTCGTTCTAGTGAGTGCAGATAGCGGGTTGGTAGTATGTCAAATGAAAAAAAAATTACACTCAATATATTTTACAAGTTCTTAAACTAAAAGATTCACTATCGGTGATGAAAAACAGAACTAAAATAAATAAAACAATTGACCAATATAAAATAATAAAAATCTAAAATAATATGAACGAAATACTATCTGAAACATAATTATTAGATTCCTTTTAGTTGAAATTCAAAAATAGTTAAAATCATATATTACAAAACATCTTACAATTACCCTAAAACCTAATATCCAATTCATATACTAAAATAACCGAATAAAAATTATAATTTACAACTTAAGTCATTAATATATTTAATTTTATAGTTTAAGACACTTTAATATATAAAGATACAGACGGATTGGGTGGGTAGGTGATTGGAGTGCGGGTCAATCAATTTTTCAATTGTGATTTTTTTTCTCATTGTTGAAACGGGCAGATATGTATATGTGAAGATGGGTCGAGCGGGTGAGTTGTGTTGCGATATTTTTTGTACACCTCTAATATATTCATACATCTTGTGTTAAAGCCAATGAAGGGATGGGAAGGATTAGGTTATGGTGCAGATCAAACTTCATATCAAGTCTTTTCCAATCTCACCAAGTTTCATTCTTTATTTAAAAAAACTTAAATCGATATCTTATTTAAGGAAAACCTAATTTTTATTTTTTGAGCAACTATCACAATTATTTGAGGTGATATAAGACCTCTGGATCACAATTACGATTTGTGACAGATGAGCTACGAGCCATCGACAGGAAAACCGAATTTAAAGGCATGCTTATTCAGGAATTGGAAGCAAAGGCAAGAATGAAATTGGTGTTCTATTTTATAATTTATAATATAAATAGTGATCCGTTGCACACGTTGCGTGCATATACGGTATTTGTTTTGTAAAGTGAGGCAGTAATTATAAATTTAATTTTTAATTTTTGCTTTTTGGATGTAATAAACTTTTTTTAAATTGATTTGTAGTTTAATATTCTCCCAAATATTTTTTTGATGTTATTGTGGTTATCCAAATTAGCAGGGGTCTTGCGATCATTTAGCATATAATAATAGGGTTTATAATATACACTAGTGGACGAGCACACGCGCTGCGTGTGTAACGTAATAAATAAGTATTTTGTATTTGATATGTGTAATACTTTGCACATCATATCACAATTTTTTAAAATCGATGAAGGGATTCTTTTTTTTTTAACTGAAGCATTTTTGGAACATGGAAGGAGAGATGTGATGTTTTTTGTTTTACCTTTTTGCCCCTTAATAATAAAAAGCCAAGTAATTTGTTTGGACATATAAGTAATTTGACATTGGTTTATTTAGGACGGACCAAAGTAGTTATTATAAGAGGTTTACACTTTATAATATAGTATAGAGTGCAAAAAGAATTGCTTTGATCGAAGGATGGGATCTAACAGTGGTATTATAACAAATACTTATTGTGATATTTTATATGCATGATCTATTGCTATTTTAATAACCATCATTTTTTTTGTCAATGGTGTAGAAGGGCATAGCAAGAAGACATATGGAAGAAAGTTCATTATTTAGGTACATACTACTAACTTTTAGTGATGCCGAAAAATCAAGATTACAAAAATATTAAATCATATTGCATTACGTATTTCAAATGTATTAATTGGCATGTTGTATTATGTTTAATGAAAAAAGATAAAACCTGCCAACAATATTGATATAAAATGATCTTAAATAACATATGTTTTTCCTAATACCATCTATAAGTGATGTAATAAAATATAATTTTCTAATTTAATGCAATAATATGCTTTCAGTTAGAACAATCAATATAAGCCAAGAGAAAGCACGACAAGCATATAAATTTGGACTACACCGGATAACATTTTAATATTTTATAAATATAAAAAATATATTCAACAAAATTTCTTGAATATAACATTTTTTCTTAGTTAGATCTAAATCTCTTACTATATATACGTTGTCTTATTAGTTTTGTTTCCTTTTTCCTGGTGGTGAGTAGCGGCTATTAGCCTGAAAGTTTTGCGTATTATATATACTATCTATACTATATTATTAAGTGATTAATGTACGATGCATGTGCATCGCGTGTGTAACGTAATAAATAAGTATTTTATATTGGATATGTGTAATACTTTGCACATCATATCACAATTTTTTAAAACTGATGAAGGGATTCTTTTTTTTTTTTTAACTGAAGCATTTTTGGAGCATGAAAGGAGAGATGTGATGTTTTTTTGTTTTAACTTTTTGCCCCTTAATAATAAAAAGCCAAGTAATTTATTTGGACATATAAGTAATTTGACATTGGTTTATTTAAGACGGATTAAAGTAGTTATTATAAGTGGTTTACACTTTATAAAAAAAATAGGCACCTGTCAAGTACGATACACAATTCTATCTTGTACATTGTGCACCGACAGTTGAACCTTAAGTTTTCTTTGCAATTTTATTTTCCTCTGCGAAACCCATTCGTCTCAGTTCAAATATCTTAATCACATACTATTGCATAAAAGTTATATTAATTTCGAGGGAAGTGTGTTAGGGATGGAATCTGAGGATGAGATGGCACCGATGATTATAGAAGATTCCAACGACGATGAGGATTTTTACGGAGGCTGCGGCGGGGGAGATGATGACGATGATTCCGACTTGGATGATGTTATCATGGACTATGATGGATTTATGGACCACGAATCAGATGATTCCGGTGATTTCTCCTCCTCTCATAACCAACTCCAACACCACCACCATCGGTCACAGGTTATTGCCATGGTTTCTAGCAATTATTGCTGTGATTTATCTCTGTTTATCGTTTTTTCTTAAAAAAAAAACATTAATTTTTTAGTGACCCGTGCACAATTTAGCTAAGATTATATGGTTCAGCTAGGTAATTATAAGCGTATTGATTATTTAGGTATGCGTTCTGCACGCTTTTGGATTGGATAGTGGAGGAAGTGTTGGCATTTGATCTGTTGCTATTATTATATTGTTGGGATAATACTACTTTCTGAGAAATGATGAAATTGTTCTCAGTTAGTATGTGCATTGTAATTTATGGCATATTCTTTAGGATGAGTTGATAGAGGAGAAGCAACGAGTCTTCCCTCTCAGTTTGTTTCTGTCATTTCCCTTGCCTTGTGGGCAAGGGGTGGAGCCACGACCTGAGGTTGAGGGTGCAAATTTTCGAACATTTTTCTGGGAACAGAATCTAAGTTTTGCCTAAATATTTTTTAAAGTTCTAAACTTATAGTTAAAATAAATAAATTTATTGAATATGAGGGCAGGTCAATTAACCACCACCCCCCCCCCCCCCCCCCCCCCCCCCCCGCCTGCAACTCTTACCCCACCCAACAGTTTGGCAACAAAATGTCTTGATTGTATGCTAACCCTGCCAAGTTTGGACTGCGAATAATTGTGGTACCCTTGAGGTGCGGAAGACACCCATGTTCTAACTTTTGAATGTCTTATCAGTTCATTGATAACTTTAATAATTTTGTTAGAACTGAAAATCAAAATTTTCCAACAGCTATATAGCACTGAGCATGTGAAGGTAAAAGTTGAGTACCCAAACTGGATGTTTGTTAAGGTTGTTTCAATGGATGGTTTCATTGACCTTTGCATTTATGCCTATCTTCACATGTCTAGAGTTCAATTTTAAAATTATAAGATTGGGTTAAAAACAGCTTTTACTCCCCGATCTAATCAAAACTTTTACCCTGGTTATGCAAAACACTGGCCAATTCTGCATGCTTACACTTGATACAATCTTCATTATGATTTCTGAAATAAAGCATTTGAGCCGTTACACTAATTGTTTATACTCCCTTCTTTAGAACTATACCATTTTGAATGAAGATGAGATTCGACAGCATCAAGAGGAAAGTATTGCAAAAGTTTCTATGGTTCTCTCAATCTCAAGGGTTGCTGCAGGAATCTTGCTCCGCCATTACAACTGGTAGCTAACTACTTTTAGTGAGCTCTTTTCATGGGTTGTGCGTACTTGATCATGCTCCGTATATTTTTCTCTTCATGATATGGTTTGTTAAGTTCACCTTTTTGTCAACCGAAAGTGGTTTTGTTGAAGTAAAAATTGCTGTTTTTTTGCTGATGAACTACTGGACGTGCTTAACATAATTGAGTTGGTTTTTTTTATTTATTTGGCGGATAATTCTTTCACATGTGCTCTTGACTCACAGGAGTGTTAGTAAGGTGAATGATGAATGGTTTGCCGATGAAGAGAAGGTTCGCAAGACTGTTGGTTTGTTGGAGAATGACATTCCTCTTCCTAATGCTAAAGAGGTGATCCTAATATGTAGAAGTTCTGTTGATTTTTTTTATTGTACATTTTACATATCAGTTGTGAAGAGATGAAAAAATATTCAGTCTACTGACCTTCACTGAGTATCCATCGAATTAAAACATCCAATCGCAAGTGGATTGATTAATTCCCAATTCATGTATGTTGGATCGTCGGGGTGGGGGTGGGGTGTTCTTTGATTCCAGTGACATACACCCCTTTTACTTTGCTTCTTATCACAATAAGGACAGACTATAACAACTGGAGTAAATTTTCTATGTTGAATCTGTTTTCTATGGAAGACTTATCACTATAATTTTGAATGATAGCAGAATATTTTTTGGAAATAGAAACGGACGAGCTAGAGTCACCACTGCAGTCATTTTCCCTGAACTAGTGATCCCAAACCTACTATGATACCATGAGGATATGAAAAAATATTCAGTCTATATTATTCATTCTGCAAACTTTATAAATAGTGTCGCTACAAAGGTGTAATGCAACAAGGATACATAATTTATACATAATCGCCTATTTGTGGAAAAAAAAGAAGATATAAACTCCCTAACATAAAAGATATTATTCATCTGTCAAATATTCTCAGAATCTCCAATAGTATATGTTTTGGATTCTCTACTCTCATTCATGTAAAACTTAGTCCTTTACTTTCTCTGCAGCTGACCTGTGGAATTTGCTTTGAAAATTACCCTCGTGATAGGATAAGTGCTGCTGGTTGTGGCCATCCATTTTGTGTCACGTGTTGGCAAGGTTTGTATTCATACAGGTTCTCTTCTTCTTATTTTTTTCTGCTTCTGTCCTTTTGGTGCAATATGGTTTTCTTCTGATTGCCTGAAGGGATATGTGTTGATTTGTCAACTGTTGAATTCCGCCCTATAAATCATTTTATGACATCTATTTTTTGTTCTAAGTTTCTTTGTAATTCATCATGTAGGTTATATTAGCACTTCCATAAATGATGGCCCGGGATGTTTGATGTTGCGTTGTCCAGATCCATCCTGTGGAGCTGCTGTTGGCCAAGATATGGTGAATAAAACTGTTTTAAATGACGATAGAGTGAAACATAATCGCTACTTTTTGAGATCATTCGTCGAAGGTAATAGGAAGGTAAATGAGTTCCTACTTTTTTAATTGAAGAATACATAGCATTGTTTTCTCGTGGAGACTCTTAATTCTCCTAGTACTAAGTGCTCAGGCGGTGCAGATGTTTTTTGAAAACTTAATTCGAAAAGGCTGCAGAGACTAGTTGTACTTTCATTACTATTAATGAGATCTTGCTAAACAGCTTATGTGAAAATCCTTGCACTTTCCTCTTCTTTTTCTTCAAGAATTATAGAAATCCTAGGTTATGGGAGACCGCCGATATCCATGAACTTTACTGATCTGAAAGGAAGTCACTTCTATATGATTTCAATATCATTATTGGGACTTTGTTGGAGCACAGTATCTATGTCTTGTGCTCAAAATTTTCCATATTTCTTTAATCCATTTCATCTGTGTTTCTTTAATCCATTTCATCCACAGATGAAATGGTGTCCGGCACCAGGCTGTGATTTTGCTGTAGACTTTATTGTTGGTGGTGGAAGCTATGATGTTACTTGTCGCTGCTCCCACGGTTTTTGCTGGAATGTGAGTCTTGGTTCACTCTTCTAATTTTCTTCTTCTTTGCGTTTCTAGTATTACGATCATTTTGTTCCAGAATAAAGCAATTATATTAGTCCACTGCAGTGTGTTGAGGAAGCTCATCGCCCTGTTGATTGTGGAACTGTGGCCAAGTGGATATTGAAGAACAGCGCCGAGTCTGAAAATATGAACTGGTATATTTTGCAATAATAATTAATTGGAAATAATGTGTGCCAAAATTAATTCCATCTTATGTTGTTTCCATGACTTTGCAACATTGTTTTGACAGAACGTGGCAATTTTTTATTGCTTTTAAATGGTATTTATAAATTTTCAACATAAACAAGTGGTTGTGTTTAAAAATACCTTGAAATTAAATGAATACTATCTAAAAGTATTCATTCACACATTTTTATTTTCTTGATTTTGTGGTTGTGACCTACCCACAACACCCCCCCCCCCCCCCCCCCCCCCCCCCCCCAACAAAAAAAAAAAAAGTTTTCTGTTTCATATTGCCATTTCTAAAGAACACTGCTCTTATCTTATTTCAGGATATTGGCTAATTCCAAGCCTTGTCCAAAGTGCAAGCGGCCTATTGAGAAGAATCAAGGTTGCATGCATATCACGTGCACCCCACCTTGTAAATTTGAGTTTTGCTGGTATGTATGTTTCTCTGGTTATGGATGACAAACGTCCTACAGTTTTTAAGAAGCCCTTGACTGTAGATTAACATAAGATATCAATGACTCTGTAGTAACCTTTTTTATTTCCTCCGCCGTCTTTTTTTTCATGCTTATTGTTTTCATCTGCCTGTCTTCCATGTCTTCTGGAGTCTGTAGAAAAATATTTTCATGATCTGTTGGGATATACTTGCAGGCTCTGCCTTGATGCATGGTCAGAACATGGTGAAAGAACTGGTGGATTTTACGCATGCAACCGTTATGAAGCTGCCAAGCAAGAAGGAGTGGTGAGATTACAAATTTGTTACTTTCTCATGTGTTCCTAACAGCTTTATCTTCATATCATGTCTCCTTTAAATTAATTTAACTGTTTCATACAGTATGATGAAGCTGAAAAACGTAGAGAGATGGCTAAAAATTCTTTAGAGAGATATACACATTACTATGAGAGATGGGCTACAAATCAATCGGTATATTTTTCTTTCTTTTATGATGTGGTGGTTTTGCATATTTTTCACTATTTTCTCAAGTTGATTGCAATGGACATGATATTTGTGCAATATTCAAATTACTTTTTAGCTTCATTCTCAGTCAATTCATACCTTATGTGTGTAGAGTTGGTTTGTTTTCTGGAGCACGTCAAGCCTTTGTAAAGGGTTAGACTTAAACCTGCAGCAGCACAACTTAGAAATATGAGGAATTTATTTGTCATTTCTTTCCTCTCACATCTTTGAAATATTGTGAAGTGGCCATTCCCCACTTCTTTACAAAGGCACCTGACTATCACATGATTAACAGATTCAGGAATTTGTGTATTTGTCATAGTGCCTCAAAGATTGATTGAGCCAGCACGTTGCGCAAATCCAATCTAGTAATATGATTTTGCTCTCTGACGCATCTTCAGTTTGGTGATAAATGCTTGTGTGTTCTTATTCCCGAGATATATAATTCTGTGCTTGTACCATCGTTTGTGATTCCATATTTTGTATATGTTTTGCATGGATAAAATCTAAATTTATAATTTACTTTTCTGCAGTCAAGGCAACGAGCACTTGAAAACCTACACCAAATGCAAACAGTACATGTAAGAAACATACTTCACTCTAAAGCTTCACTTTGGAAGATTTGTACAGTTCCTCGCACTTTACCATAAAGACCAACGTACCCAGTAATGTCGCAAAAATAAATTTCTTGTCAAAATGTCTTTTCAATTGAAGGACCTTTTTGTTTGATTTAAACCTTTTTGTGCATCAGACTGTTTTAATGATATATCGGTATCTTGAGCATAAGTACTGTAAATTATTTCAGAGCTGAAGAAATGTATTGATGATGACTTTCTTATGCAGCTAGAGAAACTGAGCGACAAACAATGTCAACCTGAGTCTCAGCTTAAGTTCATCATAGAGGCCTGGCAACAGGTAAATCTTAGTTTCATCATTTTCTCTCTCTGGCTAGAGGGCATTGTTTTTATGGATGTGTCATGCATTGGTCCCTTCTACTTGGAGAAGAGTTTGCATGGCCAGTCGATAAACATGATAGATGCCATTGAAGCACTGAAAGTTATAATCGTGCTTGGATTTGCTTCTCGAGTAAAAAAGGCCAAAACAGGTGGTTTTGAAGAAAATATCAAACTCTGTTTTTTGTTTTTTTGCTTACATCTTACCAGCAAAAATTAGCTGAAAACCCATCTTTAATTAATGCCCAGCAACTAGATGGGGTAGAAAAGAGTTTGGCAACTTCTTCTTCATCTTCTTTGAAGAAGAACCAACTGTAAATTCTTCTATTATATCCTCCAAGGAATTTATGTCCATGTGCTATTTTGTAGCATTTCACTATGAATTTTATATTTCATCCTCCATAGCATGTGGTCTTTGTCCTATGGGTTAGATTATGCTGAACAGTCCTAGGAAGTAGGATACAAATTACAAACTATAGACTCCGACATTAGGACATGGGCCTTATTTTGATCATGCAACTGAAAGTACGTCAGTTTTTATCTTATTTGCTTGCGTTGGCCTTTTACAGATTGTTGAATGTAGACGAGTTTTGAAATGGACATATGCATATGGATACTATCTACCTGAGAATGAGCTTGCTAAGAAGCATTTTTTTGAGTATCTACAAGGTCTTTAATTTATCCTACTTTCAATATTTTGGTTTGGTCTTCATCTGCATTTTACCCCTTTAATCTGTATCCTTTAGGCGAGGCAGAGTCTGGTTTGGAACGGCTTCATCAATGTGCTGAGAAGGAATTTCAGGGATACCTAAATTCTGAGGGTCCATTGAAAGACTTCAATGAGTTTCGGACAAAGTTGGCAGGATTGACCAGGTGAATCCAACTAACATTCTCTCTTCTGCTCATCTAGCATACTCCATGTTTATTCTTACATCAGATTACTTTATTTTTTTAATAGAAGTTGCACCTGTCATGCAACTGGCATCTTCTCTCTGTGTTTATGTGTTAGCTTTATGAGAACCAGCTATTCATAATGATTGATTCCTAACATAAGTTTTGCATGGATGACAGTAGCTACTTGCTAGTTGGTTATGTGTTTGGCTTTGTACATCTAAGCTGTTCTTGCCATTTTGAGATAGTTGCTAGTTCTTTTCAGTCCATTTAGTATGTCTTAATCTTGAGAAGTTGGAGTTTCAGTCATGTAAAATCTGAGTGCACGAGTGATACTGGTGCTTCTGCTTTGGTTTTTTTTAATCAGGCAAAATATATAATTTTTAAATGGGAGTACAAGAAGTACTCGAACAAGTTACAAAAAGAGAATAGGTAACTCAAGAGAAACATAAAGCTATCTCCCACACTACGAAGATAACAAACAAACAACTGGTTCTTCTGTCCCAATCAGAAAACAAATAACAAAAGTTCTTATTCCTACTTCTTTTTAGCCATAGCCAAGTCCTAAATTTTACTAATTCCTAAGTTCTCTCCCTTTGTCAGCGGATCGCGGCATATTCTCCAATTCATCTCTAGCCAAATAGTCCATAGCATGTCCACCCAAATAGTTAGCCACTCTTTCCTGCTTTTCCTGTGAGGCCAAAGTCCACGGTGTTGAAGAAGGTGTTGAATGGGTTCTTCGGGTAAGGTTAGCTTCATACTCAACCAATTATAGCATTCCATCCAAAGTGAGTAAGCTGTCGAGCACGCAAACAAAAGATGATTAGTAGACTCCTCAGCCTCGTGACAAAGATCACACAAATCCGAAATCGGTCCAGTTCTTATATTTCTTCGTCGCAGGTTTTGTTTAGTAGGTATCCTATCTCTGAAGACTCTCCACACTAATGCAGCCGCTTTGTTAGGTTCTAGGGTGTTCCAAGTTAATTTGGTCGCCTCTGTGAGGTCCATGTCCAATTGTCCCCCATCTTGAAATAAAAGGTAAGCTGAGGAAACTGAATAGACTTTTTAGATGGTTCATGGCACCATTCCCAAACATCACTCCTGTCCTGTACTAAAGAAAACCTGCCAACAAGAGAAAACAATGCACTTTGACATTCCGATAGAATTTCTCATTACGTAACGAGTCCAGTTGATCTCAGGGTTAATCAGAAGATTTATTCAATTTCCTAGAATCCTTCAATGAACGACGCTAGATCATGTAGAATCATATTTAATATTCGATGATAAAATGTATCAAAGATAACAATCCTTGTTCACCAATTGCACATTGTTCTACCCAATTAATTTGTCTTGCAACATGTTCCTCAAACAAATCCAGTTTGTGCACATCTTTCATTAAGAAAAATCATGCCGTTCATTAGATGTGCAATTGATCTCAACTTTGCTCTATAATTTTTTTTTCCAAGTAGCCCTGGTTTATAGATAATTAACCAGTGAGGACGTCTTTGAAGTACTGGCACTGCATCAACATGCCATCTGAGTAGAGTTTTGGAGTGTAGGAGAAAGTTGTCTTAATCCAATTATATGATTTTTGGAAATGTTGGAGTGTAGGAGAAAGTTGTCTTAATCCAATTATATGATTTTTGGAAATGTTGATATCTGGAAGCTAAAAATTGTCATTATTGGTGCATAATTTGAATCTTGACGATAGATACAGTTGGAGGTGTAAATGTCATCGATTAGGGGTCTGCTAGATTCATGAAATTACCTAGAGGTAGGGACGAGTTTCTGTCATCGGAGAAGTGTAAATTTTGTCCAGGCCACTATGCTTTCCCCAAGTCAATCTTTTAACCAAGTGAAAATGTGATGTCTTCTTCCTTTCGCTGAGGAGAATTAGCAGGGTCTTACAGTATGGTTTTTCTCTCCCTTTGGTAAATATATGTTTTCCAGTATATTAAACTTGAACTCATTCACTTTCCTGAATTTTTAAAATTGCAGTGTTACTAAGAATTACTTTGAGAACCTCGTTAGAGCTTTAGAAAATGGTCTATCAGATGTCGACTCTCATGCAGCAAGCAACAGGGCAGGTAGCTCCAAGAATCTGGGAAGTGGAAGTGGCAAAGGAAGAGGCAGTCGAGGAAAGGGAACTACATCCAAATCAAGCAGTTCTTGAAACTTAGATGACTCAGATCACTGGCCTTGTCATTACTGCACACTTGCCAACGATAAAACGACAACCATTTGCGGTGTGTGCCAGCAGCGCAGGTGAACAAACCGGTTCTTTCTTTATTATTATCTTTAAAATGAAGCCACAGCTTATTGGATGCTTCAGTGTCACGCATATAATTCGCAGTTCTTAAGCCATCATCCATTCGTAGAAGCTTACAAAATGAACATGAATGTACGTGATCGTTTCAGATGTGTTAAGACACCGGAAAACATCTCTATGTTGTATATTATTTTAATCTTTCTACTGTTAGGACTTAGGAGATAAAGATTTAATCATAAATAGTTATATGGTGTACGGTTTGCAAATAGAAATGTAGACACTGGGACCGAATGCATTTGTGAAGTATAAACGATAAAATTCTTGTTTCTATCTTTTTCACAATGATTTGATTTAATTTTAGTTAAATTGAGTAGTGACTACCATGAACTCTATTTTTGTTTAGGAAAATTAGCTATCAGTCTAATGATATTGATAGAGCAATTATTGTTGCTACAACTTGAATTCGGGACCGCTATTCGAAATAGTGAAACACTGGATTTCTCATCTCATGTCTACTTCTCGTGAAAAAAAATACCAATTGAAGTGGAGGGTTTCTTCAAACAATAGATGGCTGGGTCAACTATTCAATCAAATGAGCATGTTTCCAATATCTTCTCGAGAAACAAGTGGGCTCTTTCTTTGCAAAGTTGTGCTCAATTTCATATGTTGAAATTCCGCCAAGATCTCTTAGCGATTGTTATGAATTTGACATGGAGTTTGTTTTGACAGCAATAATAATTGCCCTGACAATAACATTTCTCATTTATTATAGTCGCTTCTATCATTATAAATCCAAGCGTATATAAATTCTGCCTTCAAAACTCAAGAAAGTAGAAATGTCCTCGTACTTTGTATTTCAACGTTCAAAATTACAAAGCCTGGTATGTCAGTATCACATGAAATAATCACAGCAAAGTTCACAAAATTCATAGCCACTCTGTGATCTCAGGCTATGGAGCAACCTCGGCAATGTCCTTACAATGTATTTTTCTTGCAGCAAGCCGCAAATCCTAGATAAAAACATGTGTAAACCAGATGAAGAAACCTAAAAGTACCTTATCTTCCTTGAGTTTTTCCTACCAAAAATCTTGTAAGATCAAACAACTAAAAGGTAGTTATGTATACGTCGTTCCTGAAAATGTTCCTTATCCAGGAACATCTATGTCTCTTTCCATACCGTTGTGAAATTCGAAGATCCAAGATTCGGCAGAGATGTAGGAATCCAGGTATTGCAATTTGCTCCTTGATCGTAAATAGTACTTCCCTTTTCTACTCCACTTGATTGATACATATTTCTTGTCTGCTGATAAACATCCGTTGATCCAAACATTCCCAGATTTCCCTCGTTGTTCCCCACAAAACAATTTTCCCGATTTTGATTTCGACTTCCAACGATCACCGTGCCCACAATCGGCCCCAAATTGCTGTTTCCGGTGGTTCCGCTCCCATCTCCATTATTTCCATACATAACGGAATTCGACCCCGAACTATGCTCCATAGAAGAAGAATTCAAGCTCATCAGATTGTGCAACACATGAGAAGATTGAGAGAAATTTTGTGTGTTCCCAACCGGAGTTGATGTCGATATTGTTGCTATGATTAAAATCATGACTAACTATATCTTGACCTTGTTCTTGTTCTTGTTCTTGCTTGCACCACATTCGGGTTTGGTTTGCATAATCGTACATGTTCAATGGCTGAGCTTGCTGGAATCCAATCGTAGGCCAGCCATAGCCATTTGTAAGATTATTCGGCCAGCAGTTTCCTTGCTCGGACCATTGGATTTGTAAGGCCGCTTCTTGGTTTTCGGCATCCTTTAAACGCTTAGCTGCACTATCGGTAAACTGTTGCTTTCGTGTATACTTTTGACATCAATACCGATTGATTTCGAAGTTAGTCACGGCGTTTAGGCCTCGGAATCTGATTGCTGCTATGTCATATGCTTCTGCTGCTTCCTCTTGCGTGCCTTTAGAAATCAAGATATCAAGAACAATGCATGGCCAATTACTTCATAGAAAATGACAGAAAATAATTAACCAAAAAACTGGATATGAATTAAAGTTAAAAGGGTAAATGGTTGGATATGTTTTCGATAGTTCTGGAAATGTTTCGTGCAATTTAAAGTATTTTCAAAAGTTGAAGAGGGAAATGTAGCATATATCTGTTTGGTTTTATCTTTGAAATGGGATATTTTATATTATAGATATCGCGTTATATACGAATGTACTCTCCCCCTTCCCCTTGTATGGAGTCAAATTCGAGTCTTTTCTGAAAAAGACCATAGAAATAAATGAACATGTATCTACGCTATCTATCAATATATATATATATATATATATATATATATATATGCTTTATTTAAAAAAAAAATCATATGTATTTTATTATATATATATATATATATATATATTCTTTTTTTAAAAAAAAAATTGATATGAAATGCTCCCTCTTCTTTGCACACATTCCCGATTTAGTCCATCTTGTTTGTACTGACCCGATTTAATCCTTCTAGTTTTCTAATTTGTCCCAAATCAGTACTAACCGTTAAATGCACCGTTAAAACTAACGGAAAGAACTGAATCGGGTCACTTGAAGCATCAGGGACTGAATCGGGAATTGATGCAAACATTAGGGACAGATTCGGGTCATATAAAAAGATTGGGTGACTTAATTCTTTAAATTATTAAAGTAATTAATATGGATATTTTATTTTTAATTTTGGCAATTTTTTGTAAAATTATTATATTTAAATAATGATATAATATATTAAATTCTACATAAAACCATTTTTCACTCAAACAAAACAAAAGAAAAATCAATAGCATATTGATATACAAAATATATTTCGATGAATAGTTTACTTATTAAACAAGATATATTTTTGATTTCATTAAATTATGTCTATCAGATGTGTCATCAATTTATTAAATTTTTTTTTGATAAATTAAATAACTTTTTTTATAAATTGATGATATTTTTATAATTATTTAAATCATCTTGTGAAAAATCTTTTAATATATTATATCGTTATTTAAATAATTATAAAAAATATCATTAATTTATAACAAAAAATATTTAATTTATCACAATTTATTTAATTTATCAAAAATGAAATAATTTTTTTATAAATTGATGACACATATGATAGACATAATTTAATGAAATCAAAAATATATTTATTTAATAAGTAAACTAGCCATCGAAATATATTTGTATATTACTATGATATTGATTTTTCTTTTGTTTGTTTGAGTGGAAAAATGGTTTTATGAAAAATTTAATATATTATATCATTATTTAAATAAAATATTACAAAAAATTGCCAAAATTATAAATATAATATCCATATTAATTGTTATAACAATTAAAAATTGAAAGAATTAAGTCACACAATCTTTTTAATGACCCGAGTCAGTCCCTAATGTTTGCATCAATTCCCGATTCAGTCCCTAAAGTTTTAAGTGACCCGATTCAGTCTCTTCCGTTAGTTTTAACGGTGCATTTAACGGTTAGGACTGATTTGGGATAAATTAGAAAACTAGGAGGACTAAATCGGGTCAGTGCAAGCAAGAGGGACTAAATCGGGAATGTGTGCAAACAAGAAGGATCATATCAGGTATTATCCCTAAAAAAAGGTCGACAAATCGATAAATTGGTAGAAAACATAAATTTATAATAGAATTTTAATAAGATTCACAATTCAGTAAGTTATCTAAATTGGGATGCTAATGATAATTAATCTCTTTGGTTTTGATGCAAGACCGAGAGGCAAGCGTGCATGCATGCAGCTACTTGGGATTGACTTGGACCACCACCGGCTATTTCTTCTATGTATTTAATTCAACTCGTCTTAGTTATAACTTTATATATAAATATGAACAGACAATACTAGCTGATCATTTGTGTGTCCTTAATTAAAATCTCATTTTTAGTATCATTTCTCCAATTCCAATTCTTGAAAAATGCAACATGGGGTATAAATTAATGCGTGCTTGTGTTATCCATCTCATATTTATTTATTTATTTTAAGAATACGTGAAATATCTAAATAACAGACATGCGAAAAATCTTCACTAATAAGAAATTTATTGAATATTGAGTGAAAATGTTACTCTTTCGTATATGCTAAAAGTTGTTAATCTTATCAATGCTACTCAATATGTATTAAGAGGTAATTTATGTAAGATCCAATGGTCCAATTTTAATTTGATAATATGGGATTCATTTGTTTTTATGTGGAACCTTCATAACCAAATGAAATTGGGACCTCTTCAATTGTGCCATTTTACTTGACCCAGTTACGGTTCATGAACCGTCGGTTAGACGATTCAAAAAACATTGACCCTTAACCTTAACATTTCTTAACGGTTCCGGTTACGGTTCATGAACCGCCGTTTATGGTTTCGGTTACGGTTAACCAACGGTTACGGTTATGATTTGACCCTTATTTTTAAAAAAAAATTATATTATTAAAATTTGAAATAAAGCGTAAAAAGTGTTTGAATGTGTTTTCATCCATGGATTAAATATTTAATAACGGGAAATAAATTCAAGCTCATATAATCAAAATGTGTAAGATATATTTGTTTGGTTAATATATATAAATTATAACAATATATTCCTTATAGCTTAGTAGTTGAAGCTAATTATTCAAGTTAGAAGCATGAGTTCAAATCTACACCATAACATATATTTTAAATTTAAAAATGTAAAAAAAATTTAAAATAAACCCTTGAACCGCCGGTTAACCGACAGTTAGCAACATTATGACCCTTAACCGGCCCTTCTATAGACGGGCCAGTTACGAATCCGACCATTCGAACCGTTGATCCGGTTAATCAACCCGTTGACCACGAGTCGGTTCAGGGTCAATGATTATCCTTGATCGGTCTAATTTTACTCAGTTTTGGGGCTCATGAATTATCCGAATAACGTTTCCTTCAGACCAAACGTGTCCGTCTATATTACCAGAAGTTTCGGAACATTATCGAAAAATGAGCTCTCAAAATTTTCATATCTAAAAAACCCATGAAATAAAACCCACTCCAATAAAGTTTTACATAGGTCGATAACTCTTCCTCATTTAATTTAGGTAATTATTGCATTTCATATTAAATTTTAATAGAATTTTTTATCAACAATAAAAAATTAAGCTGAATAGTTAAAAAAATATATGCCGATAGACTAAGGGGGGTGTATTATTTATAGATTTTTATTGACTTTTAATGACTTTTATGGAGTTTAAAAGTCTAGAGGTATTCAATCCAGACTTTTATATACTCTACAAAAGTCTAATAGTATTCAAGACAGACTTTCGTAGAGTTTTAAAAAGTCAGGTGGTATTTAAACTTGAATTTTTACAACTCTATAAAAGTCTAGAGGTATCCAAAATCTCATAGTCTTTTAATGACTTCTGTTGAAATCTTTAGGTACAAACTTTGATGCCCCATGTACATCCCAAAAAAGTTAAAAATTCTCCACCACTCATAGTAAAGATTTGGAATGACTTTTAATTCCTAATTACCCTCATCTCTATTTACTCTTTGCTATTTTCATTTCCGACACGGCCACCTCCTCATTGGCTTTTCCTCCCCTGTTTTCTACATGTACCCTTTCTTTAATTCCTAATGTGCGGCTCTTTCTTCAATTATTGCTTTTTTTTTACATCTTATTTTTTATCCAATATAATACTAATATTTACACAAGTATTTTGATAAAATAGCAAGTTAATGTGCTCAATTGTATATTAGATGATAGATTTTAAAAACGATTGTATGAGTCTATATCTATAAACAATTATAATAAATATTTTTGTAACTAAAGATATTTATAACGATATAAATTAGTATGTTTAATTTAAAAAGTATGTTTTAAGAATTTCTATAGTAGTCAACTATCATAAAAAAAAATTTAAGTTTATAAAATGTTATTTAATAGAAAACTTTTGTTTTATTACATAAAATTATAGATTTCAATTATATAGCAATATTAACTGAATCTTCAAGGTCGCCATCTTGAAGATGCCAAAAATTTGTTCACTATTTGCCATGCAAAAGAATTGAATATGTATTTTTCACATTTTTTACTGTTAAATAAGTAAAATGTGTTTACATTAATAGTAAAAAAATTATATGTTGAAGAAATTATTTATGTTCAATTGATATTTCAAAGAAATCAATTATGAGTTATAAAATCTATAGAGTCTATAAAATTCTTTTGATAATTCCGTGTAATTCTATAAAAGTTATTAGAAATCTATCAATTTCATAAAAGTCCATAATTTAAAAAACATTAAAAGTCGATAAGGTCCACAGAAATCTATTGAAAAAGTCTACGAGACTCTATACAAATCTTTTTATAACTCCATGGAATTCTACCAAAGTCAATAGAAGTCTATCAACTCCATAAAAGTCAATCATTTAAAAAAGTCATTAAAAGTCAATAAAAGTCTACATTGAATACACCCCCTAAAATATTTGTCTCAAATTTACAAAAAAATATAGGGAAAATTTCGGGCCGGTATCAAAACATAAAGATTTTTCGGCCCAGTCCACCAAAATATTTGCCTTTCATTTAAGTCCGATTGAGCAGAAAATTACTAAATTACCCTCGTCTTCTTCCTTAACATTACGAAAACTTTCTGAACATCTTAAACTCATCGCGCATCTTCTTCTTCTTCAACGCTAAAAATTTTTCCAGTCATTCCTCCACCATTTTCATCGAAATCGTTCAAAGATTCCTATAAATTTTTAAAAATTTCATCGAAATCTACAAGTATTTTACTGTTATTTCGTCATATCTTCTCAGGCGAAAACCTAAAAATGGCTCCAAAATCAAAGAAGATTCCGCAAACCAAACCACCAACAAACAACAAGGGAAAGAAAAAATGTGCTCCAAAATCTGGTAATCATTAATCTAGGGTTTTCACATATTAAACTATTTCGTAATCATTAATCTAGGGTTTTAACATATTAAACCCTATTTTGTGATTTCACATGCACCGGTATACCATTAGTGCATTTATCGACATATTATGCTTGAATAAATCTTTTATATTGATTTTACTTAATATGTACTATCGATGTATGTAAATACACAATCATTAATTCACAGTTGGTTTCTATCTGTGCATGTGAATTATACATGCACCGATATAAAACATTGCATTTATCCAACATGTAAATATTTGACATTTGTTTCTATCGGTGCATGTGATATACATGCACCGATAGTTTTAAATTGTATTTATCCAACATGCGAGGCTTTAATATATCTTTTATTATGATTTTATTTGATATGTACTAACAATGCATGTAAATAACATGAAATATTCACATTATTTATATCGGTGCATGTGAAATCACATGCATCGGTAGACCTTTAGTTGCATTATCCATGTACCGATATAAAACATTGCATTAATCCAACATGTAAATATTTGACATTTGTTTCTATCGGTGCATGTGATATACATGCACCGATAGTTCTTTAACTGCATTTACATGCAACAATTGTACATACATGCACCGACGGGCTATCAACATGCACCGATGAAATCAATTTATTAAATTCATTGTTTTAGTTTTTTAACTAACATGAAATTTTCTCTCAGTTACACCTCCATCATCACCAAGCTCAGAAGAAATTACAAAAAAGGTGGAATAAACAAACCACATATCGGGCCAACCTACAAGCAGTTATAACAGAGATAAAGGCACTTGAACTCAGTCAAGTTCACACCAGAGTGCTAATGAAGACATCGTTCTGACCTTTACTGAACTCCATTTTTTCCAACATAATTGTCCTCAATCATTGCAAAAAGCGTGACATATTAGTAAAAGACATCATTGGCTGCTTCAACAGAAAATCTCAAGATTTCACATTCGGATCATATACAATGAAAATCAGGACAAATGATGTGCGTATACTCTTTGGAATAAGAGATGGTAAAGAAGACATTTATATGCAGCTTCAGGATTACCAACGTACGGAATTCTTATATAGATGCTTTCCAGAAAATAAAGGAGATAAAAAAGACATAAGGATGAGCAAGAGTTTAATCTACAAAAAATTGAAAATAAAGGCACAAAGCAACATTGATACTGATGTCAATGACGTTACTCGTTTGGTGACCCTATACATTCTTGCAGCCTTTTTCATATCAACAAAATCATCAAACATTCCATGGGCGTACACATCGGTTGTTGAGGACATGGACATGATTTGCAGCTACGACTGGTCCAAACACATAGTGAATACATTGCTCAACAGCCTGATGCAGCCTGACTCTGAAAAACACTCCGGCTGTGTTCTATTACTACCTGTAAGAAGTCTTTTTAATCAATCTTTAAACAACAAATATTTCTTCATGTTTATATAATAATATTGATTCTATATACTTTGCAGTATTGGTTATGTGAGAGGACAGAGCTCATAAATCCAGTCCAGCCCAACCTTATCCCAAGGTTCCTTAAGTGGAATCTTGAAGGATTTTTACAAAAGGATTCAAAACATTGACATCAAAGAGCTCGCCCGTGATTATGTAAGTTTCTTGTACATTCAATTTAACTATGTTGGTGCATGCAATTTAACTTGTGCTGGTGCATGCAATTTTTCGATACTGGTGCATGCAATTATATAACATGCGATGCTTGAATAAATCTTTATAATTATTTTACTTGAAATGTACTAACGATGCATGTAAATACACAAGCATAAAAAAAAAATTGCATTTATCAAACATGAACAACTTGAATCAATCGGTGCATGTAAATACACATGCACCTATTCACATTTTTTTCTATCGGTGCATGTGATTTCACATGCACCGGTAGACCATTAGTTGCCTTTATCCAAAATGTGAGGCTTGAATATATATTTTATAATTATATTACTTGATATGTACTAACGATGCATGTAAATACATAAGCATTTATTATCATTTTGTTTCTATCGATGCATGTGATATACATGCACCGATAGTTCATTAGGTTCATGCAATTTAACTACACTGGTGCATGCAATGAAACTATGATGGTGCATGCAATATTTTGATACTGGTGCATGCAATTATATAACATGCGATGCTTGAATAAATCTTTATAATGATTTTACTTGAAATGTACTAACGATGCATGTAAATACACAAGCATAAAACAAAATTGCATTTATCAAACATGAACAACTTGAATCAATCGGTGCGTGTAAATACACATGCACCTATTCACATTTTTTTCTATCGGTGCATGTGATTTCACATGCACCGGTAGACCATTAGTTGCCTTTTCACATTAATTATCATTTTGTTTCTATCGATGCATGTGATATACATGCACCGATAGTTCATTAGGTTCATGCAATTTAACTACACTGGTGCATGCAATGAAACTATGCTGGTGCATGCAATTTAACTAGACTTCCAACAATTCAATTGCAGATAGTAAAAAATCCTCTGCAAATTTCTGTTGAAGAAGATGAAATGCTGAATAAAGCCATTGCTTGTGCTACAGAAGCTCCAATGACATATCAACTTCCCGATTTGAATTCAAGCATTAAAACAGTTGAATATTTGACAACAGCGGACTCCACCATTGCCGGAGTCCTCATGGAACTGAAGCAACAAAGTACAGAGGAAAATATATACAATGATGAATACATTGAAATGGAGGGCAACATGGTGGATGTAGCTATTGATGAGGAACCAGGCCAGAACGAAGAAAATGTCGCCAATCTGTCTGAAGAAATGAATGAACTTGATGCCACACAAGCCCAAGAAATTCTTCAAGCTGCATTGCTTGTAACAGACAAAGGATAACGAAATAACAGAACTGAAGAACATTGTTGATTCCTTTGATCATGAGCAAGAAACAATTCCAACACAGCAATTTTTTGAATATGCGGAACTAACAGCCCAGTTGGAAGAAACAAAAACAAATCTTTTTCTGAGAGACGAGCAAATGAAAGTAATTAAAGACAATTACGAAGAGATGAAACAAAAGAAATATGAGCTCGAAACTATCATAACACAGCTCTATGCGGACCTTGAAAGGGTAAATGATGATAATAATTCACTGAAAAATGAGCTTCTCAATGTCAAAGCTGCCTCCTTCATCATTAATCAAGAACAAGAACAGATCTTTAAAGAAAAGCAAGAACAAACATCCCTTGTCAAGAGGATCAAGAAAAGGGTGGACAGGCAGCAAAAAATGGAGATGGACCACACATACACTGATAAGAGGAAGGCAAAGAGGACCATGAAAAACGATCAAGAGGGAGATAAAAAGTTTGCAGAAGTGGAATCAATACAAAGTCTGAAAGACAAAGTTACAACTAATGATCCCATAGATCTAGAGCTGAGAGATGATGATTTCGTCAGCGACAATAAACAAAAAGGGAAGGCAAAAAAAGATAATGGACCGCTCAAGTTCAAAACCACAATGCCTGCCATGAAGCTCTTACGGATGAAAAGTCTTACATAATGAATATAAACAAGAACCATGGAAAATGGTACGTCTAATTTAATTAAACAACACTTCCTTGACACTGACTCTTCAACTGTGTGCAGGGGACTTATCTGGAAAGACAAATTCACCAACATAAAGTTATTTGTATCGGATATTGCTGAAATCCTTCAGGTTGTACCTCTTGCCAACGATGTAAGTCAATTGCATTATACTTTTCTAATGATTTTGCTTGATAAAAAAACATTAATTCACATTTTGTTAATCGGTGCATGTAAATAACATCAAATATTCACCTTTTTTTCTATTGGTGCATGTGAAATCACATGCATCGGCAGACCTTTAGTTGCATTATCCAACATTTTCTATCGGTGCATGTAAAAGCACATGCATCGATATACCTTTAGTTGCATTTATATAACATGCAATGCTTGAATAAATCTTTTATGATTATTTTACTTGATATATATTAACGATGCATGTAAATACACAATCATAAAACAAAGTTCATTTATACAATATGAACAACTTGAATCAACCGGTGCATGTAATTAACTTGTAGCAATTCAAATTTGTGGTATCGGTGCATGTGATTTCACATGCACCGGTAGACCATTAGTTGCATTTATCAAACATGTACACATGCACCGACGTAACATTAGGTGTATGTCTCGCACGTGAACTACTTTATATATCTGTGAAACTGATTGATCATTACTTACAGATGATTGACCATTGGACGATTATTGTAAATAACCACATTACCAAGAACGGAAAAAAGAAGATAGCCTATGTGTTCCACAGCATGTGTTGGGTAATAAAACTCAACTATTAAATATTTTTTTCTCATTAAACAAAGTGCACTCATACCATTCAACTTTGGATATTCGTATATCATGCAATTATTTCATACAAATTCGCAGCAATACGCAGCACTGATCTCACTAGGAAGCTACTATAAAGACTCAACAGAAAACAACATTGATAAATTCCTACCAGAGACAATGTCATATATGTTGGGGTTCAACAATTGCCTCTGCTTTGTGATCGGTCAAACACGTGGCGCTTGTGCCAGTGTATGGTTGAAAAGATTGATGTTGCGCCATTACCCTTAACTATAGTTATTGGTAAAGCGGTAAGCGCTCGATCTAACAAGTGGTATCAGAGCAGGTCATCTTAATCAGCACAAAGACACTTGAGCTGATGGCATCATTCAACAGAACGTTGGTCTTTGGTACTCCAAAGATTCTAACTTCAGCTTGATCGGATATTCAGACACAGACTACGCTGGCTGTAAGATTGATCGTAAAAGCACCAGTGGAACATGTCAATTTCTAGGATGAAAGATTGATCTCTTGGTTCAGTAAGAAGCAAACATCAATTGCCACATCTACAGCTGAAGCAGAATATCTTGCCGCTGGAAGCTGTTGCGCTCAAATGCTCTGGATTCAACACCAGCTCAAAGACTATGGCATCCAAGTTGTTGACTCTCCGATATTTTGCGACAACACAAGTGCAATCGCTATAACATATAATCCAGTTCTGCACTCTCGAACAAAGCATATTGATATAAGACATCATTTTATTCGAGATCATGTTGGCAAAAAGGAGATTCGGATCGAGCACATCTCAACAGAGCAGCAAGCAGCAGACATCTTCACCAAACCGCTCCCTGAGGCTAAGTTTAATTATTTCCGTCAAATTCTTGGATTAATTGACTTATCTTAATAGTTTAGATGTTCTCTTCTTCTCGCGCCTAAAGAATTTTGTTGGCACAGATCGATAATACAATGTTTTGAAAGACACAGACCGGTCCGAACTTTCAGATCGATCTATGTCAATCTGATGTTATCATATGATCTTTCTAGACAATAAATCTTTTATTTTGTAAACAAAAAATAGCCCTGACTGATTGCATTTTAACCGCTTTATCTTTCTTTTATCCTGACCGTTTATTTTGAATTATTTATTTATCAGTCTTCGAGATAAAGACACGTGTCTTCTCTCTCTTATTTAGCGGGCTGAACATTTCTTTTTCATTCACTTTTTACCATTTACCGCATGTCTGCTCTCTAACTTTCTCATCTTCCCTCAAAACTTTTCGTATACTTTTTCCATTTTACTCCAATGGCTACCATCACTCACAACTCTCTCTCCGTTGAGTTCAATGACATTTACAGGGCTGAAGATTCAGAGATGGTTTCCATTTTCCGAGCTTTGGAATCGTCTGGATTGAGAAACTTTTTGGAGTGTGGCACAGTGGTTTACGAGTCGGAGATTCGTGAACTGTTTGCCAATGCCATATCCCAGAAGTCATTCATCTCCACATCTGTCAAGGGCAAAACTTTTGAAATCTCGCCGATGACGCTGGCCAAGACCTTTGGTCTACCCTACTCCGGACTGACTGAGTTTGGGCAGATTCCTCAAGCCTCTCTCACAGCTCTTCAGGGGAAGATTTCTATTTTTGGCCATCGCCTGCAGCCCTCATTTAAAAAGAAGGAAATGCTATTTCATTTCCAGGTGCTATGCGAAATTGTGGGCAAGCCATTATTGGGCAAAGCTGGGAGTTTTGACGCCGTCACTGCCGAGAAGTTCAGGGCCATGGCTGCTATCATTTCCGGACAGAAGATGAACTGGTCCGTGATTCTTTTGGAGTTCTGATGGAAACAGTGATCGCCTCCAAACAGGCCGATCTGCTTTGCTGTTCCTCTCAGCAAGCTTCTAGAAACTTTGGACATTGAGCTAGGGAAGCAGTCTGCTCTGAGTCCCTTCAAGATTCTCAACTCCAAAGGACTAGCACTGCTGAAGTCCAAGAGTGCTCCACCTACTCCCACCGATCTGGTGGCTGTCAAGATTGAGGAGGGAGAAGCCCAGGCTGCTGCTCGCAAACCACGAGTCAAGCGAAAGCTAACCATCCAGACTGACTCTGAAGAAACTCAGTCTGCCCCCTCGCCACCAGCCAAGCCTCTTCCCAAGAAGCCAAGAACCCAGATTACCAAACCAAAAGCCTTACCCATATGGCCTCCAACAAAAGTCACCCTGCACCCCAACCTACAACCCAAATCTCAACCACTTCAACCACTGCACCAAATGTAACCATCCGAGTCCCCTCTGCCATTCCCGTGGTGAAAGGGATTGTTATCACTGAGTTGGGAGACTATACCCAATCCGGGATCAAGTCCCCTCCCTCCACCGGCAAGGGCAAAACCATTCTCTCCGAACCACTTTCCTCTATGCCCAAATCTGCAGCACAGACAGCAATTGATATTGCTATGGAGGACGTTGAAGAGAAAGTGAAGGAACTCATTGTTGTTTTTGATGAGTACGTCGAATACAGAACGATCAACCACATTGAGATGTTCTTCGGCAAACTCAAACGCCTTCAGAAAATGGAAGAAAACGTTCTGAAGGGGACAGAGACCAATGATGTTTGGCTTGCTGTGCAGCGCAAAGAGCTATTCAAGGCCACTCAAAGATTCAGACTGGCGACTCTGCTCTTAACTGCTAAGAAAGCAAACTTCGATCCGAATGTTCAAACTGCCAGAGATGATGGGGCTGTTATTGCTCAATTAGAGATGGATATTCATGCTCTCCAGTTAGCTGTCCGATTTCAACGACAGAAACTCAGCATATCCACTCCAGCAACCAGCCCGGATCATCTCTCTGCCAGCAAGACTCTGGCAGAACCTTTCTTTGAGGTTATTCCCTCTAGAGCAGCAGAACAGACTGCAGATCGCGAAGAAGATCAGACTGCAGACATAGTAGCTGATCAGACAGCGGAGCAGCCATTGCCTAATGCTCCGTCTGCTACAGAAGATGAACCACTGAATGTTTTGTTGGATTTCCAACAACATCTATTCCATTGGGATCGTCAGACTCCCACGTCCACATCAGTCCAACCGCAGAACTTGCAACAGTTGGCGCACCAGAGTTCGTCGATCCGGATCTGGTGGTATCCACTGTTGTTGCAGCTCTACAACTTGAGGAGCCTTCCAGACCCAGCACTCCTCCAGTCCACTCAGATGAAGATATGGCTTTCTTACAAGCATTTTCTTCGGATCTGGTCACCTTGATCCGGTCCGAAAGTCACCAAGCTGCCTGTATCTTCACTTGTGCCGATTGCTGAAGAAGATGATCATGCTTTGTTGTCATCAGATCACTCTCCAAGCCGACAATCTGATGCACCTCCATTTCTGGCAAGGACTCTTCAGCACCTATCTGACAACTGCATGTCACTCTCTCAACGTGTTCTAGAAGTTCATCAAGGTCAGAGGCTTACAGCTTTGGACTTTGATTCATTCAAAGAGAAGATGATAGCCAGTATCGGCAGCCTTCAACGAGGACTGGACGATTTGTTCTCTCAGCAAGCCACTTATAAGAACAGCCTGAGAAAAGAGCAGATCGAGCTGGCCACTGAAGTCACCCTTCGCGCTCAAGATACTCGTCTTGACGCTATCAGCGCTCAGCTAGCACAAGTCGTAGATTTTCTCCAAGAGATTGCTGCTGACAAAAAGGGGGAAAAGAAAAAAAACTTCAAGCCGCATCAGTCTCAGTCTTCAAGAAAATAGATTGTTTATATATTCAGACTGTCTGTATGCAAGACTGTTGATCAATAAAGAAAATCTTTCTTTGTTAAGTCCTTGTTCATTTATTTTGAACTAAACTAAAGGCTTAATAATAAAAGACTTAATCGATCCAACTTAATTATGTTCATTTATTTTGAACAAGAAGAAGTAAACGATCCGAAAGTATACGCTTCAGAGTACTTATCAGACTGGTTAAAAAGACTTGGAAGCTAGGTTTTGTCATCATCAAAAAGGGGGAATTTGTTAGTTCCGAATCTTATCGATAAGATTTTAAAGATGACAAAACATATCAGACCGGATCGAGAGAAATCAGACTGACCAGATCGATCGCCCAAAACAGATCAAGCTGATAAGATGACAAAGCATATCAGACCGGATCGAGGGTAATAAGACTGACCAGATCGATAGCTCAAAACAGAACAAGCTGATAAGACATATCACATATCAGACCGGATCGATGGATATCAGACTGACTAGATCGAAGCTTCAGATCGATCTCAATCTTTATCATATCAGAGCAGTCAAGGATCTATAAAGATTGGCTCTTCAGTCCGAATCATTAACGGCTATTTATTGTAGCATTTAATGTCGTAATTAATGCAACAAAGGACCAAAGACTGAAGATTGTCATAAAAGGTAAGAAGACAAAGAAGAGCTTACCTGACAGTCGCCGAAAGCATGAACCAGAACGGCAAGTATCCTGAAGAAGAAGACTGTAGCTTACTCAGAGAATAAGCAGAGTCAAGAGTTGCACATTAAGGAAAATAATATCGTTGGTACATGCAACTATAAAAGGATGCAACAACAATACAGAAAGGATGACACACAGACATACAAGGACACGAGAGACTGATCAATCGAAAAACGCACAAGAAAGCAAATCAGCATAAGCTTACAAGCTCGGAAGCTCTCGAGCTGAAATTATTCTTAAGCACGATTACTTTGTAATATTTGATCATTTAGGATCACTGTGCGCATCTTGTGTAGTCTGTATTGAAAAACAGAAGTGAGAAACAAATTGTAACTGTCCGACAGAGAGTGTCTGAACAGATCGAGTGACTAGGAGTTTCCGACTGGTAGTGGGGTAAATCCAGCCTGAATCGGGTTTGTACAACAGGATTGTATAAATCAAAGTCTTATAGTATAAACCTTCCTTAATTGGAAGAAGGGGAGACGTAGAAGGATTACACCACCTTCGAACTTCCAGAAACATTTTCTGTGTTCTTGTCTTTCTGCACTTGTTCTTTCATTCAAGCCATCGAGCCGCTCTTACAAATATAAGATCAGACCGTTCCGCACTTATACATTCAGTGGTCTGTTCTATAAAAGAGTTGATTAAGAAACAGATTTCTTTCACTAATCCAAAAGAAATCACAAGGGATTAAATTTTAGAAGAAGTGTTCATTCACCCCCCCCCCCCCCCCCCCCCCCCCTCTAAACACTCCGGACCGATCCTAACAAGTGGTATCAGAGCCAGGTTGCGTGTTCGATCCTAACAACCTGGCTCTGATACCAATTGTAGGATCGAGCGCTTACCGCTTTACCAATAACTATAGTTAAGGGTAATGGCGCAACATCAATATTTTCAACCATACACTGACACAAGCGCCACTTGTTCGACCGATCACAAAGCAGAGGCAATTGTTGAACCCCAACAATCCCTCCCCCAATAATTGCACTCTCTGCAACTCATGGGAATCGAACACGCGACCTTGGCTCTGATACCAATTGTAGGATCGAGCGCTTACCGCTTTACCAATAACTAATTTGGTTTCAATTGGTGCATGTAAATAACATGAATTATTCACAATATTTCTATCGGTGCATGTGAAATCACATGCACCGATATACATTTATTTGCAATTATATAACATGCAATGCTTGAATGATGATTTTACTTGATATGTACTAACGATTCATGTAAATACACTAGCATAAAACAAAGTTGCATTTATCCAACATGAACTACTTGAATCAACCGGTGCATGTAAATAACAATGATCAATTAAATGTTTTTGTATCGGTGCATGTAAATCATATGCATCGGTAGACTATTAGTTGCATTTATCATACATGCAAGGCTTGAATATATATTTTACAATGATTTTACTTGATATGTACTAACGATGCATGTAAATACACAAACATTAAGAAAAAATTTGTTTCTATAGGTGCACGTAAATTACAAGCAACTATAGAAAGAAATGGTATGTATTTGTATCATTATGTTAAATAACCAATAACAAATCAAACAAATAATTTCTACAATTAAATTGTGTTCAACATAAACTTACAAAAAATATCAAATAGGTTCCTTACAAGTCTTCCTATTATGTCCATATTTTTTACACCGACTACAACGCAACTGTCGAATGTTTTCACCTTTGGATCTAATTCTCCTCTTCTTTGGACGACCCGGTTGCCTTTTTGTTTGTGGTGGTAAAATATTCATATCCGTGACAATCTGAGCAAAATCACCACTTGAACGTCCTGGAATCGGAATTATAACTCCTTCATAGCAACTCTTATAAGTACGAACATGGAAATATACATCAACAACATCATCTATGGCCATCTTGTTCCTCCTAAATACAGCAATCGCATGAGGACATGGGAATCCATCAATCTGCCACTGATAGCAAGTACACGTACGAATATCAAGGCACACAGTAACTGAAGGATATGAAAACACCTCGAAACAACAGTCAGTAGACATCTTCACATTCCATGCACGCCTTGATTTTCGTAAAAAGACCATTTCTTTTCCATCTTCGCGCACAGAACCCCCACCCATCGTGCAGCCATTGATCTCCTATCATAAAACCAGCTCATCAGCTTAACCCGATACAATCCACCATGTGAGTAATAGGCAGACCCCTTGCCTCTAATATCCACGAATTGAAAGACTCTGCTGCATTTGAATACATCTCTCCATATCGCATTCCGCGTGAGTAAGCATTTGTCCATTTATCCAAACATAGACCCTGTAAAAACCCTTCTACAATTGAACCACCTTCTCGTTTCAAAATAGCAAGCTTCTCTGTGAAAATAGCCACCGTCGGCGAATATGCACACTCATCCAACAAGTAACACATCCTTTCCCGAAACTGGTTCGAAAAATGTTTGCCACCATATCTGTCCCGGAGGTTGCATTTCAAATGATAAAGACAAAAAAAGTGTTTTGGAGAAGGTCCAAACACATCAGGTAAAGCCTCCATCAAACCAACATTCCGATCGGATATATAAACAATATCTCCACCATTATCTACAATCTTGCTCAAGCAAGATAGAAACCAACACCAATTATCAAAGTTCTCTGAGTCCACAACAGCAAAAGTTAGGGGGAACAACCCTACAATAAAATAATCAAAACATATAAAGCAAAAAAAAATACAATTTATGTTATATGATGCACTTATATAACCTTTAGTGGTACATTTAGAGACGCCAAGTTCAATCGGTGCATGTAATATACATGCACTGATAAATTTGCGGTGCATGTAATATACATGCACCGATTCTCAGTTACATGCATATGTAGTACTAAATGTTAGAGACGCCAAGTTCTATCGGTGCATGTAATATACATGCACCGGTAGACTAGCGGTGCATGTATAATACATGCACCGCATTCGATCCGATTTGTAGCATTTTTTTCCGCACAAGTCTATCGGTGCATGTAATATACATGCACCGACTGACTTCAATGCATGTAAAATCTCATTTACATTATAAGCTTGTTGCATCTTACCTTGATTCCCATCCTTTGCAGTAGCTGACAGAAGTATGCCCTTGAAACGGGATTTCAAAAAAGTTCCATCAAGAAATAACATAGGGCGACAAAATTTAAAACCATCCATACAATCACGAAACGACACAAACAAACCGATGAATCGGTTACAGTCGCCAACTTCAAGCTCTACAAAACTCCCAACATTAGTCGTCTTCACCGCATCGATGTACCACTTCAACTCCTTGAAAGAATCATCATAATTTTCAAAAGCAGTAGACATAGCCTTCTCCACACTTCTCCATGCCTTAATGTATGTTATATCCAACCCATAATCATTTTTCATTAACTCCATTACAGACCTAGCAGAAAAGTTTGGAAATGAACTGACTCGTTCGCAAATAATTTCTGATATTAAATGTGAAACAATCCTTTTTTATTTGTCTTTCATGACTCGTAGACCACACATATGAATGTTGTTCAATTTCTTTATGTAGAAAGAACCATTTACACGTGAAATGTTGGCACTCACAAACAAGCCACACCCATCAACATGCTTCCTAGAACATTCAGCAATTACTCTATCTTTATTATTTTTCACATAGTTGTAATCAAAACCAACCTCCATGGAATATTTACTCAACTCACTTCGAAACTCTTCAACACCACCTGTAAATACTTGACACACCCTACTAATAATTGATGACCATCCAGAACATAACAACAACTTCTCCTTGCCTTTCATTTAGCATCTTCGATATTCTGAATCAAGTCCTACACCTGATGGTGAACTGCAAATTTGTTTTGTCGATATATGTGCACTACCTGATTCTATTGATGCGTGTAAATCACGGGCAGAAATGGACTCTAGAGGTGCATGTATATTGCGTATACCGCTTGACTCTGTCAAAAAGTTTATACCACATGCAATTGTGTCTACCGGTGCATGTAACTCACATGCACCTCTAGACACAATCGGTAAACTACCGCCACCTTCATCAACAGACCTCAACAACGAAGCATTACAATCAACAACATGCATTGTCAACAAATAAAGATTGATCATCTTACACAACAAAAACATATTTCTCATATCAATCGCATTACTCAAACAACAATTAGGGTGCCCATCGATTGAGTATTTGAAACAAAATTCATCGGCATTCATATCACACCACTTAGCAGATGCACAGCCTATTAAATCACTGAATTCGAAACCGGGATTAACATTCAAAACCAATGTTTCCTCTCTAAATTTCAAAAGAATCATGATTTCATTATCCATCAGAATTAACGATAAAAATCTCAGGAAAAATTGATCAATTAACAGTTAATTGAATATTTAACAGATCGAACAATCTAAAATCAGAAGGTGAAGTAAAACACGATCGAAATCAGCTGCTCAATGAATTAAATGAAAAATTTTGGGACAACGATAATCGTTATGTGAGAAAAATTAAATTACGTTATTGTTATGATGGTTTTTATTTATTGCAACATGGGTAATTTAGTAATAAAAATTGACCATTTAGATTAGGGTTTAATAAATTGGACTTATGTGAAATAACTTTTTTAAAATGTATATTTAGTTGAAAAGTAAATATTTGATAGATTTAGTTGAAACATATTTTGAAAAGTGGTATCTATGTGTTATTTCCTAAAAAATATATATCTACGGATATGCGCCACATCGCCAATGTCTAATTACAAGCCAATGAAAATTAAAGAAACACTACCTTTTTTGCAAGTTTTTGACACGAAATGTCATCTGGTTTGAAAATTAGCAGTTCATCTCATGTTGCCACGGGCGAATGTACACACAATGCTTTGAAATTGCATGTTAAAATATCAATTGGACCCTCGAGGGGGTAAATGCATCTAAAGAATAATATATGGGGTAACATGCAACTAAATAATAACACAAGAATTAAGATGCACCTAAAAATCAAAGCCGATTTGAATAGTTTTAGCTTACGACAATTTACACCCATGTGATCCAAAGGGAAAATGTTCCGAACCTTCTTCACAAAAAAAATTATAAAATTACTTCAGGTCCACTCAATATCAAATGAGGTCAACCCAACTGAAAGTGGCATTTATATTTCTCCTTGCATGCGGAGAAATCAAGACCTTGTGGCACACTCATAGTCGACATATGTGCATGCAATGACACATCAACAGTCCACCCCCCTCCTCTCCCTGTCCTCCTCTGAACATATGTAACTGTTGTGCCTTAGTGTATGCTCTGGTTTAGATGAGACCATGGCTTTGAAGTTCTAATCACAAGATCATAGTTTTACAAGCAATCGATTACAAAACATTCTGCTCCACATCACTGAAGCCGGAAAATTCATTCAAATACAATCCAATATCAAGATTCAAGAGAAGCAACGTGATTTTCCGATAACTTTCCTTTAAAAAAAAAGGAAAAAATAACCAAATCCTCATCAACAAAGCATATACTTTGATATTTACTGGAAGTTGTCGAACATTTCACATCTAAGTTTCTCCGGTTCAAGATAATCATATTTCCAAAATCTCGAAATAGATAAGCCAATTAAAAAGTGTGATTAGCAACATACCATTGTGTCTGGCCGCTGGCGATAGGTTGAGTCTAGATCAAAGTAGATACCCTAACAAAGGAATGATCCTTCTGAATTTCCTTAGTAGTGACTCTCGGTCTCGTGCAATCGACAGTGATGTCAATCGCCTCTTTCGTGTCCTTTTGGTTTCAATAAAACCAGCGTTCCATTTATCTGGGGTCCATTTATCTGGGGGTAAGGCTGAAGAGTGGGAATTCGGAATCGGATCAAGATTTCCGTCTCTTCCATCAAGACGAGTCGCTTTGGTAATTCTAAACTAAGGAAGAAATATATAAGATTATATAAACCAATAAGAGGAAGAGATCGGGCTCGAAAGGGGTGGACAAAGAAGCTGCGCCGGATCTTGCCTGAAAGCAAGGGGAGTTCGTCATTTATTTATTGACGGATTTGGACGAAAAAGATGGAAGTGGAACTTCAATGCTTATTATTAGGTGCCACTTTCAAAAACATATTTCAATTAAATTTCTCCAAAAAATCTTCTTTCAACTAAATACATCTTTTACAAAACTTATTTCAAATAAGTCCATTTTATCAAACCCTAATCTAATTACTCCATTAATTATGATTAAAATACCCCTTGTTTTACACCTTCATCCCCAAGATACACAACGACAATTTCAATTCCGATTTTGATTACAACAATAACATGAGCAGATCGAATTTTTAGCATTTCATCAATGCTTCTCATTCAAGTGACAATACATCGTTGTATTTTTAATTACGTGTCAATTATTAAGAAACTGTAGATGAATTTCCTTTCAAGATAATCAATAAGCCATTGTGTTGTCTGACTCTACTTCCCTTGGACTCCGCTGTCTTCACGTAGACATGTTCCCCGGCACTACCCACCAATTAAACTTTCGATCAATAAATAACATTATCAACTTCATTAATTAATAGGATACAATTTATAAATTAAATAATAAGATACCGTATACAATTAATTTATCGAGGAGATAACTGTAGTAGTTTATATATCATTTTATAGCTTTGTCCATGTTATTTTAGGAGCATTTTCCCTTCTATAACATTGATAAAACTAGTTCTTGAATCTCTAACGCATGAGGTGAACCTCGACAAACCTAGTTCACAATTGCCTTCAAAGCCATTTCCTGACAAACACAGTAACTCGGTGGTGAATTACATGCACCAGTGAGTCTATCGGTACGTGTAATTTACATGCACCTCTAAAGTCATATAGTGAATGTGAGTCATGTGATGCATGTAATTTACATGCACCGCATGAGACTAAACAACCCATGATGTGCATATAAATGTAATATACATACATCACTAGTTGAAAACATTTGTTTTTGGTGGATTGAGCCGAAACAACTTTTTCTTATGTGATGCATGTGAATGTAATATACTTTTAATTGACAAGAAAGAAACCCTACTAAATTCAAAGACAGAATACACACTTTACAGTATAGAAAAATAAAATAATATACATGCATCGTATAGCACTAGAGGTGCATGTAAATTAAATGCACATATAAACTCATATGGTGCATGTGAGTCTATGCGGTGCATGTAATTTACATGCACTGCACGAGATTAACAAGGAATTATCCAGCGGTGCATGTAATTGACATGCACCGCTAGTCACCGGTGCATGCAAATTACATGCACCGATATAATCATGTATTGTCTTTAACCAAAATATAGTCTATCGGTGCATGTAAACTACATGTGTCGATAGAGACTAAACAACTCATGAGGCATATAAATGTAATATACATGCACCACTAGTTGAAAACATTTATTTTTGGTGGATTGAGTCGAAACAACTTTTTCTTATGCAATGTAATGTAATATACTTTCAATTGACAAAAAAGTTGTTAATTGCATGAGTTGAGTTCATAGCTATAAATTTTTGTCTAACGGTGCATGCAAATTGCATGCACCTTTAGACTCATACGATGCATGCAAATATAATATCAAAGCTATTGATCCTCACATCCACAAATTTTAATATATTTCAAAAAATAAGAAGAAGCAGAATATTTCCAAGATAATAATAAGTCGGTGCATGTAAATACATGTACCGCCGAGTCTATCGGTGCATGTAATGGTTTGTTGTTTCTCTGTAACGCTTTAGCTTTTCATGATGATATTCTTTTCTCCCAGCATACATGGAATTTATACGCATTTTATATCCCAATTTCGGGGTAGTTCTAGGGATTAGGGTTTTGTTTCTGTATTTTTTACTTTTTTTAAAATTTTTGTCATGCTAAGCTCTGCAGTTAAGTGTTCGTTTGTGTGCTTTCTGCCAATTCTAATATCGAGGATAAAAATTCAATCCAGTGAAACTGAGATATAGATATAGTGTCTTGAGGTTGGGGAGGAAGTGTTGGGGTCGCTAATACACATTTTACCTCATGTGGTTTGTAAATAGACATTTTATTCCCTGTGATTTACAAAACATAATACATTGTTCCACTCACACCATACACATAGTGTGACTTTTTCACGTATGGGTAAACTAACTATTTTCAAATCACATGAGCTAAACTGCATATTTTGAAAACTTAAGGGGGTAAACTGTCTATTTTCAAATTGTCTATTTGCAATACTACGGTCGTTTTTTTGTCAAAAACCTTTAAACTTTGTTTAAAAGTTTAAATTTTTTTTTTTTCAAAATTTGACCATCATTTATATAGTATTATGTGTTTTTTTTTATTATTTATCGCACACCAATAATTATGGCAATTTCCTTATTTATATGAACACAATACTAATGAAGGGATTGTTTTGCTTCTTGTTAATGTTACCCCCAAATGGTTTGTTGCTTCATTTATTTATTTTCGTTTAACGTTTTTTGGGTTTCTTTATGTTACGATCATCTTCTTGAATGGCTGAAATTTCACAAACTCAAACTACAAGCAGTTGACTGCCCTTTATTTCCGATACAAAGACAAGGGCCAGTGTCTTATGTTTGGTGTAAGTTGTTACGTGACTTTATTTGCTATTATTGGGTTCTATGTTGAAAAAGATTACTCTCAGTCACGAGAATAGCCATTATGCTACTGTTGAAGGAATTAGTCCCAGTTTGAAGTATCTCACCAAGTTTGTTTTTCCTGCTAGTCTCATTTTCCTTCGGCTCCTCTCTTTTCTCCCTGGTAACTAAGCCCAAATGGTGGGTTTCAAATCTTTCTCCCTTCGACTGATTGTAGTTGCAGACTACCTGTCTTCTTGTAGTTGGATCCCCAAGTTTTTGGAATGCTCCAAACTCTACTTGAGCATCCAAATCTGGGTCAATACCAGCAAAAACATCTCTGACGGAAAGATATATTTAGCTCTAAATGAAGAAACTTTTGTAGAATACCCTAATTGTTTCCTGCCAAGTTTTCCTCCAAAAAAATGTAATCGATTGGAATGTTATCCTCATCTTTACATTTGAGCTTTACTTTTACTTCGCTTTCAAAAAATTACTTATTAAGTTCAGCTTCTGTTTGAATTATAATTTTAATTCCAGCTTCATTTGTTTATTTGATCTTGATAACATGTTCAATAATAGTCTGAAATTTCATAAGCTCAAACAAGTTGAGTAGTTTATTCAACAATTTTAAACATGATACTTAGGGTGTGTTTGCAATTGCTTATTCAAGCATTTCTACGTTGCTTTTGCTTAAAGTTGGAAAAAGTTGTTTTTAAGCAAAAGCATTTAGTGTTTGCTATTTAAATAAAAAAGCAGCTTAATAAACTTCAATTAATTACAAAACTGCCACAAAACAACTTAAAGCAGTCAAAAGCATGTCATGACCTGCTTCTCAAATTCTGCTTTTTTCTGCTTATTTTTAGAGAAGCAATAGCAGAAGCACGGAAATAAAACACTCAAAATCTGTTTTTTTATCTGAAAAGCTCATAAGCAGTTTGCAAAAGCATTTGCAAACACCTACTTACTACCTAACACTTACTGTAACTTTATTTTCTTAACCTTTTATTGATTTCACTTTCAAATATACAATTTGAAAACTTGAACAAAATTTGCCCATGCCAAAGAGGCCGGAAACAGAGGCAAGGTCTTTTAAAATAAGACAACAAGAACGTAAAGGTAACAGGTCGACTCATTATTTACCATACATAAAAAATAATAAATATATAGAATGCGTATTCCTGTATTATACATTAAGGGAAATCCCTGAGTTGGCATAATTTTCCTAGAATACTCTTCCTCATACTGTTTGATTCATATGACTACTTTTTAAAGTTCTTTTATGTATATTATTTGATATAAATATCGTACTTTATAATTTATATATATATTAATTGCTACACACCACCAAAAGTTGTTAGATGGCTGGTGAAGTACTTCCAACTAAAATAATAATTTGGCTGGTGAAGTGTACTCAACTGTCAACTAACTTCAATAATTTTGGTGAGAAAGCCGAGCTACCACTAATTCGGTTTGGTTGATGTTAAATGTTAACGTCGTTCGAATATTCTCATTCAAAAATAGCTATCTATAAGGAACTGTTCAACATAACAACTAGTTAACCCATAATGTAATTCATAGTATCGTCTTTATGGAGAAATTCGTTGGTGCACTCGGTTCACCAAACACCAAAATACATATATATACATATGTTGTGTATATATGTTGGTCTTTGATGCACCAAATGCACTCAAGAATTTTCGGTCTTTATGTCACTTTCATCTTTCTAAATCATTATATTATTATTATTATTATTAAATCTGAAAAATAAAAATGTATTACTGTTTTGATATATTTTTATATTTCAATTCAAATTATTATTTAATCTATTAATTTTTAATTTTTAAAAATATTGCCCCTCATCTATTAGTTGTGCTATCATATCATCATCAATTTAGCATTCACCAGCCAAGCCGGCAATCATTATCTTACTGCTCTCAAATGGCGATCCAAGAAGAAGCTGAAGTGAAGCCCTCGCTTCCCCTCAAGACCCGCATCACTCTCTTCCTTCTCAGTACCATCACCGACTTCTCCCGCCGCAACGATGGCACCATCAATCGCCGCGTATTCCAGCTCCTTGATTACTGCAGGATCAGGGTGCCTCCAAACCCTAATCCCCGCAACGGCGTCAAGACCTACGACGTCACCGTCCACTCCTCTCGTGACCTCTGGTTCCGTCTCTTCGTCCCTACTACTCAAAACTCTCAAAATCTCCCGGTCATCGTTTTCTTCCACGGCGGTGGGTTCGTGTATCTGGCCCCTGATTTCCACGGCTACGACGCAGTTTGTCGTCGTTTTGCACGCGAGGTCTCCGCGGTTGTTGTGTCCGTGAACTACCGACTGGCGCCGGAGCACCGTTACCCTGCGCAATACTACGACGGATTCGACGTGCTGGAGTTCCTTGACAATGAGAAGGATCGTATCCTGCCGCCGAATGCAGACTTGTCCAGGTGTTTCCTCGCTGGAGACAGCGCCGGAGGGAATCTGGCCCACCACGTGGCCATGCGAGCGTGTCGCTCAGATTTCACGCACCTCAAGGTAACATATTTATTGACGCAACGTGAGCGGCCCAAACGCAGCCGACATATCCAAATTGGATTTTCCGGCGACAATGGTGGTGGTGGCCGGATTCGACTCTCTCAAAGATTGGCAGAAAAGGTATTACGAGTGGCTCAAGAGATCCGGGAAAGAAGCATATTTGCTGGAGTACCCGACCATGATTCATGCCTTTTACATTTTTCCTGAGCTTCCTCAATCTAAGCAGCTCATCTCTGAAGCCCGCCAGTTCATTCAAAAGCAATGTTCCAAGCTTAATGTTGACTAGACGGATCTATTATGTATGGCTCATGTTAATGCCAGAGCTTCTATTGTTGGAGCCAGAGCAAAAATTTCGAAATTCCAACTTTGCCCTCTTTTTTACAATATTCTGTTTTTTCCTGATGAAACGTGCAGTTCCCGATACTATCTCCTCCCTCCCGGATGAACTTGGATGCGGAACTTTTACGCTACCGGAGAAATTATTGTGGCCATCGTCGTATAATTTTGATCTGTGTCAGAAGCCAGGTGCAGCAAAAAATCGTTGTGCTTCGCCATTGCCATTGAAAGCTTTAAACTTTGAAGGCAAAGGTTTAGTTTCATCAGATGATTTATCTTCTACAAAATCTATAAAAGGGAGGAACAAGTTGCATGTTTTCCAGGATATCACACATGTTCCTGCAAGTTCAGGAATTTGACATATTCAATTCAAGGGAAAAATTACATGTTCTAATGTTCTTGATTTTTCTCTGTGAATATATTTATGTACCAATTGTTTTCACGTTGTGCTTACTCTACCATAATTTGTATGATATTTATCATTTTTTCCCCAAATTGATCGTGGATGTTTTCTTCTGTGTCAGTCATGGTTACATACAGTTTGTCTTCGCTCATTGGAGCAAATTTCTTCCCTTCCACAATTTCTTCCTCTGCAAACCCATACCTGGCTTCGTAACCAAAGTCCCAGTCCACGTATCGCACTGAAGCATTGCTCGCCCGACCAATAACATAAATCTTCTGGCCAATAGGCCCCAATCTGAAATGCGGGAACAAATAAAAATCAGACCCACTTCTCAAATCAAACCATTTTACAGAACACAAGAAGACACTTTTCACAATGGACAATCCACATCATCGAAACGAAGCATTGCGGTGAAAAGTGCGGCACTCGCGATAGACATTCGAGGAGCAGATAGACATTAGTGTGTGTGTGTGTGTGTGTGAGCTGTCGAAAAATCCTTGATGAATTGGGTTCCTCCATGACAAGGACCTGAAAACATAATCTTCAACAGGACCCATTACCTCAAACATCAAGGTGCAATCGATCTTCTGCAGATACTTAGTGAAGACCGTCTTTTAGGCACAACAGTAACACTTATCCCTGTGGGGGGAAATCTTAAAGTTAGATTCATGGATGTGAACTCCCGGCACTGTTCATACAGGTGGAAAAGATAGTCCAGGCCGTTCTTCTTCAATCGCGCCACCTCCCCCCGGTTCCGTTACGATAAAGGGATGCTCCCTCTGCCGCTCACCTCCACCTCAGCCGCCGTTGTCATCCTCCTCCGCCCATCCGTTCCTCATTGTCACGTTTCATTCAATAATAAATGTATAGTAAAAAAAGGATAAAGTTGGAATTTTAAAATTTTTGCTCTGGCTCTAACAATAGGAGCTCTGGCATTAACATAAGCCATTATGTATACCCTAAATAATCCAACGGTTATATTTTGCCGGTTCGATGTAGCGTATCTTTGGAATTTATCCTCTCTGTCTATTGACGTGTATTCATTCTAGAGTTTTAATGGCTTTTTTAAATGATAGGCTATTATGTATTTTATAAATTTATTGATTTTTATAGAGTCACACAGAACTAGTTTTATATACTTTTGTAGAATTTTTTTTATAAGAACTTAGACATTTTTAAATTTGACATTTGAACCAACTGATTTTGTAGATAATTTTTCTAATGTGGACTTTTTAATACACGCGATAAAATATTCTTTTATACAAAATGTGCATACAAATAAAAGTTCATGTTTTGTTTTTTTATCTGGACTATTTATTTAATAATATAATAAGGTACAATGATATATATTTAATTCGGATTTTTTATTGTAAAAAATGAAACATTATAATGACTTTTGAATTTACCGTCGTCTTATTTGTGTGTTTCTCCTCCCAATCCTGAGAGAGAGAGGAGATTTTTTAAATTTGAAGTCAATCCATATTTTCATGGTGGGTGAATGAGAATTTGTTTTAAGTTTTTTAATTGTATATAGAGTTTCAAGATTTGTATTAAAGAATTTTATAAAAGTCATTGAAAATCTGTAGAAATTTTGGATATTTATAGACTTTTATAGAGGTATTAAAAATCGAGTTTGAATATCACCTGACTTTGAAACTCCACAAAATTCTGTTTTGAATACCACTATACTTAATGGAGTAAATAAAAGTCTAGATGAATACCTCTAGACTTTTAAAGTATATAAAATTTATTAAAAGTCAAGAATGAATACACCTCCATAATATATTTATTATATTAATATTTTAATCTCTCAAGGTATTCTTTGTTCTAAAATTCTCCTCATCTTATTAACGACATAATACATTATATTTCGATATTATAAAATATTAATGTCATAAAATGATAAATTTATACACTAAAACCCATTTTGCTATTTATAATCTATATATCTATTTATATCCATAATATGTAGAAAGGGAGAGTTCATTAATGGTTTCATTACTGTAAGTATTATTTTCTTATTATTGTTTTGTTTGTAATAAATAATGATAGGCTAATTATTTACTTGTGTTAGTTTAAATCTCATCTACTTACTTATGTCTTAAATTGGTCCGTATTTACCTTATGAATAAATCATTCTAGGTTTGAACATTAAAACTCGCATTTGAGAACTATTGTATTATTGCCCGCTTATGACGATGTGTGTCGATTATGGTTTTTTGTACGGATATAGTTCAAAGATATACGGTTTTTATATTCTGTAAAAATTCCTAGGTTTCTGATGTATTCAGATAAAAATTTATAATGGTCAATAATTTAAATTATTTATTTGTAATACCCCAAAAATCTCAATTACAAAATTAGACAAAATAAGTTGAAGCTATCAAAAATAAATCCATAATAATGGTAAAATATTGAAACAAAATTCACTAGGCATCAAAAATACCATTTATCACACTAAATTTAAATATATATTTAAATCAAAGAAATAATAAATAAAAATAACAATAATATGATCTAAATAATAATATATATAAAAACTAATCATTTTGAATTAATTTTAAAAACTTAATATTTGGCAACTTACCCCAACACTTGTCAACACTTCAACACCCTAACACATACACAAAACCCCTATAAATACCCCCCATTTCATCAGATTTAATTCACAAATTCAAGAGCAAGTTTGAGAGAGAGTGTAGGAAATAGGTAGAAAATATGGTGAAAATAAGAAAATTATGAGGAAAAATACCAAATCTCCTCCAAAAAATCCAAAAATTTCACACAATCATCCTTATATACCCAGAAAACATTTAGTATAGCGGGTGTTCAAAAATCAGTATCCAAATTCGTCCAGAAAATCAAAATCGTGAAGAACTGTGAGCTGTCCAAAGCCCAGAAAACATATTTCAAGGTATTGGTTTCAAGCTACAATTTCGTGCCTTTCTCAAACGATTTTAAACTTGGAGTCTAAATGAAAGTTGTTCAAAATGTGTTAAATCATATGGGTATGTCGACCGATGGCCCAAACGGCCGCCGTACGAACTGATTTCCACCTCGTTAATCATTTCGAAAAATAAAATTCTGGGCAAAATTGGTTGGGAATTTCAAAATGTTTTCTAAACAAAAGTTGTAGATCAGAACGCGACAAACCTGCTATAAAAATTCCAGCCGCGCGTGGCCGCCGGATCACAGCCACGCGCCGTCACGGAGGCGCGTGTAACGCACGCGCCGACGACTTTCTCAAAATTCCGGTCGGCGAACGTTGCTGGACTGATTTAAGGCATTTCTGGAAAGTTTCGTGACGTTTCGACTTAAACTTGATTTGTAATGAATTTTCAAATGTTTGATTAAAACTACCCGGACAAGTTTTGTACAAAAAATGATTTGCAGAAGATTCAACAACATATCTTGGTTGCAAATCACCATAAATTACTTATATTATGTTGATAGGAATTTAATTGGCAACTGGGTTCAAAATCAAGTCAATCCAGTAAGATATCAAGTAGTAAGGTGAGGTGTACTACCGATTTCTTGTTATATAGCTCTTTTGGCATTTGGCCTGGAATTTACAGTAACTTTATCTCACCTTTTATATATCGTCATCATATTGTACATCACATCGTTCCATTGGTCATATTGATCTGCATGTTTAATTATCTTGAATGTCATCGATTACTAATCGATTCCTTTGATTGAACGAATCATTTGACTGAATGATTGAATGAATGGAGCCATGGATATTTATCCACTGGACAACGTGGCTTCGGCCCGGAAAGTGAGTCCAATGAACAACGAATGACAGTCCGGGTATATGGTTCATCTGAGCAACGCGCACCGTTTTACGGTCCGGAGAATGGTTCACTTGGCTCGTAAATGACTGAATGTACAGATCATATCTGAATATGTGGGGAAAAGTGCTACACTGAACTGTCCGGTGGGAGCCACCTCTTTAGCCCACGATATTCACTCTGAAATCCTAAATCATCGCTGTTTATTATTGACAATTACTTGACTGCAAGATCTTTGTTACATGGCATATCATATTGAGAAATTGCATTGTTTGATAATTACAGATATTAAAGCTAATGTTATTCCCTCACTAAGTCTCCAAAGACTTAACCTCTGTTTTCCTTGTTATTTATTGTGAGTTCCAGATACAGGAGTACCGGAGCCAGAACCGGAGGAAAATTAGGAAAATGAAAATGTTGGCTTACCGGAACTGTTATAGTATTTTCTCTTTTATTAAGTGTCGGGTTATTATAAGGAGTTTGTACTGGGATGTATTTTGTTACTAATTAGAATGTATAAACGCTTCCGCTACTAAAAATGAATGTTTGACTAAACGCTTCCGCTATTTTCGAAAAGGTTTTAAAAACCCATGTGCGTAATGTTCAGAGAATGTGGTACCGGATAAGGGTTAAAATAATATGTGCCCGAGTCGGGTCCCACATTATTTATCTGTCAAACAAACCTCAAAAAATTTCTAAAATATCTCAATCTTTTTTACTTTAATTATAATTTCTGAGCTGATAATATTGAAGTGCATCACCTACTTGTTCGTTCTTCATAGTACCTCTTGTAACATACAATGCACTTTTGGTTTGTACACGCTAGGATTACATGGATTGATGGACTCATGGGTTGAGCCCTCGGTTAGAGTGAGTTCCAACCACATCCAAATTTTCAAGGAAAATAAAAATTTTATAGTTATTTTTCAGAAATTTAATTTTTTAGCCCGATCATTTAAATCGTGATAGTTTTTAATCATATCTAACTTAGCCAACCTTAATTATTTTTGAATCCAGGCTCCGCCTACGCATGGACGATTACCATGTGAGTTGGCTGGCTTGTCCTTTCCCGTTGAACTTGTTTGACATGTAGTTCTTGTTTGTCATCTTTTGCAGGACGAACTTTGAGTGGGGTCGCAACCAACAAATCAATCCAATATTGTGTTGCCATTGTGTTATATTCAAGTGCAGAATATAATAAACTTGTCTGCTATTTTTAGTCAAACAATCTAAATATAGGTTAATGCTCCGAAATTCTTATATAGACCCGATCATATCATAAATCAGGGGCGACTTAAATTTTTCTTAAGCCTTAGACAAATTATAAATATAAGGTCTTCAAAGCATGCATTATCTCATACGCTAATATCGATACACTCAACAATACATATACAAGACCTTGATTGATAGTATTAGATGAGAATTGTATTAACTTCACAATGTTAGCTTCATTTCTATGGCTCTATTCTATATCAAATACTTGATTTTCAGCATATAATCTTGGTCGCTGCAAATTATTGTGATCCAAATGACAAAAGAGAACATTTAACTTAAAAAGTATCTTCACAATAGTCAAATACACGATAAATAAATGAAATAAAAACATGTTACCAAAGCTAAAAATTTGGATGAATATTACACTAAAATACTAAAATTTTTAACTTAAAAAACATATCCATAATAAAGATTTTAATTTTTAATTTTTGTAACATAATATATATAAAAATACTAAAATAATTGGTCTGTTATGAAAGGGGACCTAAGGCAAAAGCTTTAGTGGCCTATCACGGGGGCCGCCCCTGCCATACACCAACACAGATACGAGAACATACATACACCAGCAAATATAAAGTTTGAGATATATACACCAGCACATATAAATATGTATCTGTATACATGTATACGCCTGCCTGTATGTATATTGGTATATGATAAGACCCGATCCATACAATAATTTCCCGTTAATGCTAGAGTGGTAGTCATCACCGAAGCTGCATGCATGTTCGTAGTTAACTTTTAAGGTTACACCAAATACACACAGTTTTCCCTTGGAATTAAAATCCAATCAATATTTGTGGGTTGTTCTTTGGCATTCAGATTTCACGTTCGAAATTATATTCCGAAGTATTGCTCCATATGAGTAAATGACTTGTCCGATTTGTTAAGATGAAGTGATGAATGATGCGATGCCTAATGTATGTCAATCTTACTGAAATATCATTTCATAAATCCACAATATTATAATCTTCAATCAAACCATAAAAGTGATCAATATTGTCTTCATATTCGGAATATCCTGGTGTTAGACCCTCTATCTGCCCACTGTTATGCATAAGAAATCACATTAAATAGGACAACGCAGTCAAAACCATCAAAAATCAGTAGCAACATAATTGATAAAGGTGCACAGGCTTCTTGATTTTGCACATCAAATTGTTATTGAATTCGAAATCATAAGCTAGATCATCAAATAGGCAAGAAGCATTCCAGGGCAGGTGAAGGTCCCCAATCTCGTGTAAACAAGTATAAATTCACTTGCTCTTATCAAGAGGTCAGATGCCTGAAACAACCCGCAGGAATAAAAACACCATCACCAATCATTTGAACTAAGGATGGACTTGTAGTTTTTAGAAAAGCTTCGGATCATTGTATTGTGCAGGGATAAAGCAAGGAGACCGAGGGATTAAAGGTTAAGACATGTGATGAGATATTAAATCTACAGTAAAATGACTTAAATAGGTACCACATTCGTAAGAATAGGTCATCTTCTTCGCACTGCAGCGGCCTGACCGCGTCCAGCAATCGCCTGCTGTGAGGCTGGTTGTCCATTAGCTTGTTCCTCAGGCATGTTCATGGCTTGAGTCATGGCATTCATTCCGATGAGCCCAAGAGGGATCAAGTACATCCACTAAGAAAATAAAGAAATTAGTATTTACTGTGTATTTGTATCACATTAAGCAATTAAGTGAGGATAAGGGGAAAATTAAATAGCAACATAAAAAGGAGTGTGTCAGTTTGAACTCACGTATTTGGCCCAGAAGGACCTCTCTGGCGGCTTCATTTCTTCACCTTGTCCATCTTCGCCAACAGCCTCTTCTATAAATACTGGAGTCCTGCTTCAAAATATTGATTCCAATTACAGCAATGCCAATGATGACCATGAGCTAGAAATATGCATTCTAGGTTAAAAAAATTACTCCGGCATGGTTAGGCTCATTTTAGAACTATTACGTAAATTTTACTTTAATTGAGTTCCTGACAAGATTATGAGGTCAGCATATATGAAGCCTTGAATCTTTTGTTTTTAAATATATAAAGTAATTATCAATAACATACACTTATCCCAAGATTCCCTACTTTCAACAACTTGGAACAATTAGGAGAAATAAAGTAGCAGATTGGCAATATTTTTTGGGCACTTGGCACATAATACCTTCACACAAACAACCCCACACAGCTCCGAAAAAAAAATTTAAAATAAAACATATATGGGGTCATTCATTCAAATAAAATGCATATTACACAAAAATTTAAAAGGACAAGCCAAAAGATATTACCTAGGGGCCATATCACTGCTCTTCAAGACTGTATGAGACTTAAAAGACCACTTTGAAGGCTGAAGTAAAATTAGCAAGTACAAAGCAACAATAAGTAACTTCATATAGGACAAGTCCCAAGTAACCAGTAAAAACTTGTGAAGAATATAGAATACATGGGAAACCAATGGAAGGTAACCGACATTCTTAATGGTCTGTCAGGACAAGCTTACCAATTTCAATAGGCGGGGGTATTGGCACGACCCTGGAGAACCATAATTAACAGCCAATATATTCACACCGTCCTGCCATCCATGCCAAATCTCAAAACACAAATATTGAGAGATACTCTTTGAAGAAACAAGAAAAGAACAGTGTATTTAATGATTAAAAAGCCAATTCTTCACCCAAGAGACCATAAATGGTTCGATTTCATATTTTAATTTATTGCTCAAGTTATATGCGAGGATGTCATACAGTTCCAATTAACTAAGTTGTTTGGTGACTTGGTCAGCATAATTTGTTTCAGGTAATAATCTAATTCCATTACCTAGAAACTAGACTGTAGGAATGTTTGGTAACTTGACCAATTATCAGACAAAAGACAAATCAATGACTTCAAAATTAATGCACCTAGAAAGTAAGAGAATCAAATACTTTGTAGGAAATTTCAGAATTGCTATATTTGTTTGCACAAGGATTGAACAGTTGTGAAAAAGGAGGAAGACATTGTTAAACACAGAGTATTGTAATCCAAAATGCATGAATTTCTGATTTGTGGGTCTGACAAACAGATGGTAACGGACATAACATCGTTACGAAGTCTCCAACAATTTCTTCTTTCAAAATCTTTCAAGTACTACATGATGAATAACCTGATTCCTATTGTGTGGACAAGAGGGAAGGCTGAATTCGAAGTAGAAAATTAGGGAATACAAAGTTATTAGTTAGTTGCAAGGAGGACATGGGAAGCAAGTCAGGTGATGATGAAATGGCGATGGGGTGATAGTGAAGAAAATGGAGCCGTAAGTATTGCTATAGTGTTTTTTTCCCTCTCTTTTAAAACTTTGGAACTTTCATTTGACCTAAAGTTAACGGTAATAATTTCAATTTCTTCCTGATAACATTTCAGGAAAGTGGAGGAAATTTTGGTAAAAAATCATGGAATATTGTCAACTCTGAATTGAACCAACCAACATGCATGTCCACAGAAGATTCAACCAATGAGACTCATGTGTATAAATGATAATATACAATTCAATTACAGTTGTACAGTATGTTCCACCAAAGAAAATTACATGGTTCAGGAAATTATTACCATGTGTATGACAAAATGCTCATCCAAAGTATCCCGAATAAGACATCTCTGCAAGCCAACCAGAACAGTAAATAAAACAATATCATGGATACTAAATACAGATAGAAGCAAGGAAATAAGAATTTCAAACTTAGGATTACACAAAAAATAAATCAGGTCAGCATAGTAATAATATGCGGCTTACTTAATGATATTGCCCAGGGAACATTAAAATACCAGCTAAAAGGTAGAGTGTTGATTGCTGCAGTATCAAAGGTAATTCAATAACGTTTATTTTCCACATAATGTCATCCACATAGAAACTGTATGAGGTGTTGTAAACATGAGAGGCTAAGAACCCAACATCATGAATAGATCACCCCAGACTCAGGTCTAAGTGCATTAATATGACTTCCACTAGAACTAAGAGAACAATCCTACTTAATTTTCACTTTTCAAAATCTAAGTGAAATTTCTTGTAATGTAAAACATTCTCAACTAGAACTTGTTAAGAAATAAAGAGGCGCATAAAAAATAATGAAGCTCAAAAGTCACTATAGATGGATGGACGCTTAATATATATCTTAGAGCCTGTCCCGGTGTCCCCTAACAAAAAGAGCAGATACAACCAAGGCATACCGTAACACTTCAATTTCAACCTCAATATGCTGGTCAAAAACTTAGAAAAAGTAGCCCTATTAAATATCAATCCAAAATGAACACGTAAAAATCATTCCATGCGGAACACAAATTTATTTGCAAACCCACCGCCTTAACAGATGAGAAAACATAGTCTCTTCCAGGACTGTTTAACACGTTAGATGGTAATCTTATCCTATAAAAGTCATCTTCTTCCAAAAGTCTCTGCAAGATTATTTCACAAAGTGTCATCACACCCAGTAAGAAGGGAAAAACATCTTAAATTCAAACAGTTCAAAATTCAAAGTTAACACTCAAATTTGAGTTATAGCAACAGGAAATTGCAACATGGGTTTACCTTGAAATCCACTTTATCCGTCTCTGTTATGATGCTCCTCGAGAACCGAAGCTTTGTGAGCGTCTGTCACATATTGTGTAAAGTTAATGATCATTCCAAAATACAATACCAAAACTCTTTACAAGTGTGTTACAAACAATTGATGTTGCTATCTGCTTATTGCTTTGGAACGGGGTATAATCTGTTTATACATGTTAAAATTATTTGTCAATGATATTCTTAATCAATTTTCAATAAAACTCTAGAACAAAATGATAAAAACCATACAAGGAGCAAAATGGTGATGATTTGCACTAAATAAATCAGCATACTTTATTCAAAAAATTTCTAAATCAGGCCAAAGGGATAAATTATTTTTCATCCCAAATACATATGAATATCAGTATCATATGATAAAGAGATTTACGCCACAAAACACTGCACCTGATTCTTTGACAATAACTTATCCCGAAAATCCCAATTATTAATCAGATGCTTATTATATATTTTAGCTGAAAATTTAAAAAAAATCGACCCGCATAAATGAATGGACCAGTTACTAAATTAAAAAAAACGACCATTGATGCACAAGTACGGTTAGTATAAGTGATGTAACAGTACCACACCACCATGAGACCACGTTTTGAGCCTGGCCGAAAAAGTTCCTGCGGGTAAGAACTCGGACACGCCAAAGGAGTGCTCGAGGGTGAACTGGATTTTGGAATCGAGATCCGAACTTGAATCCAACGATCGCTTACGGGTAGAAGGAGGAGGAGAAACGGGTCGGGTGGTGCCAACCGGGTCAGGAGATCGGCCGCCCTCGAGCCCAAACTCTTCATCGTCTAAGAGGAGCGCATCGGATTCGAACCCAGACGACGTCGTAATAGACAATAAGATATTTACTAGAAGAATAATGGGTAGCAAGATCGAGAGCTTGGATCTCATGGCTGCGAAATTGAATCACACTGTGATTCAATGGAGGGATTTTTAAATAAATAACCTAAATTTTAAAAAAATTAACAAATAACCTAAAATATAAGAGTTTATTAAACTAACCAAACGATCAAATGAAGACGCCAATGACAACTCCTTTATAAAACAATTTTTTTCGGGGAGACACTAATTTGATCAATGTTTTATAAAGAAGTTGTCAGCTGAGTTGGCGACTTTAAAAAAAATTGTTTTATAAAGAAATTGTCAACTGAGCTGGCGTCTTCATTTGAAGTTCGGTTAGTTTAATAAAATCCTATATTTTAGGTTATTTTATTAATATTTTTTAGAAATTTAGATTATTTAATTAAAAAACCCTTTGAAAAGTGATTCAAATTTATATCTAAAAAAATTGCATTATATATTAATATTTAACACAATATTATTTATAAAAATATTTTAGGTTAAAATCTAGTAGCAAAATATAGAATTAAATTTATATCTGATTAATTGATATTGATTAGAAACAACATTTTCAACTTTAAACAAAAACAAAATAAAAATATTTTGAATAAACAATTATAAACACTCTATTGTACAATTGTTTGAGTTTGTTTTAAATTTAGGCTTTAAATGAATATATGGATTGGTCCAAACTTACAAGAGGCCCAATTATTAGCCCAATCATGGTAAAATTTATTGTACAATTGTTTGAGTTTGTTTTAAATTTAGGCTTTAAATGAATATATGGATTGGTCCAAACTTACAAGAGGCCCAATTATTAGCCCAATCATGGTAAAATAGTAAACAGTAATAATTAAAAATAGAGGAAAATTACACAATGGTACCACTTTTCAAAACTTGTTTCAATTAAATCTAGCAAAATATTTTCTTTTCAACTAAATATATCTTTTGAAAAACATATTTCACATAAGTCCAATTTATTAAACCCTAATCTAACTGGTCTATTTTTATTACTAAATTACCCCTATTGCAAGCAATAAAATCCATCATAAAAAATTTGATATTTCTAACATAACGATTATCGTTTTCCGAAACTTTTTTCTAATTCATTGAGCAGCTGATTTCGATCGTGTTTTAATTAGTTTTCTGATTTTAGATTGTTCGATCTGTCCAATATTCAATTAACTGTTAATTGATCAAATTTTCCTGAGATTTTTATCGTTAATTCTGATGGATAATGAAATCATGATTCTTTTGAAATTTAGAGAGGAAACACTGGTTTTGAATGTTAATCCCGATTTCGAATTCAGTGATTTAATAGGCTGTGCATCTGCTAAGTGGTCTGATATGAATGCCGATGAATTTTGTTTCAAATACTCAATCGATGGGCATCCTAATTGTTGTTTGAGTCATGCGATTGATATGAGAAATATATTTTTGTTGTGTAAGATGATCAATCTTTGCTTGTTGACAGTGCATGTTGTTGATGGTAATGCTTCATTGTTGAGGTCTGTTGATGAATGTGTTGGTAGTTTACCGATTGTGTCTAGAGGTGCATGTGACATACATGCACCGGTAGACAGAATTGCTTGTGGTATAAACTTTTTGACAGAGTCAAGCGGTATACGCAATATACATGAACCTATAAAGTCTATTTCTGCCCGTGATTTACACCCATCAATAGAATCAGGTGGTGCACATATATCGACAAAACAAATTTGCAGTTCACCATCAGGTCTAGGACTTGATTCAGAATATCGAAGATGCAATATTAAAGGCAAGGAGAAGTTGTTGTTATGTTCTGGATGGTCATCAATTATTAGTAGGGTGGGTCAAGTATTTAGAGGTGGTGTTGAAGAGTTTCGAAGTGAGTAGAGTAAATATTCCATGGAGGTTGGGTTTGATTACAACTATGTGAAAAATAATAAAGATAGAGTAGTTGCTGAATGTTCTAGGAAGCATGTTGATGGGTGTGGCTGGTTTGTGAGTGCCAACATTTCACGTGTAAATGGTTCTTTCTACATAAAAAAATCGAACAACATTCACATGTGTGGTCTACGAGTCATGAAAGACAAATCAAAAAGGATTGTTTCACATTTAATATCAGAAATTATTTCCGAACGAGTCAGTTCCAATCCAAACTTTTCTGCTAGGTCTGTAATGGAGTTAATGAAAAAAGATTATGGGTTGGATATAACATACATTAAGGCATGGAGAAGTGTGGAGAAGGCTAGGTCTACTGCTTTTGGAAATTATGATGAGTCTTTCAAGGAGTTGAAGTGGTACATCGATGCGGTGAAGACGACTAATGTTGGGAGTTTTGTAGAGCTTGAAGTTGACGACTGTAACCGATTCATCCGTTTGTTTGTGTCGTTTCGTGCTTGTATGGATGGTTTTAAATTTTGTCGCCCTATGTTATTTCTTGATGGAACTTTTTTGAAATCCCGTTTTAAGGGAATACTTCTGTCAGCTACTGCAAAGGATGGGAATCAAGGTAAGATGCAACAAGATTATAATATAAATGAGATTTTACATGCATCGAAGTCTGTCGGTGCATGTATATTACATGCACTGATAGACTTCTGCGTTAAAAAATGCTACATGATATAAAATTAATCGGATCGAATGCGGTGCATGTATTATACATGCACCGCTAGTCTACCGGTGCATGTATATTACATGCACCGATAGTACTTGGATTCTCTATCATTTAGTACTACATATGCATGTAATAGAGAATCGGTGCATGTAGTTTACATGCACCGAAAATTTATCGATGCATGTATATTACATGCACCGATAGAACTTGTCGTCTCTAAATGTACCACTAAAGGTTATATAAGTGCATCATATAACATAAATTGTATTTTTTGCTTTATATGTTTTGATTATTTTATTGTAGGGTTGTTCCCCCTGGCTTTTGCTGTTGTGGACTCAGAGAACTTTGATAATTGGTGTTGGTTTCTATCTTGTTTGAGCAAGATTGTAGATAATGGTGGAGATATTGTTTATATATCTGATCGGAATGTTGGTTTGATGGAGGCTTTACCCGTTGTGTTTGGACCTTCTCCAAAACAATTTTTTTGTCTTTATCATTTGAAATGCAACCTCCGGGACAGATATGCTGGCAAACATTTTTCGAACCAGTTTCGGGAAAGGATGTGTTACTTGTTGGATGAGTGTGCATATTCGCCGACGGTGGCTATTTTCACAGAGAAGCTTGCTATTTTGAAACGAGAAGGTGGTTCAATTATAGAAGGGTTTTTACAGGGTCTATCTTTGGAGAAATGGACAAATGCTTACTCATGCGGCATGCGATATGGAGAGATGTATTCAAATGCAGCAGAGTCTTTCAATTCGTGGATATTAGAGGCAAGGGGTCTGCCTATTACTCATATGGTGGATTGTATCCTGGTTAAGCTAATGAGCTGGTTTTATGATAGGAGATCAATGGCTGCACGATGGAGTGGGGTTCTGTGCGCGAAGATGGAAAAGAAATGGTATTTTTACGAAAATCAAGGTCGTGCATGGAATGTGAAGATGTCTACTGACTGTTGTTTCGAGGTGTTTTCATATCCTTCAGTTACTGTGCGCCTTGATGTTCGTACGTGTACTTGCTATCAGTGGCAGCTTGATGGATTCCCATGTCCTCATGCGATTGCTGTATTTAGGAGGAACAAGATGGCCATAGATGAAGTTGTTGATGTATATTTCCATGTTCGTACTTATAAGAGTTGCTATGAAGGAGTTATAATTCCGATTCCAGGACGTTCAAGTGATGAATTTGCTCAAATTGTCACGGATATGAATATTTTGCAACCACAAACAAAAAGGCAACCGGGTCGTCCAAAGAAGAGGAGAATTAGATCCAAAGGTGAAAACATTCGACAGTTGCGTTGTAGTCGGTGTAAAAAATACGGACATAATAGGAAGACTTGTAAGGAACATATTTGATGTTTTTTGTAAGTTTATGTTGAACAAAATTTAATTGTAGAAATTATTTGTTTGATTTGTTATTGGTTATTTAACATAATGATACAAATACATAATGTATGATAAATGCAACAGATGGTCTGCCGATGCATGTGATTTACATGCACCAATACAAAACAAATTGAAGAGGTCATGTTATTTACATGCACCGGTTGATTCATGTAGTTCATGTTTGATAAATGCAACTTTGTTTTATTTTAGTGTATTTACATGAATCGTTAGTCTCATTTGGTGAATGCGAAGGGACACACACAATAAAAATTAAACAAAGAGCACTTGTAGGATTCAATTTTTGTCCAGTTTATCATTAACCAACTAAAACACCAATATGAGTCTGTACAGTTATTCAATAACAAAAGTTTGTTTCTTTACAAAATTATACATTTACAATACAAAATATATATACAACAAAGTATTAATCGTTGTCTTATACATTTTTGAGGATGACTTTCACCATTTTTGCTCTATAAATACTATTTATATCTACATTTGAATGCTTGGGCACTTCTTGTCCTCTCATGCAAACAAACACGGCACAGTCTGCCGAGCCACCCTTTTGTTGCATTGCTTCTTTGAATGTTATGATTTCGTATGTATCTTCACTTGGACTGTAGGTGATGCCTGCTGAAATGGGAGACTCCTGAATGATTTTCTTCATCTTCTCTTCAACGTAGACTTTCTATATTTTGGAAGAAGTATTGTTATCAACTGGTAATTTTATAAAAAGTATTGAATTTAAAAAAATAAGTGTATTTAAAGTAAACCTTACCAGTAATTTGGCCTTTTCAAAGTAATAATCTGTCTCCCCCTCAATTCGTGGCCTTATTGAATTGTAATGAGTCCAAATTGACTCTTGAATATCAAAGACAAGTAGTGTCCAGTGGTATCCTGGTGTTTTTAAGTGGTCTTCTTTGCCTGGGGTGTTTATTGGAAAAACCAAAAACCTATATGACATTGCCTATGGTAGGAATTTATCAATGTTGTTTTCTGCTGAGTCTTTGTAGTAGCTTCCTAGTGAGATCAGTGCTGCGTATTGCTGCGAATTTGTATGAAATAATTGCATGATAAACGAATATCCAAAGTTGAATGGTATGAGTGCACTTTGTTTAATGAGAAAAAATATATTTAATAGTTGAATTTTATTACCCAACACATGCTGTTGAACACATAGGCTATCTTCTTTTTTCCGGAATTGGCAATCTGGTTATTTACAATAATCGCCCAACGGTCAATCATCTATATGTAATGATCAATCAGTTTCACAGATATATATAGTAGTTCATGTGCGAGACATACACCTAATATTATGTCGGTGCATGTTTACATGTTTGATAAATGTAAATAATGGTCTACCGGTGCATGTGAAAACACATGCACCGATACCACAAATTTGATTTGCTACAAGTTATTTACATGCACCGGTTGATTCAATCATCTGTAAGTAATGATCAATCAGTTTCACAGATATATATAGTAGTTCATGTGCGAGACATACACCTAATGTTATGTCGGTGCATGTTTACATGTTTGATAAATGCAACTAATGGTCTACCGTTGCATGTGATTTAACATGCACGCATAGAAACTAAATTTTAATTAATGCTTGTGTATTTAAATGCATCGTTAGTAATTATCAAGTAAAATCATCATAAAAGTTTTATTCAAGCATTGCATGTTATATAAATGTAACTAAAGGTCTATCGGTGCATGTGATTTCACATGCACCGATAGAAAAAAAGTGAATTTGTGCATGTTATTTACATGCACCGATTAACCAAATGTGAATTAATGTTTTTTTATCAAGTAAAACCATTAAAAAAGTATAATGCAATTGACTTACATCATTGGCAAGAGGTACATCGTGAAGGATTTCAGCAATATCCGATACAAATAGCTTTCTGTTGGTGAATTTGTCTTTCCAGATAAGTCCCCTGCACACAGTTGAAGAGTCAGTGTCAAGGAATTGTTGTTTAATTAAATTAGACGTACCATTTTCCATGGTTCTTGTTTATATTCATTATGTAAGCCTTTTCATCTGCTGTTAAGAGCTTCATGGCAGGCATTGTGGTTTTGAACTTGAGAGGTCCATTATCTTTTTTCGTCTTCCCTTTTTGTTTATTGTCGCTGACGAAATCATCATCTCTCAGCTCTAGATCTACGGGATCATTAGTTGTACCTTTGTCTTTCAGACTTTGTAATGATTCCATTTCTGCAAAAAATTTATTTCCCTCTTCGTCGTTTTTCTTGGTCCTCTTTGCCTTCCTCTTATCAGGGTATGTGTGGTCCAACTCCATTTTTTGCTGTCTGTCCACCCTTTTCTTGATCCTCTTGACAAGGGATGTTTGTTCTTGCTTTTCTTTAAGGATCTGTTCTTGTTCTTCATTAATGATGAAGGAGGCAGCTTTGACATTGAGAAGCTCATTTTTCAGTGAATTATTCTCATCATTTACCCTTTCAAGGTCCGAATAGAGTTGTGTTATGATAGTTTCGGAGCTCATCTTTCTTTTTTTTCATATCTTCGTAATTGTCTTTAATTTCTTTGATTTGCTCGTCTCTCATTAAAAGATTTGTTTTTGTTTCTTCCAGCTGGGCTGTTAGTTCCGCATATTCAAAAAATTGCGGTGTTGGAATTGTTTCTTGCTCATGATCAAAGGAATCAACAATGTTCTTCAGTTCTGTTATTTCATTATCCTTTGTCATGAGCTTTGCCTTCAATTCTTCAATCTCTGTTACAAGTACTGCAGCTTGAAGAATATCTTGTGCTTGTGTGTCATCAAGTTCATTCATTTCTTCAGACAGATTGGCGACATTTTCTTCGTTCTGGGCTGGTTCCTCATCAATAGCTACATCCACCATGTTGCCCTCCATTTCAATGTATTCATCATTGTATATATTTTCCTCTGTACTTAGTTGCTTCAGTTCCATGAGGACTCCGGCAATGGTGGAGTCCGCTGTTGTCAAACATTCAGCTGTTTTAATGTTTGAATTCAAATCGGGAAGTTGATATGTCATTGGAGCTTCTGTAGCACAAACAATGGCTTTATTCAGCATTTCATCTTCTTCAACAGAAATTTGCAGAGGTTTTTTTACTATCTGCAATTGAATTGTTGGAAGTCTAGTTAAATTGCATGCACCAGCATAGTTTCATTGCATGCATCAGTATAGTTAAATTGCATGAACCTAATGAACTATCGGTGCATGTATATCACATGCATCGATAGAAACAAAATGATAATTAATGCTTATGTATTTACATGCATCGTTAGTACATATCAAGTAAAATCATTATAAAATATATATTCAAGCCTCACATGTTGTATAAAGGCAACTAATGGTCTACCGGTGCATGTGAAATCACATGCACCGATAGAAAAAAATGTGAATTGGTGCATGTGTATTTACATGCACCGATTGAATCAAGTTTTTCATGTTTGATAAATGCAACTTTGTTTTATGCTTGTGTATTTACATGCATCGTTAGTTTGGTTTCAAGTAAAATCATTATCATTATAAAGATTTATTCAAGCATCGCATGTTATATAATTGCATGCACCAGTATCGAAAAATTGCATGCACCAGAACAAGTTAAATTGCATGCACCAAAATAGTTAAATTGAATGTACAAGAAACTTACATAATCACGGGCGAGCTCTTTGATGTCAATGTTTTTGAATCCTTTTGTAAAAATCCTCAAGATTCCACTTAAGGAACCTTGGGATAAGGTTGGGCTGGACAGGATTTATGAGCTCTGTCCTCTCACATAACCAATACTGCAAATTATATAGAATCGATGTTATTATATAAACATGAAGAAATAATTGATGTTTAAAGATTGAATATAAAGACTTCTTACAGGTAGTAGTAGAACACATCCGGAGTGTTTTTCAGAGTCAGGCTGCATCAGGCTGTTTAGCAATATATTAAATATGTGTTTGGACCAGTCGTAGCTGCAAATCATGTCCAGATCCTCAACAACCGATGTGTACGCCCATGGAATGTTCGATGATTTTGTTGATATGAAAAAGGCTGCAAGAATGTATAGGGTCACCAAACTAGTAACGTCATTGACATCAGTATCAATGTTGCTTTGTGCCTTTATTTTCAATTTTTTGTAGATTAAACTCTTGCTCATCCTTATGTCTTTTTTATCTCCTTTCTTTTCTGGAAAGCATCTATATAAGAATTCCGTACGTTCGTAATCCTGAAGCTGCATATCAATGTCTTCTTTACCATCTCTTATTCCAAAGAGTATACGCACATCATTTGTCCTGATTTTCATTGTATATGATCCGAATGTGAAATCTTGAGTATTTCTGTTGAAGCAGCCAATGATGTCTTTTATTAATATGTCACGCTTTTTGCAATGATCGAGGACAATTGTGTTGGAAAAAATGGAGTTCAGTAAAGGCCAGAACGGTGTCTTCATTAGCACTCTGATGTGAACTTGACTGAGTTCAAGTGCCTTTATCTCTGTTATAACTGCCTGTAGGTTGGCCCGATATGTGGTTTGTTTATTCCATCTTTTTGTAATTTCTTCTGAGCTTGGTGATGATGTAGGTGTAACTGAGAGAAAATTATATGTTAGTTAAAAAACTAAAACAATGAATTTAATAAATTGAATTCTTCGGTGCATGTAGATAGCCCGTAGGTGCATGTAGGTACAATTGGGGCATGTAAAGAATTCCCGGTGCATGTATATCAAATGCACCGATAGAAACAAATGTCAAATATTTACATGTTGGACAAATGCAATGTTTTATAATAGTGCATGTCGGTGCATGTATGTACAATTGGTGCATGTAAAGAACTATCGGTGCATGTATATGACATGCACCGATAGAAAACAACTGTGGATGTAAAGAACTTCCGGTGCATGTATATCACATGCACCGATAGAAACAAATGTCAAATATTTACATGTTGGATAAATGCAATGTTTTATAACAGTGCATGTCGGTGCATGTATGTACAATTGGTGCATGTAAAGAACTATCGGTGCATGTATATGACATGCACCGATAGAAACAAATTTATAAAATATTTACATGTTATATATGAATGCAATATTTTATATCGGTGCATGTATAATACACATGTACCGATATAAAACATCTGTGAATTTATGATTGTGTATTTACATACATCGATAGTACATATCAAATTACAAAGTAAAATCAATATAAAAGATTTATTCAAGCATAATATGTCAATAAATGCACTAATGGTATACCGGTGCATGTGAAATCACATGCACCGAAAGAAAAAAATGTGAATTGGTGCACCGATACATTCAAGTAGTTCATGTTGGATAAATGCAACTGGTTATTCGGTGCGTGTATTATACACATGCACCAATAGAAACAAAAAACTAAAAAGATGTTCCATTGGTGTCAATTTGTTCATCATTGTTAATACAAAAAATTAAGATTTTAAAAAGTGGTGTATGTAATATAAATGCAAGATAAGAGTCCATCGGTGCATGTTAATTACATGCACCGATAGACTTATGTTAATTAAGAATACAAAAATTACAAACATTTCTAAATGCGGTGTTAATAAGGTCTTCAATAGTACTCATGCATTGTAGACACAAGAACTTACAGTAACAAACAAATAGTTTAATATGTGGAAACCCTAGATTAATGATTACCAGATTTTGGAGCACCTTTTTTCTTTCCCTTGATGTTTGTTGGTGGTTTGGTTTGAGGAATCTTCTTTGATTTTGGAGCCATTTTAGGTTTTCGTCTCAGAAGGTTTGGCAAAATTGCAGTAATTTACTTGTACGATTTCGATTAATTTTTTGAAAACTTGTAGGATTCTTTGAACGATATCGAGGAAAATGTTGGAGGAATGACTGGAAAATTTTTTAGCGTTGAAGAAGAAGAAGAGGCGCGATGATTGTAAGTATGCAGAGTGTTTTCGACGTTGAATGTAAGGGAAGAAGACGAGGGTAATTTAGTAATTTGCGATCAATCGGACTTAAATGAAAGGCAAATAATTTGGTGGACTGGGCCGAAAAAACTCTTATGTTCTGATACCGACCCGAAATTTTCCCTTAAAAATAAATGAATATGATTGTTAGTAAAATATCATCGTTTCTACGAATAAAATAAAATAAATAAAAAACATCGATATGCAAAATCCAATGAAAAAATTGTTATGTCGTAAGTAATAATTGTTATGGCGGTAACAGCTGCACTTACAGTGACAAGCATGGCTTCTTCTACGGTTACTCCCTCTGCTCCCTCCTCCAATCACGGGGCACTTTGTGTTAAAGTACCCGCACTCGGTTTCAGACAAGTTTTTTTTGGCCATGGAGGTCACACTCTTCAGCTTTCTCTTATTCGTGTTGTATTTTGATTTTTTCCTTGATGCAATTGAGGTTGTCGGTTTTGAGTTTTGGCCATCTAGGTATAAATTGAAAATTGGAAATCGACAAATTTATAAGATTGGTTCAATTTTTGAGATATTTTGTGATTGCGTTTCCTGAATGTTGTTTCATGATTCATCACCGTATTGACATTATTTTCGGCTGTTATGGTTACTGTTTTTAAGTTTGATCACTGCTTGCTTAATTTTTTGTTTCCTTCCTTATATTGTATTTTTCACTTATTTTTGGAGATTATTCTCTCTGTTGCAGTGGGTTATCCAAAATATTCTGGAATACGATTATGCTACTCTGTTAAACCCAGAAATGGAATGGGTGCCCTTGGTACTCAAATGAACCTCTTTGATCGGATTGCTAGAGTTGTTAAGGTTGTTTGACTTTCTTTTTCTTTTAAGCACAACTGACTCCATTGAAAAGCCTCTGTAATGTTACTGATAGGTACCTTTTTCAAGTGCAGTCCTATGCAAATGTGATCGTAAGCGCATTTGAGGACCCAGAAAAAATACTGGAACAAGCTGTACTTGAAATGAATGATGATTTAATCAAAATGCGTCAGGCTACAGCACAGGTAAGTCACTATTTGATTTCTGCTGGGTTTTTTTCCTTTATTTTTCCTCGATGTTAAAGTGATTCCGTTGAGAATGAGTGGAACCAAACCTTTCTTTTCTTTCTGTTTATTGTTTTTTTTTATAACTTATTATAAAATATAACGAAAAGTTTTTTTGTTCTGTGTAATCAAAGACTCGCTTTCTCTGAACCAACTTGGGATATAAATCCCAAATCCCAACGTGCCATGAAAAAATTCACCTGGAAATATCCTTAAAATGTTGTTATGAGTTGTGGATTCTTATTATTTTGTCTCTTTAAGAGAATGAATGGTGAGTTCCGAGGTTGTCTAAGACAAAAGCAGCTTGAGTCTCGTACTTTTCGAACTTCTCATGGCAATTTTGATTATAACTATTGAAGATTCTAATAATTTGATTTCTGTGCAAATTGAATTCGAAACATGTAATTTGACAAGTCATTTATTTATATAAGTTGCATAGTGTCTGACGAATGCCATAACCAGAAAAGAGTAACTATTGGTCTATTATAAAAGAAAATCATCAATATGGCCCTTGTATTATGAACTCTTAGATTTGAGTTTCCCGCTGAATGCCCTTTGAACAACTCTCTGACCGTCTACTTTTTAACCTTTTTTCTGTTATTTTTTTCCGAAATCAAGAAAGCGTGAGGACGAGTAAATTTCATTATTGGGACGAAGAAATGCTCTATCATTCTTAGAAATCCTGGCTGAAATTTAGTTGCACCTAGGTAGGATTATGCTATTGAACAATGATGCAGCTTATCAGATTAAGAATATTGGGGGTGGGGTTATTGTGGATGCAAGTGCTAGCAAAGTGACGTGGATACATAATAGACTAAACAAAACATTAACAGTTTGGAAGCGTTTCAGAGAGAATATGTACTGCATGATAGAAAACTTGATATGTAAAAATGAATAGTATATCCTTGTTTATGTTATTTAGACGTCATGGAGGGCCAAGATCATTTCGATCCAATGGTGGAGGTGGATCTTTCCGTATACTCTACCAACTATTCTTAGTCTAGATAATTCTGCTTAAATAATCTATAAAGGTGTCGATTTTAGAGAATTCTATGATTTCAGGTGTATCATATACAAAAATGGAGAATGTTCTAGAAATGACCGAACCTCCCCAAGCACCTTCCTTGTTCACTGGGATTTCTTTTTCATTTTCCTTCCCGACAAATTATCCAAGTTATTTGCTTAGCTCTAGATTATGCTCTCTCTGTCTAAGTTCTTGATAAATCTTAAAGTTAACCGATAAAATTTTGGGATGGAGACTTATCCGTGCCTGTCTTTATTGTAGGTTCTGGCTTCTCAGAAGCAGTTAGAGAACAGATATAAAGCTGCACAGCAAGCTTCTGAAGATTGGTAAATGCCAAGAAGTGTATCATTTTACTTCCTTGATCTTCTTGAAGTAGTTGCTTGTAGTTTTATGATCACAGGTACCGGAGAGCACAACTTGCTCTTGGGAAGGGTGATGAGGATCTTGCTCGTGAAGCTCTCAAACGCAGAAAATCTTACGCTGTATGGGATATTAATCTTAATTTTTAAAAAATTAGTGACTTGTCAGGATAAATTTTGTTACCTTCAAAAATCCAGATACACTTATCACAATGTATTGCCTCATATTTGCCCACTTTTTATTTTATTTGCTTAAAATAATGTGAGTTCATCGTAAGAGCTGGTCCTTTTATATCCCTTATAGAAAATTATACCGCTGCAGGATTTAGTAACCTCAAAAGAATGGTAAAAAGGCTATGTGATTGGTGTGAGTTTAGTAATATTGTGAGTTTAGTAATATTGTCTAAGTTCCATTTGCGCACATGTTCAATTGGGATACATCGTGAACACCAGAGTGTTGAGATACACAATACATGTGCATGACAAGTTGTTTGGTGAGGCATTGTGTTAGTAACTGAACTAGTTGGATAAAAAGCTGAAACATAATGAACAAATTCTATAAGTACAGGAGATAATTACGCATCAATGAAAAGTTTTTGCAAGTGATAAGTTAATTAGTGCTATTTTTAGTAGATTCTTTTTGTGACATCCAAAGGGACTAATGTTAAAGTTCTAGCCCCTCTTTCCTAATATCAAATATAGATAATTCATATCGTCGTTATTGTCTGGTTCAGAGGTATGTGCATTTTCTTTGAAGATAATAGGAGTTAAATATTTTAAACAAGTTTAATATATATGCTCTCTCAAATCGTGTTGTATCGATTTTACAGGACAATGCAACTGCTTTGAAAACTCAGCTTGATCAGCAGAAAAGTGTAGTTGATAACCTTGTTTCCAATACACGGGTTGGTTCCAGTAGCTGCTACTACATTCATGTTTTCTTTTGTAGGTTTATTCGTAAGTAATATACACTTGCACAGCAACACACATACATTTTGTGTGGTTGATGCCTCTAGCTCTTGTATCAATGATGTTCCTCATATCTAGTTTGCTCTGAAGTTACATATACGTTTTTTCATATTCATGATCCATCAATCATGAGAAGTTTTCAAATCGTCAATGCACTGATGCAGCTGCTAGAAAGCAAAATCCAGGAAGCTAAGTCTAAAAAAGATACACTAAAAGCACGAGCTCAGTCTGCCAAGTTCGTTTTTCCCCTTTCTAATGACATTCTTATCTGCAACATTTTTGCAATTTGATCTGACTGACTGTAGCTGGTCATTTTTTTCTGTAGAACTGCAACTAAAGTGAGTGAGATGTTGGGAAACGTAAATACAAGCAGTGCTTTGTCGGCTTTTGAGAAGATGGAGGAAAAAGGTAAGCTGACCCGCTTCATACTTGTTTTTGGAAAAAAAAAAAAAAGGTGGTTTCTGTCATGTGTTGCAGATGTTCTTGTTTAAAAGGCTTGTTCTGTAGTAACGTCTCCTCTCGAAAGAAATTGGTTTAAGCTTTGTGGATGGATAGTAATAGAAGTATTTTCAATACAGACGCGGATAGAGAGGAAGATTTGTTAGATTCAATCAAGTTTAGAAGCTGGAGTTGGATAAAATTTAGGGGTTCTAGATTGTTACATTATGCTTTTATTGCTTGGGCTCGTGAGCCGATAGTTTGTCTTCTAGGTTAATCTTAGGATTTTAAATTTTATGTAAAACTTCGGAGTATCTCTTATGCTCTTTTATTTTTAATAATACTTATACTTCCTGAAAAAAAAAAACAAGGGCAATAAGATTATCATAACCACCTGTTAAAAAGGTAAATGAAGATGTCAGAAAAGCAATAGTTTCCGATATGTTTTAATTTATTTAAGAATGATAATCTTAATCATGGGGAAGGGGTAGTGCAGTGACAGCATTGATTGTTGTACAAAATGTAATGGGTGTGTATCTTCGGAAAGTAGCAAGCAAAAACAACAAATGACTTTATATTAGGAATGTCAATGCGAGATTTGGAATCTCTGTCCTTAAGACAATATTGCCCCGCTACGGTGCTAACGGTTTACTTTGGCAATTTGTCTCCCGAGATACAACGACTATGATTTGTAATAGGAGCACTCCAAATCACAAATCCTTTAAACCACAATGGTCTAAAAACGCTCACCCATAACAATGATGAAGACTCACAAAATTACTCAAATTTTGTCTTCAAATATGATGTGAATGTCGAAATTCCATGTCTAAAATAAGTGGGGTTATGTTATATATAGTAAACCAAAAACAAGTCCGAATTGACACCATTTGGAGGCACTATATCGCCAAAAATCGCACCCCAACATGAATGGACACACCATTCTTGGCAACATACACAGTGCTCGATCGTTCGAGCAAAGAGCTCGATCGATCGAGCTACTGTTCCAAGAGAGGCGAAACTTTCTGGCCCGCTCGATCGATCGAGCATTAATTTTCTTCATAATTTTCCAACAATCCCCCACGTGAATTAAATTAATGCATGTATGCAATTGAGCACTTTTAACTAACTATTATGGCATCTGGAGAGATAGCTTGCGGCTTTGAATCTTCCGTAGTAGTATTCAATCGGATTTACTTGACTTAATAGTGAACTTATAGTCTTGAACTATTTAGTCGTTGGTGTAAACCAAGACAATTGAACCCACACCATAATTATTCTAACCTTCGTATTGGTTTCTTACGGTTGTGTCCGTTTCGGCCATGGACCACGCTTGGTTTCATAAATGCTTTTCATCTTTGAAGCGGCCACACTTCGCACTCACGTAGGTGATCTCCTAGAAGAGTATCCCGCTATACTCCAACATATTCTTATATGTCTTAGGAATCATTAAAGGCCTTTTGCCTATCCTCGTTCCCCTTTTGCAGGCTATACCCCTTATCATAGGAATGGATTGGAGAGTGATATCCAAGGTGTTTATATAATCTCATAATTTAGTTGTCCTTTTTGAACCTAGATCTTGCGATCTCCAGTCAACAAGGTTGGGTATCCACTATGAGATTTTGATTTAGGGTTTTAACCCTATTCCCCTCGATAAACTTCCACATGATCTATCGGTTAACCATTTCATATGCGGATCCGCGGTTTCACATAATCACTCACGATTATGCCACTAGAGATCATTTTGCCATATAGCATTATCGCAACACATTTTAGTTGCATGCACATGATTTTTCTCTAACAACTTATAAAGCCACTCAACCGAAGAAGCTTTATATGATCGTATAGAGAATTTTCCACAACAGTATATCTTCAGCTTTGGTAATCACATTTCCTCTTTTGCATCATTTTATCCTTTTAGGATATTTTCATCATCGAATTTTAAGCGTTGTTAACGCGTTATTTCTTACAAAATTCGAGACCAAGGAAATACTCAACTTTAATTGACAATTCATATTTAAGCGCATAGATTCTTAAAAAATTACAAGTTCAAGATTCTATCTCTTGCAAACTTGAAATTTAATTGCAAAGCTTAAAATTTGAAACTCGAATTAATCCTTGAGATTTCATTCTTCAAGTATCTTGGAAACTTCATTCCAAGCATTATTCTTGATACACACATGTCAAAATGTCTCGTCAACATTTTTCCTTTGTTACTTGATGATTTCTAAATTGCTTCTCCAATGAGCATATCATCAATACACAAGCATACTTATGCTTAGGTGTGCACATTTGTCACACTCGTTAATCTATTTGACAACATGATTTGTCAAACTCTTCATGTCTTTTATTTGGCGTTTGTTATGATTTTACTTTGGCATTCAACCAAGTACCCCCACATTTCAAATATTATAGGAAACTCAATTTTCCTTCAATCACAAAGTTTTCGCCCTTGCCTAAATGTGGTAAGTGATTGAATCCTAGAATTGCAACCCCCACAACTTCGGGTAGTAACGAAGTGCACTGGCGTTCAAACTTTCGTGTTTCAAGTTCTAAGCTTTATCGCCTTACAAATCCAAATTCAAGTTTTTATTTCTTGAAAATTTCGGATTTAAGCGTACTTGCTTACAAAAGTTGAAACTTGGATAATATTCTCAAACTCGGTTCACAATTTGTAATTTAAGCGCACTAATTTAGAGAACTTGAATTCAAGATTTTAAATCTTGCAAATTCATGTTATAAGCGTACTAGCTTAGAAATTCAAAATAAACCAATTTGAGATATTAGAACGCCTGGTCAAAATTTGTGGTTTCGATTTATCACTTGTGTTTTAAGCTTACAAAGCTTTGAAACTCGAATTCAAGATTTTATAGTCTTGCAGATTCAAGCTTAAGAGTTAAATTCTTAGACAACACAAGTATAATCTACTCACAATTTCCCATAGCAAAACTCATTTGCTAAATTTTATTGCAATCTCATTCTTGAAGTGTTTAAACACCTCATTGGCCTCGTTTTTACTTCATAGCAAAAAAATCAACAATATCATGTACAAATATTGATAAAGTAACAAATTACTTTTCTCACATCTCTAGTTTGCACAATCTTTACATCACAAACATCATTGTGAGTAAACTCTAGAGACGTTACGATTCTTCTAATAAATGAATGACGATTTTGTTTACTTTTTAACATTACAATTTTTGTTGTGAACTATGGTTTAAATGATCCTAAAAATAATGCCACAAACCATAAGATTCACTACAAAAAGTAATAACATAACTTTTATTGCTTGCAACAAATATCTTCATTAATTTATTTAGAATCACTCTATTATTGGAGTTTACAACTTTCAAAGATACACAATCTAATTAAGCGGTAAGTGCTAGATCATCTAAGTCATTTGAGAGACGATCTTCTTCGGTCACATTTACTTGATCCATAGCCTTCCCACGATAATGGCTGCCACTTGGAATGACTCACTTAGAACCATTCCCTCCGCATGAATTTCGTGCATGATTACTTGCAAATATTGCACTTGTGCTATCATAGGCTTTGTATCGACCATTTTGAAATCCAACAATCGCTCAACGATGAATTTCTTCATGCCGACATCCTCGGATCTATACTTTTTCTCCAAGGATTGCCACAATTCCTTGGCCGTCTTCACTAGACAATACACATTGTATAATGTGTTGTCCAGTCCATTGAGAATATAATTCTTGCACAGAAAATCACTTTGATTCCACGCATCAACCGCAACCCTCTTTTGGTTGTCGGTTTCATCCTCCATAATAGTAGGAGCATCCTCATTGAGGAATCTTTCCAACCCCAAGGTTTGCAAATAAAACATCTTTTGTTGTCATCGCTTGAGATCGTTCCCATTGAACTTTTCATGCCTTTCACCATGATGAACTGGAGTCGTTGCACTCGACAAAGCCATTTGTTGCTAATATTGTCTTAAGATTGTTGTACAAAATTTAATGGGTGTGCATATTAGGAAAGTAGCGAGCAAAAACAACAAATGGCTTTGTATTAGAAATGTCGAGGAGAGATTTGGAATATCTGTCCTTAAGACAATATTGCCCCGCTACGGTGCTAACGGTTTACTTTGGCAATTTGTCTCCCAAGATACAACGACTATGATTTGTGATAGGTGCACTCCAAATTACAAATCCTTAAAACCACAAAGGTCTAAAACCGCTCAACCATAACAATGATGAAGACTCACAAAATTACTCAAATTTTGATCTTCAAATATGATTTGAATTTCGAAATTTCATGTCTAAAACAAGTGGGGTTATGTTATATATATAGTAAACCAAAAACAAGTCCGAATGGACACCATTTAGAGGCACTATATCGCCAAAAATCGCACCCCAACATGAATAGACACACCATTCTTGGCAACAGACACAGTGCTCGATCGATAGAGCAAAGAGCTCGATCGATCGAGCTACTGTTCCAAGAGAGGCGAAACTTTCTGACTCGCTCGATCGATCGAGTATAGTGCTCGATCGATCGAGCATTAATTTTCTTCCCAATTTTCCAACATTGGCAAGGGCATTATACCATTTTGAGTGGCTATATCTTGCACCTCAATGCTTATGGTTGACTAGGCTGGGATGATGTTCAAATTTTAATATACGGGGATTAAGGTAATTAAGAACTTTCAATGAAGCAGCAAAGTGGATCTTAACCTTTTGTTAGCAAAGAGTTCAGGGAGCACTTTTAGCTTGGTTTTGTCAAATAACTAACTTTAATAACAGATGATGTTTTAAGATATATTGTATTATGTTATAATTTAATAATATTTTTGGGGAAAGAAGGAAGTTTGAATTTAAAGTAATTGATTATTCTGGGATATCTGAAATTAGAAAATGAAATGAAAATAATATGCAATCGTTGTTTTTGTTTTAAAAATAGGAATATTTTTTTTTAAAGCAAAGATAGCTTTTTCTCATCAGTGATTTGGCAATCACACAAAATTATATTGGATATTAGATCAGACGATCACTCTTAGTTGACCATTTTTTTGTTACTAGTATGAAACATATGTGATGCACGTATACACCAATTAGATATAATATAAAATAAAAGTTTTCTAGTTCAAAATATAATTTTTCATTGTGTTATATTAGCTTGTTTAAATTTTTCTTGTTTTTATAAGTAGAAGGAATAATATTTATATAAGAAATAATTAACTTTGTTTATTTTTCTATTTATTCTAACATAAATGTTTAGCCTACACCAATCCATTGAGATTAAATAGTTAGTTGCTTGTATTCTAGCATAAAATTTTATTTTTTTGTTTAATTTATTGTCTAATTGATTTTAAAAAAATTGATGGCGATAATATATATAAAACATGCAAATTACTTAGAAAATGAATTAAATAAGAATCTACAAAATTTAGTTTTCAATCAAAATTAAAATACAGTCTGCAAACCTTATGTTTTATGGTATATGATATTCTTAAGCAAATAAGACGCATAAAGGAAGGTAACAAAATAGATGTTAATAAAAAAACTTGGATTTAAAAATGAAATTTATGAGAACAATATCAACAATTGTAATTTTCCTATTTTGATCTTATCAAGATAATTTTTTTTTACAAAAATATCCCTACTGAAGTATGTATAAATTTGAGCGACAATTCACAATTGAAAACTTTGTCCATCATTCGATCTTTTATAACGCATATAGATATATATTGGATTCTGGATATGATTTCTTCGATTTATTTTCCACTTCTCTTACAGTTATGTCAATGGAAGCTCAGTCAGAAGCACTTAATCAGCTTACAAGTGACGAACTTGAAGGAAAGGTAGCTATGTTCTACAATTGTTTGAGATACAACATTTTTTTTCATTTTCTTTTTTCTATGGCTAATTTTATGATTAACATGCAAATGTAACTTGTCTATACATTATCATTGATCCTTCCAAATATAAATGTCGTAAGATATGCATTCCTCAGAAAGATTGTAACAGATTGCCTAAGATCAGTAGTTTCCCCACCCCCAATTTTTATTGTCTTTGTTACTTGTAAAACAACAAGGATTATGTGTGCTTTCTTTTTGCATATAATTTCTACTACATGGTATAATTTTTCTTCAGATGAACTTGGATTTCATCATTAAGATCATTATATTTTGTAGTTTGCTATGCTTGAGACTTCTTCTGTTGATGATGACCTTACCTCCTTGAAGAAACAAGTATCTGAACGCACAAAGGTAAAGTACAAATCTCTTTTCCCTTTGCTCCTTGGAGAGATTTTTTGTTTCCTTTTTCCTTTATATTGGTTGAGGATACTAATTAGATGGGTTCCATCTCACTCTACATTTTGTTCTGATCACGGTCGCGTTGAAAGTCCCTATTTTTGCTTGCTTTGCCAGAAAATTAAAAATAAAGGATATGCTTGGGGGTTGTTAATGTCCCTTTTTTTAACAAAATCGAATTATAGAGTTAGGAAATATATGCAGTGTGGACAACTCAAAATTATAAATTTTTAAAGCACGAGGGGCGAAATAAAATTTTTTTACGGGGTATAGAAAAAATATTAAGATCTATAATAAATTTAGGAGGTGGAGGGGGTGCTACCTCCGCTAGCCCTCCCTATCCCTCTACCTCTGCCTTTTGACCTAATGCATTCCTTGAAGCAGAAGGGAGAGCTTCCAGCAGGGAGGACACCCATCAGCACGAGCTCCGCATTCAAGTTCCAAGATCCTGAAATCGAAAAGGAGCTGAACGAGTTAAGGAAAAAAGCCAACGAGTACTAGCGACGACATTTTGAGGCATTGAGACTTGATTTATCTAAAGAAAAGGTTTTTCCGATAACGCAAGCATGGATACAGGAAATGCTGTTGATGAAAAGGAATTCATATCTATATGTTAGGCATTGTTGATTAGGAAGTTTTGTACAACCTCTCTACTACACAAGCTTGTTTGATAGATGATAAAATAACTTGTGAAATTGGTTTGATCTGTATTTGTATTTTTAATAAACGTGTTGTTAAACAAAATAAGATAACGAGCTACAAATTGCTAGTTTCCATCTAGATACGTCCAACAAAAAGGTAAATTCTACCTACACTCAATTTATTTTATGTTATAATTCCATTAATATTTGTTCTTAAAGATGACACATATGTTGCCTTTTGTATGGAGTTGAGTGGAATTAGAATGGATAACAAAGTATGAGCATTATATTGGGTATGAGATCAGCTTTACTAAAATTTAGCATGACGTGTCATGATGTGATGGTAAGTTCCAAAGTTGTTCCGATCTTTTGCGCACGCAACCGGACGATAGCTGGTTTGGTCGGTGCTGCCATCTAAGGACACTACTTTTAAGGACAGATCATGGATGAGAATATTGTCATTTAGGATAGCTACCTTCACAGGGCACTGTCCGTGAGGGTAACTACTCAACTATGATAGCCATAGACCAAAAAATTGAGTGATGGTGACATGGTTAAAGTTGACATGATATACGGGGGTGTGGCCGACTGTATTAGAACAAATTTCATTGCCATTTTTTACGGCTCTTGTCCATATGAATTACTTAGTTTTTGTCATGGTGTTCAAATCTTTAACATGCACAATGCAGCAGCATGTGTTCATGAACTTCTCTATCTTACAACCAAAATTGACTTGGTGAATAATCGAGCATATACAGGTCGCTTAACAGTGTAATTATGAGCTGTATATCTTCTTCTACCTTGATCTGGCATTAGAAATATGTTGGAGATTATAGGTTTTTCTTTGAATAGCTGTTGTATATCATTTGTAATTATCGTAGACTATACAGTTTCTTTGTTCTTGGAATGTTTCTAGGAGTTGTTGCTTTTATCCCTTTTATAAAAGATGTGATAAAGCTCCACTTTAGGTATAATAGAGGTTCTGATAATATACTCGTCTCATCTAAAATTCCGAGCTCGTAATAGATTGAACAATTCATTATGTATTGACTCCAGTATAGTTTATAAGTTCACAAAGTAGCGCGATGCGAGGGGTCCGAGTGTGGTCGGGTTCATTGGGTCTAATGCACACATCTTTCCCCTGCAATGAAAGAGTTTGTTTTTGCGACTCGAACCCGTGATCTCCAGATCACATGTCAATAATTTTACCGTTGCGTTAAGATTCTCCCATGAATTCACAAAATAATACTAAAAAATAAAAGTAATAATAATAATAATGATGAATATATAAATAATTTAATAGAAACAAGTTGACATGGATATTGACTTGTATTATTTTTCTCTAATTTTGTGATCCTCTTATATCGATTTGTGGCGGAAACTATTCCTTCACTCATTAGGATGGATTGTTATGCCTGTGCCACAAATATTAGGTCGAAATCCCAAAATTAACCCAAGATATTCCCAAATACTCCAAGCATTCTTGAGGCTAAATAGTCATTTCACACCGCACCATTGATGGTCCGATCTCCATGTACAGTCTATATAACATGCTAACTCACATTTCGAGCTGTGCAAATGGCTTTGCAGTTTTACAGTGCGGCTGCGTTGATTTCGTCGGCGCAAAATTCGGCGCCCCACAAGATTGTTTCGAGGCAACCTCTGGTCTGCGTTGTAGATGATTACCACAGGATGATGAAGAGGACAAAGAGGCGGGTGAGAGTGGGGTCAATTCTCAAGGCGAGCTTGGACGCCGCCGCCACCGCGGTTGCGGAGGTGGGCAGAGTGACTGAGGTCAATATGCATACTTTCTGGCCCATCGTGAAAGCAGCTGGTACTAAGATTGTAGTCCTCGATATGTACACTCAGTGGTGAGTTCGTATCATAATTTTCCCGTTTTTTTCTGCATAGGTTGATTCTGCTTCTTGTTGTTGCTAGGGTTGTCATGAATGACTAAAATTAGGTTCCGTAAAGCAGCAGTGTGGTATGAAAATTGAGGGAATCCCCGTATGGATGCATTTTTGTGGAGCAGTTCACTCCAAAATTTGCACCAAAGATGAAATATTAAGTGCTTCGTAAACTCAATAGTATGCTGAAGCCTGAAAAAGAATGTGGCTTGCTATGTCTTTTGTAAAAAGAGGAGTCTAACAAATTTGTTGCATCATCTTTGATAGGGATCGGCAAGTTTACACCTTGTTTTTGTCTGGACATTTTTATAATCTTGCAGTTTTAAATTGATTTAAAACTGCCCAATCTGGGGGAATGAATTCAATAGTTCAATGTTTGCTTCATTTAGTGGGGTTTCTTGATCCACAACTTCTTATGGGCGTGATACACTATCGGGAGTGTTTGTGTCACGATTAGATGTGTATTTTCATAGTGCTTGTTTACAATATTGTGGAATATATGATGTTTGCATTGAATTCATGTGTGCTGCTGATTCGTGTCGTTTCCAATGTGACAATAGGAAAAGCGAGGAACTTATTTTCCGTTTCAGTTTAGGGTGAAGCTCTATCCTGTTCCTTTGTAATCATATATGTTTAGTTTAGATTTCATATGGGATGATTATCGATAGGCTGAGGGATCTTGGAACTTATCCAAGATCATATTAGTGGTTGGCATTCACGAATCATTATTTGTTGCACTCTCAGAATACAACTGTTTGCAGTTTCAATTTTAAGCCTTGGAAGTTCCACTAAACTTTAGTGATGAATTTAGAGGAAACCAATATTTGTGAAAACCAGTAATGTATCTCAAAAAATTGAACACATGCTATTCTTGGGGGATGGATTTATTGTTTCAAAAAATGGTTATGATATTTAAGGTGCCAATGTTGACATTTGTTTCAACCTAGTTGAATCTCCATCCAGTTTTTAATATGATCCAGAGATCTAATGCTTTAATAGCTTCAGAGTATACTAATTTTATGCATTTGTCAAAACCTTTGGATTTGTTTTCTGGCACGCAGGTGTGGTCCGTGTAAGGTCATTGCCCCAAAATTTCAACAATTATCTGAAAAATACAATGATGTTATCTTCCTAAAGCTCGACTGCAACCAAGATAACAGGGTGCACTACAATCCCATCTCTTACTCTTTATATATATGCATCAAAATCATCGATTGATCTTTTAATAATTTGTCAACAGCCTCTGGCAAAGGAACTAGGGATTAAAGTCGTTCCTACATTCAAGATATTGAAGGATAGCAAGATTGTTAAAGATGTTACCGGAGCCAAATACGATGATTTAGTGGCCGCCATTGAGAATGCAAGAAGCAGCTAGAACACTTCTTTTTTAATTTTAAGCTTGTTTGTAACTTTGTTAAATAGATGAATGAACTGTTGAATTCATTGGAAAATGATGCTAAATTCCTGCATATATTAATTATAGCTCTCAAAGACGGTGAATGATGGAAATATATTTGAGTTGTTGTGCAAGTATTTTTGGGCTAGAGCGCGGATGCTTGCATAAATATACTGGATTTTTATTTTAAAAAAATTCAGAAGCCATTGGAGCAACCAAAGGACAGTATAAACATAACCTTGGATGCAATTTGCCAACTGAGAAATCTGTTGTCTGATTGTATCTCCAAAGTCAAGCTTGGTTGTAAGCTTTCAATTGCAAAAGAAGGGACTCTTTCAAAAATTCTTTTTTCCTTTTTGTGGGGTACCCCGCATGTTTTTCGAAATGCCCCTTGTCAAGGCTAATAATACAATTTGCAGCCATGGACGGGAAAAACACGAGGCTTTATCCATTACGAAATCAATACTGGTTCCTCTCATTCCCCCTTCCTAATCCTCGGTTGGAGCATGCCCCCTTTCAAGATTCGTCTCTCCTGTAAGAGTTGGAACATGCCAATTACCATGTTCTGACAGGTGATTCATTTGCACACCATTTATAGAGCTTCAGACATGAAAGACATGCAAAGCTCCGCCCAACGGTAGAAGGCTTTAATCGGACCCGCCATTCATCCGTACAACAACCATTTTCAATCTTACATTAACGACAAAAGGGATAGTTCCAAAAATGATATTAATCCAAAAATTCTGTGATATTTAAAAAAAAAAAGGTTATTTGTAAAATGATCTTCAAACACAAATGTCAAACAAAGGTCGGAATTGAAAATGTTATATTTCAAAATCTTGGTCAAACAAAATTTATTTTTTTAAATAATCCCGATTTCATAATAATTAAATAAAAATATAAAAAAATATCATATGTAATCAAAAGCTTTAATACTCTGACAAATGCTAATCAATTATCATTATGGTTTATCTATAATATATACTAGTAGACGACGCACACGCGTTGCGTGTGTAACGTAATATATAATGTATATGAATTGATTCGTGTAATGAATAAATGAGACATATACATTGATTAATATTACAATTCAAAAGATGCAACAAAAAACCACAACAAATCATTGGAGGGGTAGTTTGGTAAATTCAAATTTGTCCATACCAAGGTAGTTATTATAAGGGGCTTATGCATTATAATATAGTAAGATATATATATATATATTATAATGTTTAAACCTCTTATAAAAACTAAATTGGTATAGTCATTTTTACATTCCAAAATTACCCTCATTTTCTTTTTAAAATTACATATATCTAAATTGCATTCATGCCCTTACCAATTTAAAATATTACCATCACACTTGCTATGTACCAATCAATTTACATTATGACATTTACAATCATACAAATTACTATCATACAAATTAACATATTATCCTAAAAAATTTATTGAATTCCAAAAAAAATTAAATATAAAAATACTGTATAATCATTTTATAATTTAAATTAAAAAAAGCTAAAACTAAAATAAAAAACTACGTTATAAATCACAACAATTTACAAAAAAAAATGTATATACATACAAGACGTGCAGAATGAGACTAGTATTTATTAATTATAAAGATTAAGTCCTTCATTGATTTATAAGTGGAAATAACTTGTATGTCTTTTAATATTTGCGATTGGGCAATTCTTGTAATGGTGTACGCATTGGTGGCACTAGGACCCTCTAATTTCCCTTCTTACCTCATCTGCAGAGCAACTGCATCTTCTTCTTCTTCTTCACTTGCCTTTGATGCCGCCTGCATCAAGCGTGCTGCCCATTTGGCTGACAAATCTGCAGGTTTTACCGCCCCGCATCCTAACTTCGGCTGCGTTATAGCCACTGACAATGCTGAAGAGAGAGTTGTTGTGGGGGAGGGCTATTTATATGCCCAGGGAACCACCCAACCCGAAGTGCAGGCAGTGCAGGCTACTGGAGATCGCTGCCGTTGCGCCACCGCTTATCTCAACATGGAGTCGAGTCACTGCCTTGGAGACCAAACTGCGGTCTCTGCTTTAATCCAGGTGAATAGCCATCCAGAAATTTATGTGCTGTATATTGTGTTTCTGAATCTTGTGCTCCGGCTTCAACTTGTGTTAATTTTCGATTATGCTCTTGCTTGAGCGTTTTCTTGGTTAAGATTACTTAAATTGGGATATATACTTCAATCATTTTTAATCGTTGGTAGGAATTATTACGCCTATAACCAGGGTAAGACCTTTGCTTGCATCGCTGTGGATTTAGGTTCTTAATTCATGTTGCGCTTATCATTCTGTAGCTTTGAACTTCTTTGGAATCAAGACCAGCTCCGGAGGCAGGATTTTTGGAAAGGAAGCAGAAAAAATTTTAAAATTCCAAAAAATTTAGGGGTCAAAATATAATTTAATTGGGTCAAAATGTAATTTTTAAGGTGTATCTACAATTGTTTTAGGGTAAAATTGCAAATTTTTTGGTAAATTTTTTTTTTTGGGCAAGGGATCACTTGACCCCCCTTGCCCCTTAATACCTCCGCCACTGAACGTATGTGTTTTCCGGTGACATCTACTGTTTGACTAGAACTAACTATTGCTACACAAATTTATCATATGAGTGATTGCTATGATAAGTGTTGCTAGTGGTCTTTCTCATTTAAGATTAATGACTGGTTGGCTACGAAAAAATACTAAGGATGGCTCTACGGTGCCTCCTTGACCAACGACATGTCACTACCTTAGTATATGTTATATTTATTGAGAAAGCTTTGCTTATGAATCAATATTTTGAAGTGCAATTACATGAAAATTCAGTTTATTGCCAATTTTTTTCGAAGTGCAAGTTTGCTTGCATGGGCCGCAGACGGTAAGTTTGTCTCACATTGAAAAATTGATTTCTTTCATACCTCTAGATGATCTTGGAACCCTCTCCAGTACTCGTGTATTATTTCAATAATAAGTTGGACCTACAAAGTGCGAAATATGCTCGATTGTTTTCCCTTATTATAGTTAACCTAGGTTTGTCATCCTTGCATTGTGTTTTGTTTATTGGCTTACTAGAGTTGTCTATGTTTATGTATTCATTTTAGGCAGGCATCTCTAGGGTTGTGATTGGAATTAGGCATCCTTTGCATCATCTTCGGGGCAAGGTTATCCGTGCTCTCAGAAGTGATGGACTGTTGGTTGATGTTCTTGGTGAGGATCTGCAATGTAGAACCATTGAGGTAACATTTCAAAACTCAAATGCTTTCTACAGTCGCATGAAATTGTTTGGTATTGAGTAGTTGTATGTTTGGATATGTTATGACGATCTAAATTACGGGCACTTGATTGATATGTTTTGTGATTGGATTGTCTTGGATTTTCTCTTCCATTCAGCTGATTTTTCTGTTCATACTATATGCTTTATATTGATATGGCGACTCATATTTTGTTTGTTATTAATTTTTTTTCCGTTTTATGTCTAGGCATCTGGATAAGTACATGTACACATAAACTTAAGACATGCATGCAGCATATATATTTAGTGCAGAAGACACGAATGTGCGCAAGCTTGCCCACAAACATCCTTTCTCTATGTTCATATTTACTCTGTGATCAGTACTGAATATCTATCCCATACTCTGTTGTAATTATATTATCTTCTCTAGAAGATTATGAAAAAGAATCATTAATAATCTATACCCTATGTCATAATGGTGGTCTGTTTATCCATTGATCCTTTATGTCATATTAAGGTTCAAAATTGAGTATAACTTCACTCTCAGATACAAATACAGGTTACGGAACTTTACTCATGGTATGTCACCCATTTCCAAAAACAGGTGTGATCGTGAATAACTTCCTCAAATTATGTAACCATAACATTGCAAGTTGATCAAAATAAATTTTAAAGCCTGTTATTTTATTGGCTTTTGGTGGTCTCTTTCTTAGATTTCATTATCCTCTTTGTAATTTAGATTTGGATTAATTTGTGTCAGCTTGGAATAAAACATTAGATAATGGAGTACAATAACTATTGTATGTGCACCATCCATGATTATTTATGTACCAATTTGTTACGTTCTTCACATAAACATAGGTTTTTGAATTTTTGAAATTCTATGCCAGGGCCTTTCCTACTTGAGTCCACTATATTACCGGCACAGAATGCCAACTTATTCACCTTGTTGCGTTGTCCTGTAGGAAGCTCTGGAATCCTGTCTTCTTGTGAATGCACCTTTATTGTATAGAACCGCTTGTGGAGTTCCATTTTCTGTTCTGAAATATGCCATGACTCTAGATGGTCAGTGCTGGTTTACTTTTTACTGCTTCTATTAATTTCATATGATAAAATCAGATTGCCTTATTCTTCAGGCCAACAGCCTCAAAGTAAGTTAGATAACTGCTGCTGTTGCTGATTATCCTGCAATTGTGAGAACAGGCAAAATTGCTGCAAGTAATGGACATGCATCATGGATTAGCAGCAAGAGTCAAGAACCCTAGTTTTTGAATTGTGTGGCAGGAGTGATGCTGTTATTGTTGGAGGAATTACTGTACGCCAAGATAGTAGGACTCTGTCATGGCTGTTAGCTTTTATCCATATGCTGAAATATCAAACTCCTGTTTTAATTCAACTCTGAAATCAGATCCACGTTTGACGGCAAGACATGGAGGTGGGCATTTACCCCAACGGATTGTTATGTCTAAATCTCTTGATCTTCCTGAGACTGCATACTTGTGGGATGTTACTGAAGTTCCTACCATGGTTGCAACACAGAGAGGTGCAAGGAGGAGTTTCCAAAAAATTCTTGCATCAAAGGGTGTTGAATTAGTTGAGTTTGAAATTTTGAACCCCAAAGTCGTAATGGATTACTTATATGATCGTGGTTGTCTTATATTTTGTGGGAGTACGGAGGTACGCTAGCTGCATATGCCATTTCTCATGGTGTAATACACAAGGTATGTCTGGTTAATCCAGCTCTATTTCGATTGAATTTAATCTCTGTTTGAAGGTATTAGTGCAGAATTTTACCTCCTGATTTTGTGATTTATAGAAATCGGTTATAGGCCAATTCCTTGTTATTTTACCGTGAATATTAGTTGTGCAAATCCTCTATCCTTGGACATAGTTTTCGAAAACTCATGATTTTCCCCAGTTCTGGCTTTTATCCTTTTTCCATCTTCACATGATTGCAGATTCCTATTTTATTTTTCTGCTTGGTGACTCCTACTTCTCTTAGCTCTTCTGTTTATAATTACATGATTGCATATGTGATTTATAATCTCATCGATAATCTCAAGTGTTTTTCTATTTATTTTCAGCTTTTACACGCTTCATGCTGATGCATGGTTATAAAAAGCCCTCGCCTGGCTCGACTAGGCGAAAAGCCAAGCTAGGCCAGAGTGTGTCGCCTCTGATGCGTGAGAGGCACCACACATACATCAGGCCGCGCTTATTCAGCGCCTAGGTGTCTGGGGCTTAAGCCCTGGCAATGGCTTGATGGTAAGGAAGAGTGTTGATAGGATTGAACTCAAATTACTTAAAAAATAATAAGCCCAAATCCTATTTTCAATAAGCTCAAAGCCAATTTTAAATAAGCCTAAACCCTATATTTATATATTAGGGTATTAACACGTCATATTCATTATTACTTATATCAAATGTAAAATTTAAATATAATTACATTTTTAATTTATAAAATAGATACTAATAAATGATAAGAAGTAATGTAAAACAAACAGGAAAATAGAGTAAAAATATTTTAAGAATAAATTGAACCCTAATTCAATCAAGCAGATTTAATTTATTGTTTCTTTCTTTTTTTTAATAAGTAATAATAATTATGATTTAATATTGAATGTGATTCATTTTTATCAAATCTCTATTCTGTAGTAAATATTTATATTAGAAATGAACAAATATTACAATATATGCAGCTTCTTAGCTATATAGTTTGGCCATTTTGGAAAAAAATATTCGTATCTAAATATTTAAAATTTATTTTTTCTCGACGCGAACGTCTATTAGGCCACGCTTTGCCCGGCGCCTGCCTTTGTTGCCCCTAAAATTATTGGTGGGAAAAATGCACCATCACCCACTGGAGAACTTGGGATGGTAGAGATGTCTCAAGCATTGGAATTAAATGATGTTCATTATGAGCAGGCTCGTGATATTTTTGATACAATTTAATGTTAGTTTCTCATTTCCGTTTCACTTGAAAAGGAGAAAAAAACTTTACGACCAAGACTTTATCAACATTACACGAGCTACCTGCTATTTTTCTATGTCTTGCTTTTAGTTCATTTTACTACCATTACTTTATCAACCCACCTCTGAAATATGGATGCATAAAGAAAGCAGACATGGAGTACCCCTTCAAGTACCTTTTTTCCAGTTAGGATCATATTTTTTCCTTTTATGATGACCTCTTATGTTTGATGCATGAACCGCAGATTGGTCCTGACATGCTTGTAAGTGGATTTCTTCACCCAGTTCCGGAGTTAGCACCTGTGATTCCATCTATAAATGAAACTTCTATGATCGATCCTACTGTTTCTCCATATGAAACAAGCATCAAATTCTTTTACAAAACATGGGATCCTTATGGTGCCTTTTCAAACTTCTCTTTGCATCCAATTCAAATGCCTTGTGAAAATGGTGAACTTTCTACATGGCAGAGTGTGGAGCACTATTACCAGGTCTTCTTGGTTTATAGGTACAGTAATTTTTCCACACGTCTTCTGTAGAGATGTTTATAAGTTTCTCTAATTTGTAGGCACATAAGTTTGTCGGAGTAGATGATCATGTTGGAAAGAACTGCTTCAAAGACATAAAAAATGTAAAAGTCCTGAGGAAGCAGCACGACTAGGAAGAAAAATATCACTTAAAGACCCTGGTTACCTTGAACATGTGGTGCTAGCATAAACGCATTGTTTCTTTATTTTAACTGACATAGTTGATGACCCGTAAATTGTCTGCAATGAAGTTTTTTTGTGATATCAGAACCAAAAATGGTGAAAAGTCTACAACGATTGTTTTCTTAGCGATATAAACATTAGCTTGTGATAAAACCCTACATCTAATATTCTATGAAATGTTTCTACAATTCTGTTGATGGATATGACCTTGTGATATTATGATATATCATGTTGAACTACTTTTGTTTAACATGGATTCTATTCCAGTTTCGTTTGTTGGTATGTGGGACTGTTTGATTAGTATAAATGATTCGAGTAGAATACAAAAACGCTGGAGAGAAGCATTTTGGGCCAAAACGGTTATTTGATCATATCTTAACGTCTAGGTTCCTGACCAAAATCCATCATGAGTTTCTGCTAATCCCATGAAGATGTTCCTGAATGTTAGTGATTGAACACATCTGCTTGTGTTTAGGTTAATTCCTTCTGATATACCATCTTACATCGATTTATGAGATGAATATGCACGTGTTTATAAGGTTTTACAGTAATTTTCTAACAACTTGGTTAATCATATGTGCAAAGTAAGAACGGGTTCGAACTAGTTGCTAGTAGAGACAGTGGCTCTCACATGTGTGGCCTTGAGGAGTGACCTGCCTGATCCAACGTCTAATGTACCATGCAGGTGAGATCTGATTGGGAATCTATCAGATCAATGTAATGTACAGGGCCCTGAAGTGCAACTTTTCGACATATTCTAATTTAAGCTTAATGTTACTCTCGACTGCTGCATCGGTCCTTGTTGAAGCTTCACCGCATGATCTGTTTTGGGGTGGAGGTCGAGATGGCGAAGGGCTAAACTATCTCGGGAGCTGCTGATGCAGTTGAGATCCGAATATCTAGCTGATTCTTCATCCAAAGAAACAAATTTCTAGCTGATTTTTCATCCAAAGAAAACAAGACGACTTGTGGGCAAGAGGAAAATGAGGTTCAAAAAAGGCCGTGAAAATTGTGATTCGTGCATCGATAAATTGTGTTATCAATGAGAGGTGCGTCAATCCATGCAGTGATAAAAGTATTGCGGAGAATAAATCATTATATAGTTGGCTGGACCTAATATACTTGTCATTTTTGTTTCAAGAAAAGAAAAATAAATGGGATATTTTGTGTTAGTTTCTTGAAGTTTGGACAATTATATTATGCCGTCGGGCATATCAAACCTTCGGATAAAAATATTCCAAATAAAATATTCTCAATCGGCAGCAACCACCCATCCTAAAATTTGGGAGACCAACTCAATGACCGCTGAAAGTTTAGGTTCATATATTATGGATGGTAGAATTTAGGAGCATAATCAGAATTTGTAAATCAGTTGTGCTAAGATTGAAATTAATATTTTTTTTTGTGAATTAGTGTATTATTTTTAAATTTCTTTGCTACAAGATAAATAATTGTATAGATAAGAACACGATCGTTTTTTTTAAAATTTAGGCCCAATAAATGTTCAGCTTTCCTCATATAGAACAACAATCCTTGTTAGAGTTCTGCTGTGTAACGTATGCATCGCTCGAGTGGTGTAGACATTGAGTATTAAAATATATAAATTTATATTTAATTTTAAAAAAATGGAACTTTGATAAATTCGGTTACATGGATGTTGTCGAACTTTGATCAATTCGGTTATATCGATGTAGTCTTAAGGGCAGTATACTTAGGGACTTCAACCCTTCACGTGGAATATTTCACATGGAGAGTGGGATTGCTAGAAAATAAATAATAAATTGTTTCATACCTCCAAATCTTGGATTTTTAAATTAGACGACAATTCCATATTATATCAGAGCACATGACTAACATCGAGTTCTTGGGTTCAAAACTCATAAAAAACAACTCATCCCACATTAAATTTTCACTTGATGGACCTCTCAAAAGAAGTAGAACAAAATCAGCCCACGAGTGAAAGAATGTTAGAGAACAAATAATAAATTGTTCACTTTCTCTACGAACTCGAGTTTTATATGAGACAGACAATTCAACTGTGACGCCCACCCTACACTACTCTTAGAAGAGCATCAAAAAATATATATCACTTCATTAATCATCACTTGTGAAGAGATATGACTCTTCATTAATCATCATAAATTCAGCATAATGTTAAATAAATCTTCTATATTTATTTAATATTATGAAGTCAAATCTTACAACTTATGAGTACACATTGCCAAATTGACAACCACCTAGTAGATAAGATAATACAAACTAGGTGATCTTTTTAGAATTGTCATGGTTTAGTTGGAGAATTTCAAGAAATTTAAAGATCATGTCATTTATTATTTTCCTTCATAAAAATAGAGAAATTAATATGATAGGGTCGACCAACTTTGTTTCAAAGTCAAAATATAAGTAGAGTGAATGATGATGACAACTATATATTTAATAATTGAACAATAAAGTTCCTCGAGGTCTTCATACCCATTTATTTTATCTGTTACTGTATAATTTGGTGTTTTTTTTTTCAAAAACAATAATCCGAGGTTGATTTGGATAAAATGATTTCATTTTAATAATGGATTTAAAAATTTGGATTTGAAATTATTTCAGTAATTAGGAATTCGAAATATATCGGTATTGTTAAAAAAATGCCTTAAATTTGAAGATTGTGGATTTGAAATCCATGAATTTCATAATTAACCAAACAATTTGAATATATTTGTATTAATGATTTGAAGTCCAAATTCAAGCGAATTATATAAAACCTCCACATATATATCAAAAAAAAACTTTTGTGAGTAAAATCGATCAAAAAAAAATTTGCGAACGAATATAAGACAAGTCTAATACATTAAATCTTATACAAGAGCACGATATATCTATTTAAATTCATACAAGTGAAAATATAATGACCATTTACAAGTTTGAGCTTCATAAGCAAGTTTTTCGTGGAAAATTCTTTTATGTATCGGGTCTGAGCCTTATGTATGGACCAATATAAAAAATAGGTTTATCATGGTTTAATTAACATTGGTTGACATGTCTAGTGTAATTCATTTTCCATATGTGGAGCCTAAATCTGATACATATAAGAATTTCGAGCCGTCTATCACTACATTCTCTCTTCGGTATATGATAACTCAACAAAACCCGCAATATTTTTAATATTCTATAGAGTTAACCTTATATAACTTTATAATATTTGCAACATATATTCATTTTTTGGTCAAGTTCTGATGAAAAAAAAAGGAATTTATGCCACATGAAAAGCGTGGATTGCGATTTTTAGATATAATATTCAATGTGAATGGACAATATTTTATGTCCACACGCTTAATTATTGTAGAGGAGAGGGGTTAAGTCAAAATTAGACTTTATCATATGTGGAATTTTAAAAAGGCTCCACTATTAATTACAATTAGTTAAATTTTAAATAAAAATAAATGATTGTTTAAAGTATATTGCACATTTTGAGTTCGCCTTCAAGATTTTTACAACTGGTTATGAAAATAATTACAAGAGAGCTCACTGGTCTTACCGAGATGGATAAGAGCTTATGCCCACTTTAGGCAGACTTGCGTTCAAATCGCGCTTGGCGCAAATTGATTTAGCCATTTCCCAATCAAAAAAATAAAAATAAATAATTACAAGCAAAGAATGCATAGCAAAAGAGAAAGGTAAAGAATACTTGAGAAAAATCAATTTTGGAGACCTGAATATAAATCTGAAAAGCTACAAAAAATCTAACTAAAAATAAAGGAAGATCAATGAGAAATTCTGAATATATTAATGTATAAATTTAAAAAAAGAGAGGATATTTTACTATTAAATTTTAATAAGAGCTATTTCCCCTACTAATTTATGTATCTGCTTTTTTATAAATAATAACTTCAACAAAGAGTGACATCTAATTAGTTTCATAATCTTAGTTTTGCTTCTTCTTTTTTCTAAAGTAATTTCCATTAGAGTGTATGTCTAATTAGTTCATAAATGTTTGAACAGTTTGTTAAAGATTACATGCATGGCTGCCTCCAGTGGCGGACGCAAGATTTTTGGAAAGGAGAGGTAAAAAAATGTTAAAATAAAAAATTTAGGTCAAAAAAATTTTAGGGGTCAAAATATAATTTAAGAGGAGGCAAAATATAACTTTTATGGGGCAATTGCAAAATTTTAGGGTAAAATTACAATATATATTTTGTAAAAAATATTTATAAGGTAAATTTTATTTCCCCCTTGCCTCTAAATGAATCTACCAGTTATCGTACATTAGTAATACTAGCGATTTTTGGCACGCGATGCATGTACATATAATTTTTTATAATTTTTTAAAAATAATTATATGGTATAAAATTACAGTTATAAATATGTAATTACAAATATTATGTAATATGAGGATATTGTAATTGACAATATTATTAAGGATATTACAGATATTTTAAGAATATAGTATATTAGGATAAATCGAAATTATTAAAAGTTTCAGAGATATGTCAGTTATTTTGCATGTTGGCATACTATTTGTAATTAATAAAATTTTTAGGGGTATTCTGCTAATTAGATAATTATACTTACTAAGAGGCTAAGTGGTTTTTATAACATGCTCATTTTTTATAATACAGTAATAGATTATATTTAGAATATGCCCACGATGAATCATATTTTCGGAAACGAAAAATGGATAAGTGGCTGAGTAGTTTCACAGTTTTCACACCGAAACCCACACTGAACAAGTCTTCTCATTATTTAACAAGAAAAAGGTCTTATCGGCGGATTTCTTGCGATTCCGTCTTTTGGTTTTTATATATTTTTTATTTTTAATTCTTTTTTTTTTCTTATGTGGCGTTCTTCATTTCTTGCCATTTAATTCAATCCCTCGTTCCTAACTCCATTCTTAGGATGATTAATACATGAATAAATAAAATAAAAGAGCTCGGGCTGAAGTATAGAATTCGGGGTGGGATTCATCTATTGATATTTGAGCAACTAGCGAGCTTCTTGGGTTTCCTTTATCTACCTCCAAGATAGGATTTTTCTTGGTTCATTTCTGCAATTTATTGAAGAGTATAGTTTTGAAGGTTTTATGTTAAATGGGTTCTTAATTGTTGATCTCCAGTCCAGACTATTTTTGGATATTGGTCCCCTTTAAGAGATTGAAGTGCGTTTCATTAATGCAAAGACTTTAAAGGTTCTCAATTTTTATTCAAGATCTGCGTTCTCTCGTTTTTTCTTGTTTTGGACCGTATTCGACTCTTTGTGCTCAATCTTTTTCCCTTTTTACATGCAAAAAGATAAGGGCATATTTAGTTTATTATTCTGTGATTGTTGCTCTTTTACGTATTTGTCTTTCATATAAAATTTATCAAGGACAAGGGCTAATTGGAAGTCTGTGTTTTTTTTATTGGTTGGAAGCGTATTCTTCTACCCCTGTATCGAATACAAGGCTGATTTTTTCCGAATGGATGAGTGTATTTTTTTATGGATAAACTGGATAATATATTCATCTGTTTATTTCACACTGAAATTCGTTTTTTTTTTAATAAAGGAGTGTATCTTCTGGGTTGAATATAGGATTTAGGGAAACTTAAGAACCTTTGGGAGGATTTTGGTCTTGGGTCTTTGAGACGGATCCAGTTACGGAAAATAGGGAGTGTGACTGCCTGGCTGGTCTGGAATGCATCCTGAATATAATCAGGGCCCTGACGATGGGGTCCTGCTTGTCTGGTGAAAGCAGGGGCATGCCTCTTCCTGGTTCTCCTATCGGACTTGGAAAGAGGAAGGGATCGAAAAGGAGACTCGGGTCTCGAAATCCATCCTTTGATTATAGGGCGGAAGAACAACTTCATCGGACTCCTGGGCGGCTGTTCTTGAATGGTTCGAGTGAGATTGCTTCACTGTTTACCAAGCAGGGCAAGAAAGGAACCAATCAAGATGCCATGATTGTTTGGGAGGTTAGCTCATTTTCTCCTTACCTTGATGTTTGTAAAGGATCAATGAGAAAGATTAAGGCTATAGTGATTTGATATTTTATAGGATCACTGGTAATTTTGTCTTTAACTTGAGAGGCCATCCATCTACTCACCTTAATCCCTCTCCTAGTAAGAGCAATTGTTGCTCCCAAACAATCCATTTCCTAATAATTGAACCAACTTGCGACTCATGAGAATTGAAGATGTAATCTTGGCTCTGAGTATCTAATGCTTTACCAAAAGTCAAGTTCTCCATCCTACAAAAACCTAGTCATATTATGTGTTTGGAACCTCATAGACTCCCGTGATTGGATGTGACCTTAAGATGCTATGATCTCATGCATAAAAGGAGAAGCCCGAGGGTTTTGTACAGATTGAATTTATGACCATAATATTGTACTTATCTTAGTTAAACTAACCTCATCTCTGTGGTCTTTCAATCCTTTTATTGCTCATTTTGTCTGAAGTTACTGGCGTAAGTTTTCCTCTCTCTGATTTTTTGTGAGATTTGATATTCAGAACTTTGGTTCGAGGACAGACACTGTTTTCTGTGGGGTTTTCGATGGGCATGGTCCTTATGGTCATATGGTTGCAAAGCAAGTTCGAGATTCTCTTCCCCTTCAGCTGAGTGCGCACTGGGAAATTGATATAAAAAGTGATGAAGTTCTTAGAGAGGTCAGTTTAAATACCGCCGGTAGTTTGTGCTCGGGAGATAATTCCTCTGTTTCTGCTGATGAGGAGGCTAGAGCTTCCAATGATGTTGACGAAACTGGAAAGAATTCAGAGGTCTTTCAGACATTGAAAGATTCTTTTTTGAAGGCTTTTAAGGTAATGGATAGGGAATTGATAATGTATTCAAATATTGATTGCTTCTGCAGTGGAACAACGGCTGTGACTCTGGTGAAACAGGTACAGCTCGATAAATTTAGAAGTGTTCTTGATTATTTTTTCAATGTAGTCTGCAATTCATATTTTCTTTTATAGGGTCGGGATCTTGTTATTGGAAATGTTGGGGACTCGAGAGCTGTATTGGGTACGAGAGATCAAAATAATGCACTTGTTGCAGTCCAATTGACTGTTGATCTCAAACCTAATCTTCCAGGTAAGGCTCTCTCTCTTTCCCATGATATTGGTTGTAGCACGAAATAGTTGTCTGATAATCAAATGTTATGTATTGGCTGATACAAAGTCATGAGTTTATGAGACCAGAAGAATACTGGATCTTTAATTCCTGGTGAGGAACCATTTATGGATACTGATTTTTCATTGGTGATTCTTTCCCAACCGAACTCCGAATTTTCAGCCAATTCTCCTACTAAAATTGTACACTTTGGAATTTTTTAAAACTTTTTTTTCTTTTTTTTTCCTTTTTGTTTTACATTAAACTAAAAAAAATTTGTGTGTGTGTGTGTGTTTTTGTGGGGGCCTTGCCACCACCTCTGATCTTGGCGGCGGTGAAACTGTTTTTGTTACACTCATAGCGAGAAGTGTAACAGGTGCAGGGGAAGTCCTTGCACGAACACCTACCCTTATTATTATTTTGATCTTATTCAACGATCTGTCACCTTTGATGTGAAAGTTTGACTAAATCAAAGCATTTAAGATAAGCTTGATATCAGTCCCTCATATTCTTGATTCTATCCATACCTCTGTTACAGATGAAGAAGAGAGGATACGCAGATGTAAAGGGCGTGTTTTCTCCCTTCAGGATGAACCTGATGTTTCAAGAGTGTGGTTGCCAAACAATGACTCTCCTGGCCTTGCTATGGCACGTGCATTTGGTGATTTTTGTCTCAAGGACTTTGGTCTTATCTCTGTGCCCGAAATTTTTTACAGGCGCATAACCGATAAGGATGAGTTCGTAGTATTAGCAACCGATGGGGTAAGGACTAATGTTTCAAATTTGTATATGCTAAGAATATATGGGGTTCCAACTCAAAATCAATTGGCAATGAATGGAGTAACCTATTAATCTTTATAAGGAGCTCACAAAGCTTGTAGTCTTCCAATGTGGGACAAGTCTCAACACGCGCCCTTCACGTGTGTCATTATATAAGTCAAACATGTGGACTGATAATGCGGGTGACAGTGAGCAAGCTTGCTCTAATACATGATTGAAATCTGACTCTGATACCATGTTAAGAATATATGGGTTCCAACTCAAAACCAATTGGCAATGAGTGGAGTAGCCCATACATCTTTATAAGTGGCTCATAAAGCTTGTAGTTTCTCAATGTGGGACAAGTCACAACAGTATATACTTCTAGGGTCATCTTATTATCTCTTTGTTTCCTTTTCCGGTGCCTTTTTGACCGTCTTTTTGTGACATGGAAGGTTGTATTTTTCTGTCTAGATTACTTAGGTGCCCCATTTTTGCTGTCTACTAGCGCTCTACTTGGGGCTGTTTTTCCAGTGATTGTCCCTTTAATCGATTGCAGCTGCTTTCATGCTATATGCCTTGGATTCTAATGATTGAATTGGTTATGATCAAAGATCTTTATTATTGTATCACAAGTTGTATTCTGTATTAATTTAACGCTATTTTTACTTTCAAAAAATGTATAAATCTATCCTTGTATGTGTAATGTAGATATGGGACGTTCTTTCGAATGAAGAAGTGGTGGACATTGTCGCTTCCTGCCCTGCACGTTCAAACGCGGCTCAAACTCTTGTGGAGTCGGCAGTGAGGTGTTGGCGTTCCAAGTATCCAACTTCTAAGGTCGATGACTGTGCTGTGGTTTGCCTTTTCCTCGACTCAGACGAGACTATACGTTCGATATCCAAATCCAAGGAAAATATCCCATCACCCGAAACCGGTCCAACTGGATTCAACCGTTCTGGTACGGTAAGAACCGGGAATGAGGCACTTGAACCAGAAGATGGGGAAGGTCCGGAAGCCGCAGATTGTGAGCAAACGATGAATATCGAAGGAGATTGGTCGGCTCTCGAAGGCGTCTCCCGAGCAAACACGCTGCTGACCTTGCCCAGGTATGTGCCCGGCAAAAAAGACAAAAAAGAGACGAAAGCTAAGAAATAAAGGTGGCATTTTTTTATATATTAATTTACTAATATGTATTCTTTTTTCCTAGTACCATTATATCTACGATTGATAATATTTTTGTGTGTGATTGGGGGACCCGACTAGTATTAGAGTGTCTGGGGAATGGCTCTTTGTTTCTGTTTTGTGTGGTTAGAATTGGAAATTTTGTAGTATCAAACTCGTCCTCTCTATTCTTTGCTTTTTAAACTCATTTTAGTCCTTCAAATTTGTGTGTACAGATATCTGTTCATCGACCTGTCAACATTGTCCACCTTATCATATTTTTATATTATCGTATCGATAATAATTGTGGGAACTAATTTTTTAAAAAAAGACAAATCCCGGTGCACAAAACTTCCGCTATACACGGGTTCCGAGAATTGTGAAACTAATTTATAACTCTCAAATGGACAATTATTTATGTTTTTTTCCTTCTTAAATTCATTTTCAAATAAGTGGAAACAATATTCATTAATTCTTCGAATGCAAGGTATACCTTAATTTATAACTTGGGTGCTCATGCATAATTAATAATTAATAATAATTGGGGAATATGCATAGCTAATTCTTCATGCAAAATTAAAGTGTCTAATTTATCTTCATATTGACACAGGTATGACTTTTGGTGTAACTGAAGTTTCAAAATGAGATTCCCAAATGTTGACATAAATTTAGGAGCTTGATTTTGCCAACTTAATATAGAGAGTTATATATATGACTGCATATTAAAATGAAATTTTCATACAAAATAGCATGCATGGAAGTGGCTACTAATTAATGCAGAATGGAGGAGAAAGATGGCAAGAAAAGACTTAGAAGTTTAAACCCGTGTTAATTTCTCAAACTTTGAATGTAAGATTTTGGAACTTGGAAGTTTAAATTAAAGTGTTTTAACTTAAAAAACTCGGGATGAGAATGTAAAACAAGAGAAAGTATAAAAAAGGATTTGAGTGAGTAGAATGAAGTCTGAGGGGTTCAATCTACGATTTCTAAAACATTGTGAACTGACTCTGAAAACACACATCCAACTAAAGGTTATTAGCAACGAACCCCTATGCTTTTTCAAATAGGTAGATTACACCCATGTGATTTGAAAAAATAGGCATTTAACCCCGTGTTTTTTTCCAAAATAGGCAGTTTACTACCCCCTTTGGTTTAGGAAATAGGCAGTTAGTTATCCACTGTAGTTTGTGAATATGTGCATAACACTCCATCCATGTATGCTATATTTTTCTAACCACAAGGGGTAAAATACATATTTTGAAAAGTATAGGGGAGTAAATGTCTATTTACAAACCACATAAGTAACATGCCTACTAGGAATACTACATAAGGTAAAATGCATATTTACAAACTATAGAGGTAAAATGTCCATTACCACAATGGGGTAAATTGTAACTAACTCTCCTGTCCCTATTTGGGTGCCACGTTATGTGGGACACTCACACTATTTAAGAGAGTGTCATACAGGCGCGATGTCGATTGACGACTGATCACAAATGGTTGAACCTCAAAGTGCAGCCTAGATGGTAAAGACTGATTTGCCCTTTTGGGCTTGCCTTGAGTTCGAGCCCTAAAACACTCATTTGTCCCTCCCCTTGACTAAAAAAAATTTAATAATAACCACAAGTGGTTCCCCTCTAGCATGTCAACACAGTTCCACTCAATGTCTCAATAATTTTGAAGACGCATGCATATCAGAAATCAAACATAAACTGCATAGGATATCAGCAAATCCTTTAAAATACAGTTTCATGAACCATGATAAAGACTATTCCTATATAAATATGGCAGAGAAGTCGTCTTGGCAATGCATGCCATTCTAATTTCTTACACACCACTCTTAGTATTCAAACAGAAAGAGAATCAACCATATAGAAGAAAGAAACCTCATAATTTCATTTGAGTGATAGCCATGGCAGCCAAAACTTCTTAAAGTTACAAACTCAAGATAAAAAGTTTCTCAAGTGACTCAGCTTTCTTCTTATTGTTTTGAAATCAGAAGATAGACTACTTAGCGATAATGAGACTCAGCATATCTCAATGAATTGACATATAACAATCACATAGGCAAAAGAAGAACTCATTCATGCAAAATTTAACCCATTAGGCAATGATAGAACCAACAAAAGCATAAAAAACCCACAAGCTTGTCACCCTATCGTTCCTACATAGATTAGTATTCCACGCGATCAACTGTTAAAGTCAAGAAAGCATTACCACTTACCAATCTGCAAGAAAATTTTCCAATTTCCACACCAGGTTTTCAAGGTCCAGCTTACTGAGATGTATGAGACCATTTTTTGTTCACAAGTACGATAGGCGGGTTATTTCTCCATATCTTGAAAATCAAACAATAATAAACAACACATTTTAGCACAAAAGTACAACAGAGCAACTTCATCCACACAGATATGCTGTTTCAATACATAAAATATGATAAAGCAAAGCGGCTTAACATTCCAGCAATACATTAGTTTTCCAAGTGAACTAAAATTAATCTACATAATACGTAACTTTTTCTAGTTTTGAATTTGGAAGAAAATAAGATAAACAGGGAGCAGCGACCAAGAAGAGAGGGTGTCGAGCTTCACTTCCTGGAACTGCCTCGCACACCGGGCTTAGGCTTGGACGCATCGCACCCGGCGTGAAGATTGGTGATCTTGGATTCTTCATAGGGGATCTTGGGGTGACGCGCTTCGTGGTGAATCTGCATCGACTTGATGTCGGGGGCAGTGGCCTTGCAGAGGGGGCACTCAAATTTAGCGTGTCCGCCTTTATCCTGTCCAGAACGGTCGGACAGACCCGCCTTCCCTCCGCCGCGGTTAGTGGTAGCTGCGTCGATTTTGGAAGCAATTTCCTTGGCCGTGTGCTTCTTGGGCTTGGCCTTGCCAGTCATGATGGACGATTGGTGAGGATACTAATAAGACCAGTGTGTGAAGTGCGTGCGTTTAAGGGTTTTTGGAGGAAACTTTGTTGTTACCCTTAAACGCGCTGCCCATAGCAACATCTACCATCCAAATAAAATCTTTTTTTATCTTTTAAAAAAAATTTCCAAATAAATGGTGATGATGCCCTAAGGGCACTACCTATCATCAAACAAACCGTTTTTGGAGGAGATGAAATTATTAAGGAGAGGCCTATGTATGTAACTGTGTGCATGTCAGAGAGACCGCCGTATTAATCAATATATAATTGTTTTATCAACATAAAACTCCACTTTATATATTAAATACATATATAAAATATTATATATATATATATATATATATATTAAATGGAACTTAAATATCAACAATTTCTAATATGATACTCCCGTAGACTCTAGATCTGATTGTAAAATTCTGGATCACGATGTTGAACAATAAGCTTTTTTGATCCGAGAAGAATTTCCGAGATAAAAGATCCTGAAAACAAAAAGGTTAGATGTGCGTCGATATGGTTCTCAATATGTCACCCCGACGATCAAGTCTGTGCTCAAAAACAAATGCGTCGATAATCAAACAAATTTAATGGATTCTTTTCTATATATACAAGAATCTAGTGTCTATATAGAGTATTTTTTGGGGCAATTAAATTCTTTTGCCTATTGTTGGAATACGGTATTTATTTTGGCATTTTCCTGAATAATGGCACATGATCTGCCCACGATATGTTCACGTCTTTTCCGCAATTGTCGTTTGATATTAACTTGATCTGCCAACGATGTGCGCGCGTCTTGCCATAATTATCGCCTAGCACTAATGCACGTCGGCATTTTTCTCGGAACATTAATGTTCGTTCGATTATTTACGCAATACTCTCCGAGTGGGCCAATATGGCCTGAATTGAGGTGACGCCACCCTTTCACCTCAGCCATGATGTGCTTAACTAGTTCGTAAGTATTAGGCCGAGCCGGCCGATGTTCCCACCAGGTCACCACATCAACTCTATTGTCAAGGATTAATTCCGTGACATTGGTTTATACTGATCAAAAACTCACAAATTATCACTCGTTTTTTAGTTAATAATTCGGGTTTCTTAACATCAATTTTTTTCCTACACTTCGAGGCCTTGCGAGAGTGAGGTGTAACAGCCGTTAACCATAGGGTGCGCGCCCCAAAAAAAAAATTTAATGAAAAATGTTTTTTTTTAAAAACAAATTTTTTTACACTTTTCAAAAATAAATTTTGTTGCATCCCCAAAATTTTTTTAGCCCTTTAAATACTATCAAAAAAAAAATTCGGCCCCCAAATTTTTTTTTGGTTCTGCCCCTGGGTATAACTGTTGATGATTCATTTTTTGACATAAACCCTAGTTTGGATGGCTCTTCTCTTTACATGTTGCGTGGTTGTAGTTGGAAGCAATATGTAGGTCATCGATGATAAGTTAGAGTTGTCTTCTGAAGACAATCTTGCCAACGGCTATTTCAAAGCTGCATAAGATCTCTTTCGAGACCATGTGTGCTCCCAAATAACAAAAGGATCTTTTATCTACATTTTTTATGACAAGAAAACCCGAAGCTGCTTCCTTTGGGAAGCACAATGGGTAAACCCGCTGGTGACGTAGTAGCCTGCAAACAAAGTAACTATATTAGACATACTTAGATTGAGAAAGTGTTGGCATGAGGAATCAAACTTATGACATATTGTTCCAAGCTCAACTACCCCTTTAGAGACAAATTGCCTAGAATTTATTGAAGATAAAATTATTATTAGATAATAACCTTTTGGAGGCAGGGTTATTTATTTAAATAACCTGAAAAAAATAAATAATTACAAAAATAACCCAAAAAGTGAAAACATTTAAAAAGTAACCTAAACCGCCAACTGGGTTGGCGTGTCCAGTTGGTCACGCCAACTCAGTTGGCGTCACCGAATAAAATATTGGTCACGCCAACTGAGTTGGCGTGACCAATTTAAAATATATAGTCACGCCAACTGAGTTGGCGTGACCTTTGTTTTTTACGGTCACGCCAACCCAGTTGGCGTGACCATTATTTCACGCCAACTGGAGCTGCAAGTTGGCGTGAATAATTATTGGTCACGCCAACTGAGTTGGCGTGACTTGGTGTTATAAAATTTTCGCGCACCCTTCTTCTTCGGCAACCTCTTCGGCAATTACAGTCTAAATTTTCTTCCTCACCAACCTCCAAGTTACAATCGTTTTTTTCTCATTTTGCTTCCAGTCACTTCATAGTTTCAGAATTTAGAGGTAAAAATCATGTCGCCGTGTATTAATTTCTATCACACTTTTTCGCTGCCATCCGCCGCCCCCCGCCGTCTGCTGCCGCCGTCCGCCGTCGCCGGTTGCTGATGGCTGGTGGTTGTCGGCGGTAGCATATATGCCTCGTCATGTTTTATCAGTTTTAATTTATTTTGTTTACTTTATGTTGTCTATATGTACTAATATATTTTTTGTTTCATATAATAGGATGGATCCGATGACCGTACCAGGCCCGATCGATGATCATCTGTTGTCATTGCAGTCATGTCATCGTTCTGAAGATGTATGGGCAGGTGATATTGATCGGCCCTTGCGTGTGAGAAATCCGAGCAGCTATTTTTGGGATCTTTGCCCATTAGACACACGTGTTGTAAGTATGTTAAATGAGTTTGGGTTTTATGGTGTATATAGGTGTAATAAGATTACCATTGACCCTCATCTAATCACGGCGTTAGTAGAGAGATGGCGTCGTGAAACGCATACATTCCATCTGAGATCTGGAGAGGCGACTATTACACTGCAAGACATTGCAGTTATTTGGGGTCTGCCAATAAATGGTCTTGCAGTGTCAGATACCAATTTTGATAAGTCAATACCCGAGTGGCAAGAATATTGTGATCGTCATTTGGGATTTACACCAGATCCGGGTCACTTTAAAGGTGCGTGTTTGTTAATGTCTACGTTGAGTCATCATTTAATAGTAAATCGCATCCATTTGCATAGTACGGCGGATGAGGTTGCTAAATATGCACGAGGTTGTGCATTATTAATGATAGGTGGGATTATGTGCCCCGATAGCTCCGGCAATACTGTAAAATTATTGTACATACAGAAATTAGAAGATATCAGTTCTGTTGGTAATTTTAGCTGGGGTAGTGCTGTGCTGGCATTCTTATATCGTGAGTTGTGCACTTCATCGGAGAGAGGGAAAAAAGTAATATGTGGTGCATTACCACTCCTACAGGTAATCGTTACCTTTATTTTAAAATACTGAAAAAATATATCTTGCATATTTAATTTATATTCTTCATGTTAATGTTTTAGATTTGGGCATGGTCCCGGCTCGAAAGTTTAGCTCCTCAACTAGGACGCCTGGGAATTGATATTGGGCCAATACCAATCGACGAGGACAATTACTTACCTGTTGCTCCATATGGTGCAAGGTGATGTATTACAAATTATTTTGCAATGTATAATATTATATTTAATATTTTGTTATATAATTTATGTTTTTTTATGATGATTATGAGTACACAGGTGGACATGTAAAGTAAGATTTACAGAAACTGGCACACATTCATTACGAATTATTAGGGACATCCTTGACCAGCAGCCATTAAGACAAGTAATTTTATTTTTTATATTCATGTATAAAACATAATAGTCTTTGAACATTATTTTAATGTAATACTATATTTGTAGTTTAATTGGCAGCCGTACCCTGATGATTATATTGAAGGACTGCATACTGAGTTATGGACATACAGCGGCCCACTGATTTTGTATGACATAGTTGAGATGCATCGTCCTGAGCGGGTTTTTCGTCAATTCGGCATGGTACAAAACATCCCACCAGATCCACGGTCAGGGGATGATATATTACATGCAGTTAACCGCAGGGGTAAAACAAATAATGACTGGTCTGCACATCATAGGCGGTACATGACTATATGGGTTAATGCACATGCTCATACCGTGCACAGCCCGCGATATGAGTCAGCTGGACAGGGTGTAATTGTCGGGTACAATGACTGGTATGGACGAGTAACACGTAGATTCATTGGCCATCAACGACAATTTGTGGAGGCTGGTTATCAACATGGAGATGGCCCGGTATGGCAACATGTGGTATGTTGCTTTATTACATATGTATTACATATTTGAAAATTGTGTTTAGATTTAAGTACTTAATAAATGTTCACTCATTTCAGATTGATCAGCTGTCGCAATTAACAGTTACCTGCGACCGTAATATCGCTGAGGAACAATCCATAGGGGCGTACATGGATGCATTTAGTGATGTCAGAAATGTCATACAAAATGTGTTGCATGTCGCGCAGGAAAGACGCGATAGAAACTTTCCGCCCTACGAAGAGGGATATGCGACTCAGGGTGAACAAGTACAGCCGATGCATTTGAGTGATGAAGAACAAGTACAGTCGATGCATGCCGTTGTTGGAGATGCTGGCCCATCAAGCTATGTCCCGACATATATGCCAGGTCCCTCTTCGTCATATATGTCAGGTCCCTCTTCGTCATATGCCAGTGACATGTACGCAGATTATTATACTCCTGGACCACTGCATCAGTTGTATGACCAAACGCATTTCACGCCTCATCAACCCATGTACTCACAAGAACAAACCAGCCCAGATGTTAATATTAGATTCCCCGAGATATATGCATCGATGGCACCACAATTTGACGTGTCACCGGTTGTGTTCCCTAATTTGTCACCTGATGTTCAGTTGGACGATGTACCTGTAGTGCAAGATGACCAGGCCATTCAGGAAGGACGCGGTCAGAGACGGAAACAGCCACGTCGTTGTGGTACTGGAGGGGCATTATAGAGTTTTAGCCTTCATATATGTAGTCATGTTTGCCTATTGTGAATCTTAGTATTAAATGTAATGAATGTACTTCCATATGAATGTCTTATTTGATGTGTGACAATAACAATAACACAATAACAATAACAATAACAATATCAAAAAACAATTACAACTTTATCGGTTTTGGGAACTCGATGCCATATGTCGTCTTGCCCGGGCTTCAGGCCAATCCATCTCATTTTGCATGCGTGTTGTTCGGTCTCGACCTCGTCTTCTTATAGTACGCAAGGTGGAATTGTGGTACAGTTCGAATGACGGGGTTTCCCAATACTGCTCTCCCCATAATGGCTCAAATTGACCTTGATATGTGCTCCAATATTCTTGCATATTATAATACTCCTTGACAAATGTTTTTGTGTTTATGCCATAAGCTCGACATACTTGTATCACATGTGAGCAAGGAATCCCAAATTCTTTCCACTTCCCACAAGAACATTCCCTTGATTTGAGCTTCACAACATGAGTATTACCCCCACGTCCAACTTGCATCCTTGTGATAACTGAGGCTGTTAGATGCCTTCGATCAAACATCTGAACTTCATGTTGAATGGAGTGAAGATCAGCCCGAGCATATTTTTCAAAAGCATGATCCGGCCATTCTTGATTATTTTCGATCATTCTATCCGCTTTTTTCACTCGCTCCAAAAAATAATGCACACAACGATCGAATGTTAACTGTACAATGGCAGTGATTGGAAGGCGACGTGCACCTTTCATGACTCCATTTATGCACTCCGACATATTTTTTGTTAGGATACCACAACGCCGTCCTTCATCATGAGCAAGTGTCCATTGAGACTTATCAATCCGATTCAGGTAATCAAAAGCCCTTGGTTCAATGGTTTTGATCTCTTCCATCGTACGCTCAAATTTTATCAGTTGATTTTCTGATCCAGCTTTCCAACACAAGTCTTTTAAGTGCACATTTTTGAAACGACTATTAAAGTTTGAGCAAAGATGTCTCAAACAAAATCGATGCACTCCACGGGGGGGTTTAAAGTCGGGGATACAGTCGGCTGCTGCAATAAGGCCCGGATGTCGATCAGAAATCAAACACACGCCGCCAGATTCTCCAATAATGTGTTTGCTAACCATCTCCAAGAACCATTTTCATGACAAAAAGTTCTCTTCATCGACAATTGAAAATGCCAGCGGTAACACTTGATTATTCGCGTCCATGGAGACAGCAATCAACATCTTATGCTGATATTTTACATACAGATGTGTGCCATCCACTGTAATAACTTGACGACAGTGGCGGAAACCATCTATACACGGTTGGAAGGCCCAGAAAACATAACTCAAAGTTTTTTCTCTTGGTCTTGCATTATCAAGATGATCCCACTCCACGACTGTGCCTGGGTTCCATTTTTTCAAAGCTCTCATATAGAAAGGTAATTTGTTGACCGAGCTCTCCCAGGTTCCATACACTTTCCGTATTGCACGTTTCAAACTATGCCAACCTTTTGCATATGATATTTCAAAGCCATACTTATCTTTCACTGTTTGAATCACATACTTGATTTCATAAGCTGGATCACGACGAACGATTCCCAATAACAAGCTAGCAATCATATTCTTATCCAAGTTCGAATGATCAAGCGACAGCTCACTCAGCAGACAAGTGTGACGGACCACCATATTTGGTTATTTTGAATAACCCAACTTTTTTATCCAAACATGCACGCAGGTACCATCTGCAAGGTATATCCTCTGTACCGTGTTTTCATATTACTTTCCACAATGTTTTTGTACTCTTAACAACATGGTACTCACGTTTTGCAACACGTACTGAATAATCCTTCACATCTGCCCGCAGATGAAATTTATCTTTGAAGACCATGTTGCGATGGATTTCACCTTTGGAGTAATCATAAAAACTCCCCCAACGGCCTGTTGGATTGTCAATCGAATCTCCAAAAACTTCTGGATGTGTCATGGAAAAGAATGGGATTGGATAAAGATTATGATCATTTGTCATGGTTGGTGCCCCCTCCTCTTGGTTTTCAACTGCTTCTGCCATCACACCAATATCAACTTCATCATCATCAGCATCAGTCTCATCATCAGATGGAATCCCCTCTGGTTCAGAATTAATTTGATCACCAAAATCAGCAAAACTGTCTGCTCGTGGCTCAGCGGCAACATTATCAACATCTACTGGATGATCATCTCGGTCTCTACCACTATATGAACCCTCAGCTTGATGTCGAGCAACAGACGTCTCTTGAATAACAGATGTCGTCAATCCTTCTGAAAAACTGCCACTCATTGGCATTTCTGGAATATAATCATAATTCCTTGGTTCTGCTTGTATATAAAATTCCAAGCAACTATAACCCTGTTCTGAATCAAGTAGCCATGCTAAATTGTAATCATCATTTATGGGTAAAATAGTCTGACGTAACACCGAAAAATCTTTGAACATATGCCTAGCATATAATTTCAAAAGAAACTGGTTGCGATCGAACCCAGTGATATCATATATTTTATCTAATTATTGTAGAAAATTAATTGTACGCCGTATAGTTGTACCTCTTGATGGACCACGATCATATCGGACGAACTCAGAATCTTGTATAATATTACCCCCCCAATAAAATAAAACTTGAATAGACATATTTTGATAACTACAGAAAACTATTACTAGTAGCTAATAAAATCTTTTATGATGTAGAAGATCAGCTAAAACAGCAACTACAGAGCATAATCAGAATTTTATCATATAATAAAAATATTAAAAGAGACTTGTGAATTGGTGAGAGAAATAAGAGGCGGAGAGTTTTATTTATAGCACAGTGCCGCCAACTCAGTTGGCGGCACTATTATAATAATGTCACGCCAACTCAGTTGGCGTGACCCTATAAAACAAAGGTCTCGCCAACTGAGTTGGCGTGACCAATATTTATTATGGTCACGCCAACTCAGTTGGCGTCACCTATTGGACCCACCAACTGAGTTGGCGGGTAAGGTTACTTTTTAAATTAACAAATTTTTCAGGTTATTTTTGAAATTGTTTATTTTATTAAGGTTATTTAATTAAATAACCCTTTGGAGGCATGTCCACTTACTCACATGATTCGTTGATACGGTCACATAGACTGTTGTTCAAATTCTATTAACATTTCATGAAATGATCAAGGTTATTCCCGGATAGTATTTTATATTAACAATAAAAATAATTATAGAATTTTGACAAATTATTAATTAAAAAAAGCAAAAAATTTGGAAAAATTTAAAATATTCTACTGCGAAATCGCAGTTCAAGACCGCGAAATCATCGTTCCGTTCCGCGACAGGTCGTGAATTCATCATTACAGTTTCACATCCGTTTTAGTATGGAACTACTGCGGTAACTGTCATCCTCATTCCGGAATGACTGTTGTGACCGTTACACGATCGTTTTTTTGTGAATTAACTCTTTATTTTTTGGAATTAAGTTTATAGTAGGTTAATTTATTAGTTTACCTTGATAACACGAGATTTCATATACAGTAAAATCTCTATAAATTAATAATGTTGCAACACGTAATTTTATTATATAAAGATGTATTAATTAATCGATAAATTAATAATTTATCAATTTAAAAAGTCAAGCAACATCTGTGAACTTAAATGAACCAACTTGTGAAGAAATCATTCATGAGCTTGAGAATATAATTAATGATATTGATTACAGCAATAAATGTCAATCACCAGCTGAATTATCGAGGTGAAAATGATGAATTTTCAAAGATCTAAAAGCTTAGAAGAAATTGTGGTTATTGTCATTGAAAATCATGTTGATGATAATTCAGTACATTCGATACCAAATCACACGAAAGGAAACACTAATAGAGGCAATAAGTCTTTATAATTTTTTATTGCAGTTTGAGTACATGACTCCAGAGCTTTTGAATGAAATGAGAAAATTTTATATTTAAATTTTTAGAAAAAAAACAAACAACAATATATTCTCCTAATCATTTTTGTAATTTTAGAGAATTATTAATTTATGATATTAATGAGACTATATATTTATATAATGGTCTTCCTAAAATTTATTATCTTAATAATTTATCAAAATTACTAATTTTTCAAACTGGGCCAAGTTAGGGCCGAGGAAAAAGTATTATTTTAGAGATATTAGTTTATCGAGTATTAATTTATGGAGGCTTCACTATGTGTATATATACATAAGAGTTAGTTTCTTATTGTACGGCCAGTTACTTAACACGTGCAAGACATGTCTGCTACATATTATTTATCTGAATTATGGTTGTTTATGCTATTAAATCGATCAAATAGATCGTAAAAATATATTAAAATTTATGTTTTTTAATAATTAAGAATTGAATAATTAAAAACAATGCAGATGTCCACAACCACAACCACTAATAATGTATAACCAAAACAGATTTGACAACTATAACATGTTTGCAATAGCGGCAACTAGCTCTTCTCTCCACCCCAAATTCCTGGCCATCCTCACCCTGAAAATCATGAACACAGCATTCCCATGATCTTTCAGCAAAAACCCACCTCGAATTGAGCTCTGTTTTCTGGAATTTGTATATAAGGCGCAATTTTTTTCAGCTTCACCTGATTTTATTCAGTTTTTATAGCAATTATAGGTTTAAATATGGCGTTGATTAGCTCGAACTGTACTTACATTAATTTTTCAAGTTCCCCTTTTATTAACAATCTAAATAGCTACAGTATTCATGTAAAGTCGAATCGGAATTCTGAAGCGGGTACATGTCGGAGTATAAGTCGGGCAGTAATTCGACCAGCGAAAACTGAATTCCTTGGTACCACTAGAGAACCCTTTAAGTACAAGCGGCAATAGCGCCTTGGAGCAGCTGGATATCGAACGCGGCCTCTGTGTGCCTTTCCGAAAGTACACACCGGAATTAGTATGTGATTATATTGATTGACGTAGTGTTTGCTTTTATTTAATTTTGTTATGTGCTTTTTTATTACAGTCTTCTGAATATTTATTGCTACAATGAATTATTACCGAATTTTAATGTGTTGGAGTAAAATAAAATTACTGAAAACAAATTGAATTTGTTATCTTATTATTTTTATTCGACGTAATCAATCATATTTTATGAACTTTTGATTGTAAAATTTGTTTGAATTTGTAAACACAATCGTATACCCCGAGGTAATGCAAACTTTTAAGTGGGATTAGTTCATTCCGAATCAGGCTGGATTTGTGAGTCTTATTACTCGACGAGCAAGACAAGAGTCTTGGACCTTGAATTTGTTCGTGGTAAGTTATTGAAATTATGTAGCTTGTAGCATCTTCCCGATACTCCTTACCTTTTATGAAAGTAGTAATTTGAACCCCCCAATGATAATGTGGATTACCTATCACGTGGTGCTGTTTTCTAGTGAACCTTATTTGTCATGGTGATTACATTTCTGAAATTCGAAGACTATAGTCAAAGCGGTTTCAAAATTTGCAATAGTTCAAAATACCAATGGAGCACTTGCATTGTGTGCATCACGCTTTAGGAGTTTTGTTTTGCTTACATATCATTGTAGGCACTGCTTTGTTATCACTGAAGTTACTTATTTTGGTTTTGGGCCTTTATCAATTAATTCTGGTTACTCCTCTAGGTGAGGAGTAAAGTGTTTGAATCAAGGGGGACTATATTATCATTAATTGGTAGAGGAGTGAAAATTGTGTGGAGTTTGGGACTGTATTGGTCTGCCCTGATGTACGATTATCTTGTGGGCCGGGATGAAGAGGTTGTTCCTTTTCGGGCTCGCCAATTGAGGAATCTCTTGTGTGACTTGGGCCCTTCTTTCATCAAAGCTGGACAGGTGCGTCTTTTCCCTCTAGATTCTGTAATGTTGTGATTTTGATAATTGAATGAATTTTATTTTGTTGATATCTCTAATAGATTGATAATTGTTGGTTCCAACATGATCAGATTATAAATAGCATTGAGAAGCTGAATAATATATAGAACCTGTATGTCTGATCTAGAATGCGGTAGAGCTGTAGTAGCTCAAATTTAGTCTATCAGAGAACTGAGATAAACTTGTGGAATTTTTTGAAGTGTTTAAAAACTAATACAATTAGTAATATTGAAAGTAAGGCCCCAATGGTCAATAATATGCAACATAGTGAATTAAAGAACACGAGAATCAGAGAAGATAAAAGGTGCTATAGTTTTCATCTCCTCTATACTTTCAAACTGAAAGCCATCCACTGATAGCATTCGATTTACACCTATCTATGAAGTCTCTAATTCATTCTTTGAATTTACTATGGTCTACTGCTAGTGACTTTAAGCTCTTATACAACATTTCTTGGTATTATCCCTAAGGCAGTTTCGCCTTAGGCATAATAGCAAGAATCCTTAGCAATATTTATTAAATCATAAAACCGAACCTTGACTAATGAGAGTCCTAATTTCTTATACGAGCTTATGGGTGTTTTACATGTAATGCTATAAGATGGGATTTTGGAAAGCCATGTATTACAGAAACATGTCTATGATGCTTTTGGACTGTCTCTTCCTTTGTTAAACCACTCTTCTCTTTGATTTCTGCAAAAAGGTGCTGGCAAATAGGCCTGATATTATTAGAGAGGACTACATGAACGAACTCTGCGTCCTTCAAGATGATGTTCCTCCTTTTCCCAATCAGGTAATTGATTATTTTTGATAAAGCTTATTTTCTATGTATTTTGAACCAAGCAAACGTCATTAAAGTGGTGTAGGTTGCTTTTAACATCATAGAAGAGGAATTAGGCCTGCCCCTTGAAGCTGTTTTCAGTAAAATTTCATCAAAGACAATTGCGGCTGCAAGCTTGGGACAAGTTTATCGAGCAACGTTGCGCGCCTCTGGGGAAGATGTTGCTATTAAGGTACTGTGCTGAACCTCTTACGAGCCTTCACAAAATTGAATAATTGGTGAATTACACCCCTTGAGTGCACTCTACAGTTAGGTTTTTGGTACATTGCAACCCCTAAACAAACATAATTGGTACAATGCACTCTAAAAGTGGATTTTAAGCACTAAAAGATATTAATCCACTCATGTAAAGGAATATAATTCAATTTATATTTAAAAATGAATAAACTTAAGTAGTCAATCCCATGTAACTTTAAAGTTTATTAAAGCAGTTTATTTTCTTCATAAAGTTTAATTATTCAATACAGATGATGATATTTTCTTCAACTAATTGTTACTAGTTTGAGGTTATACATTTATATGCTTAAATATAAGCAAAAAAAAGAAATATCCAGTTCAAGAGACATTACCATTAAATGAAAACATTCGCTCAATTGTCGTACACCAATACCCGTAGTCTTTGTTATGGTGGTTGGGTTTATAATTTTTTTAATTTGTGGAAAAATATTTAAATAAATAAAAAGAGAAGATTGTGAATAAAAGTATATAAAATATATGTAAATTAGAATAATTTAAATATATTAAAACTTAAATATTTAGAATGTCTTAGTTCGTTAAATTAATTGAATTTAGCTTCAATTTTGTTATTGAATCATTATTAACAGATGTGGGACCATGCACATGTATATATGCATATATTTAAACATATAAAATGTAATCTAAAATTCATTGCACTTGTTAGTTGAAACAAAATTATTATAATTGTTATCCAGGAACTGATCTAATCATGAAAAAAAACTTTATGAAATTTTCAATTAAATTGATTTAGTTTCTAGACAATAGAATTGAATATTCAAATTCAATTGTTTTTTTAATTTAATTGAGTCATATTAACTTATACAGATAGATTAAGATACGTGAAGGCCAAAATCCACTTTATGGTGGATTGTGCCAATTACATGTCTTTAGGGGGTGCAAATGGTAAAAATCTGACTTTAGGATGCCTTGTGCCAAATGTGTTTTTGGGAGTGCAATATGGCAAAGATCTAGTTGTAGGCTTCCACTTTCATGGATGAAGGTGATGATATTGTAATTCCGGTTTTCTATTTGGCGTACCAAATGTTACACACTTGTTACAAAGATACAAATGTTTGGGCCATGTGTATAATTGGTTTATGCCTAGCAACATCTTACGTGTTATTATTTTTATAGCTTTGAGTATGATTAATACTTATTATTTCTTCGTTTGTTTCAATCACGTCTAAAATCCAATACTCTTATTGAATTTGTCCTAGCTCAGTTGTTATTTCCCTCCTTCTGTTGGTTCATTATTAGTTCAATCACGGTATCAGAACATAAAGAGACTCTAAGTTGGATTCATGATATTTGTTTGCAGGTGCAAAGGCCTGAGATAGAACCCATTATTTACAGAGATCTTTTTCTTTTCCGAACTCTTGCTTCATTCTTGAATGGCATCAGCCTGAGAAAACTGGGTTGTAATGCTGAGCTAGTAGTTGATGAATTTGGCGAAAAGCTTTTGGAGGAGCTTGATTATACCTTGGTATCGCCTTCCGACCCTTATGTTGACAAAAGAAAAATTATTCCCCCCGTCCTCTTTTTTATTTATTTTTGTTTTTCGTAGGGCTCTAAATGATTATTATAGAATCAATTGGTAAAAGAACCTTGAGTATATTATGTACTCCACATTTTAATACAGAGATGAACTATAATATTAGATTCCACTATTTGCCTATCTAGGAAGCCCGCAACATTGAAGATTTTTATGAAAACTTCAAAAATGACCCAACGGTCAAAATTCCTCGTGCTTACAAGCAGCTTTCTGGGAGACATGTGCTAGTGATGGAATGGATAGATGGAATTCGATGCACCGATCCTCAGGTTTGAATGTCAACTCACCTTTTAAAAGCTAGTCTTTCTATATGATTTTATGGTACTCCTCGAATTCAGGCTATCAGGGATGGAGGAATTGATGTCAGTGGATTTTTGACTGTTGGAATAAGTGCTGCCTTGCGGCAGTTGCTGGAGTTTGGACTATTTCATGGGGATCCACACCCTGGAAATATATTTGCCATGCGTGATGGACGAATTGCTTACGTAGATTTTGGGAATGTAGCTGTGCTCAGTCAGGTGAGAAATTGTTAGCTTACACAACTTTTATTTTCTTGCTTCTTCGTAATAGTTAACCCTGTAAAATGCTGGTGTTTTTCATTTTCCTTTGCTTGTGTAGACTCCTTTTGCAGCTCTAATTTTGGTATCATCACGTGTTCTCTAATAGAACAAATCTCATATCACAACCTAATTAATAGAAGTAGGTCGACTATCATCAACGTAAATGCCTTCTCATTTCAAATATAAACTTACTACTTTGGTTAAATATAAATAAAATAGCAAGCCAAAAACATATGCAAGTTTGCATGCACAAATTATACAAACCAACGTAAAACAAAAATCACAAGGCCCAAAATATAATGCAAAGCTCCCCACTAATATCGTACAAATGAAATATTTCTAAACCCAAGTATAATAAGCTCTAATGTGAAAAGAAATGGCTCTCTATCCAAGTTCCACCGCCTGCAAAACTCTAAAGCCCTTCGGCATACACAGAACTCAGAAAGGGGTGAGTCGAGGCTCAGCGCATTCATATACACAGATATGGGAATTAAACAAATTATAAACGTAATAAATATTAAACAATAATAAACTTTAATAACCAGATGATTATAAGGACACTTCTAGTTTACTCTACCATTGATAACATACAATAATCACAATACATGCCATATTACCTTGAATTATAACATTGAAATTCAGCATTAACATCAAGAAATATAGTCCCCAAAACAGCTCCAAACCACACTGTTATAATAGGTAACCAAAAACATCAGTTATTCCCAATATAATTAAAAATAAGCATAAATCAGAAACCCATTTAGTTAGTATGTCTAAAGAAATTAAACATGTTGATACTTGCAAAACTCAATTATAATCAATAATATATAATTTCTTAACTGCCCTATATAATCTGGCTAAACATAATGTAAAGTAAAGCTCCTACCTAGGGCTATCCAGATACGGAGTTGGTTTGACCATGACATAGATGAATGGTGACTATTTTTTTATCTTAAAGCTTCATAATCCTTGTACCCTCTCGTTTTTGTCTGAAATGATAAATAATGTAATCTATAGAACTGTCCAAAACAATATAAATATGCTGATAGGCTTGGTTTTCAATTTATTCTTTGAGCACAAACATAGCATGTCTGCACATAGACTATTTGATTATTCATCCAAAGTTTGCCTTGGCCGTCCACATGCAGAATCTAGGCAATTTTTCGATTTTGTTATTTTGATAATTTTTTTGCTTAGCTTGATTTTTACCATTTTTCACATATTAAACACTTTATACATTCATAATCGTGCATGTTTAACATTATCATAATTGAGTGATATATTAGCGGGTTACAGTTGATCTTCATGTATTATGGTAATCTGACAATCATTTGTAGAACCAAGTGCTTGCTATTTTATCATAAACCATTGTTGGTGGTAGTCATACAATTCAAATCTTTTTAACCATTACTATAACTCACCCAACAATACTCCTACTAAAAATTGCATCAACTTGCAATTTTGCGAAATCAAACACAATTCCTTGCTTTCATACCAATTGTAGAACCAAATGTTGGCTACCTTATCGAAAGTATTGTCGGTAATAATTATCAAGGATATTAGATAGATAGATAGATGTAATAATATTTGATTTGATATCATATTATTTGATTTGTAATATAGATGGTAATTAACATATTTGGCAGAATCCAAGGGATTCTTATTGTAATATGATATTCTATATAATGTAATGAAAACCCTATTCAGATGGGCATTGAGTTGGGAGATTGAAATTCAGATTTATTGACATGGTATCAGAGCCAAAAATATTTTGAAGTTTCTTTCACCAGCGACCGCTGCAAACCCTAGCGGCGACGTAGGGTTTCAATCCTAGCGACGGCAGCTAGGGTTTGTCATCTTAGTGGGTCTCTGTCCATTTTTTTTTTTGTGATTTCATCTCCACATATGGCTTTCCACCTTTGCTGCAATTTTTTTTCTGGGCTGGTTTTGTAATTTTTTTTTTCTGGTTTCATGATTTCTTTTCTATGTGTGCCTTTGTTTTGCGATTTGTGTTCGCACATCTGGGCTACGAGATTTCACGGTTTGGGTTCGCGATCCGAGCTGCATGATTTCGCGATTTGCGATCTCCGATCTTGGTTGTGCGAACTAGGGTATCGCGATCTAAGATACGCAATTGGAGTTTCTGTGCGACGATTTGAGTTTTTTGCGGCGTCTTTCTGGGATTCGTGCACGCTTGTTGTGAGCAATTTGGGTTCCGTACACTGCTTCACGCAGATCTACGATGTCTGGGTGTTGCTGTGATTTTTTTTCCGTTGTCTTTGTGCATGGCTGTTTTGAGCAGATCTAGGGTTTCCGATTTTGGGAATTTGCGATCTGGCTCTCACGATTTGTTCTTTCTTCTTATCAGTTGTAAGCTTGAATATGAGTTGGAGAGTGTAGTCCACTCATATGTTTCCTGCCCGTGTGTGTCGAGTTCTGTCTTTCTGGTTCTTGGATCATCACATCTTGTGGTTTCTGATTTGTGTGTGGTGATCACTACTTTTGCCGCGGGGTTTGCGGTGTCCTAGCATGGTAGTGGTGCTTTTGAGCCTTGCACGGTTGTAGTGCGTTGGAGCCTTGCACGGGTGTTGTGCGTTTATACTTTTATCACGGTGCGAGAATATTCGGCACAAGTGTTTGCGACGGATTTTCCCGACTAGGGTGTTGATTCTTCGGCAGATTATTTGGATTGACAAATGATGTTTTTTGATCGGCCAACATCAATGTGAGGGGGGATATGAAGGATATTAAATAGATAGATATAATAATATTTGATTTGATAAGATATTTGATTTGTAATATAGATGGTAATTAACATATTTGACAGAATCTTAGGGATTCTCAGGCTGATTCTTACGGGTTCTTATTGTAATATGCTCCTCTATATAATGGAATGAAAACCCTATTCAGAGGGGCATTGAGTTGGGAGATTGAAATTCAGAACACGAATATTTTAAATCACATAGTAGTACGAATTCAAGTTTCGATTGCTCTCCCGCAGGGTAGATATTGCTCACTAACACCATTGATATGCATATCTCCATCCAAGATCGAATTATACCCTTTGGTTTGGAAAAATAACTTTAAATAATTATTGAGAAAGTGAGTTCTGATATATTTACATATTTGTCCTTCCATAGTAGTGCTTGTGGGTCAGTGTTTATAAGTTAAAAAACGTAAATGTCACTGATTAAAAAAAAATTATACAAATAAAAATAGTGTTATTTTAGCATGATTTCAAATAGAAATGACGGTATGTATTTTGGGACACAGAGGGAGAGTTATGTGGCTATTTAACTATACGATAACATGTTAAAGAAATTTTCTCATTTAAGGATGAGGAGAGTTCCATAAAGAGATGCATCATATGCACGATCGTGTTTATTTAATTTATTTCTTATCTCTATACGCGGAGAACAATATATTCTAACTTCATATTTTCTACCTTTATCACCTCAGTCTGCTAGTTCTGCCGTTCTTTGTTAGTTTCTAAAAGAGATGATTACCAACTTGTTTTTTCTGTTTTTTGTCAGCTAAATAAAGAAATACTGATAGATGCTGTTGTCCATGCTGTAAATGAAGACTATGCTGAGATGGCCAATGATTTTACTAGGCTTGGTTTTCTTGCGCCTGGGACTGATGTATCCCCCATTGTTCCAGCCCTTGAAGCAATTTGGCAAAATTCTCTCGGAAAAGGTCTTTCTGACTTTAATTTCAGAAGTGTCACAGGTATTCTCAACGATTTCTCCTAGTGTTTGAGTCGATTCTAATTTCTTGTTATTGTTTGTGCTTTCCTTCTTGCTTGAATAGTAATTTGGATTGATGATGTGGAAAACGTGAGTGATTTTATATAATTTCATATGGAGAGTTTAATTTTTGTTTTTTCACAGATAAAAGTCCACAAAATATGAGCTGATTTTGCTTTTGATTGATATGTTCCTGCTGTTTTCTTTTCTTGCAGGCAAATTTAATCAGCTTGTTTACAATTACCCTATCCGTATCCCAGAAAGATTCTCTCTTGTTATCCGTGCTTTATTGACTCAAGAAGGCATTTGCTTCACCCTAAAACCAGATTTCAAGTTTCTTGAGGTGATGCGATTTTCCCTTTATTCTTGAACAGTTTTTTAGTGGAATGCTTCATGTGGATTGTGGGCATGCAGAATGAATACCTGATTTTCTCAAGGAGTTACAGTACTTCAGTACCATATTAGCTCTAAAAACACCAAGAAATTTCTTTCAAACTGGTTAAACATTAGTCTTGGGAAGAATGTGAAATTTGTTCTGATATTGGAGAAAGGAATTGAATTTATCACCAACAGTCATAGCTCTCTCATTTGTATACTAAATTATAACTATCTATATTCACTGGGGTAGAATCCCTTGTGATATTTAAAAGTAGGCATGAACCCCTTGAAAGGGGGAAAAAGAGGCGCAAAACCTCATTTGTTTTGATATGTGCTTCAAAAAAATCCCCCCTGATTCGTAATAAATAATAAAGACCCCAAAAAATAAATCAAATCATGTTTTGAGCAACATATCCATTTTTATTTTTTTAATCCCTTTATTATTTTTTGACTCTGACACACCTTTGTTATCTGAAAATTGAAGGTTCTTATCTTATTCATTGATTGAATGGCTTTTATGAGAGAAAAAATATGGAATCAATAGAGATATGATCTTCTTTAGTTATGCTTTTAATCTATAAAAAATGGAATTTCATTTTAATAGGCTAAAGTAGCGCGCATGAATCATTAGGAGCTAATAGAAGAATCAAATAACATTGAAAGACGCCAAAAATTCCCTTGCAGACACAACCTTGGAGGAGGGGGAATTAGCAATATATTCAAAGCTAGGGGATTTTATGTATATTTACTTTTCTCAGTGGGTTTAGCCACGTCCGAATATTACATGGGGCCACAACTCATTTCGCCCCATATGTATCGACTGCATTAATTGCGTTAGTAGACTTTATATGGGGAGTTGTGAGAACCTTGCGCATCAATTTTAAATGTTTCTTACTACATGGCACATAACTGCATTAGTAGAAAAGTTGAATTGGGATAAACAGCTATACAAGCTAGAGTAGTTACCATGTCCTTGAATACCAACGGTGTTGGTATTCAGCTGTGACTTTTGAAACATACTGATTATTTTCTGTTATCCAGTAAAATATTTTTTATTTAAATTTTTAACATTACAAGCGGAAAATTTTGAAATAGGTTGCCTATCCTTACGTTGCAAAGCGTCTCCTGACAGACCCTAATCCTGCTTTACGTGAACGTCTGATTCAGGTTAGTTTATACTCTTTGCTGCTAAACAATTTAGTATCCTTTTTTGGAGTCCTGACAATGTATGTACAATTGTGCATTTAATATTACCGTTTTCTTGGTGCCTTCTACCCTATATGTGTATACGCTTGATCTTCAAGATGTAGAAGATTCGTTGTGGAGGACTCTGGATTACTGATGGGTGCAGTTTGTGATGTTATTCTCTGCTTGATTTTGCCAGGTCTTATTTAAAGATGGCATTTTCCAGTGGAAAAGACTTGAGAACCTAATCATTCTAGCGAAGGAAAATGTAGCAAGAATGAGCAGCAACCCTGCGATACGAAAAAATAACATGTTCGTCACATTCTGTTGACTTTTTTATTGATTTTGATCTATTCTTCCCATTAGCAGAATGATTTAAATTTTCAATTGTTACAGAACTTGTTACATTCCCACCCCAGATTTTAGAAAAATACTTGCACACTCATAAACTGCAAATGGCCAATATCTTTTGGCTGTTTAAGTGATTCTGGGTTCTTCTCATTCAGGCCAAAGTCTATTGAACGGCGAGTTGAAAGGAAATTGGATCTGACAGACACTATCAAGGATGGGACTCGACTTTTTCTAATCGATGAAAGGATCCGGAGGCAGCTTATACTTGCTCTAACAGAAGATTCCAAGCTCCACATTCAAGAGGTTTGTGATATCTTCGGATATTTAATTTTTATAAGGTGCCTACACTGGTTAAGACTTGACTGTATGCGCGAGTTGTATACCGTGGTATAGAGATGTATACTGTAGTTTATGGCTCCCCGCCAAGCAAATAGTGTTGGTCTTCCTCCTATAGAGGCGATTTTTTTGTACATGAGAGTTTCATACTGTACCTTAGACATCGTCTAAGTTATTGTTTTTGGTTTCTTCCCCACGTCATGAAATATAACAGTGACATGGTTTTGTAGCTGCTAGACGTATACAGACTCCTCGAGGACCAAATAGACATACCTTCTGTAGCGTTGCAAGTATTACGAGGTAAACCTTCATTAAAATCGAACTCCGACTTGTTTTGTAATGTGAAGTTTCTGAGGAACCGCAAGCTTCCTTTATATCTTATGAGCCTGCATTTTTCCTAATTTTTATGCTCGGCTTTTGAGTCGTGCAGATCTACCCTTTGTTGCGAGGGACGTTATGCTTTCTTGGAGCACCTCTGTGTTATCAGATAGATGAGCTAACTTCTGGTGTGTCAGTGCCATTTAGCTACACTGGCATTGTTATTGACAAGAGCCAACATATACTGTAAATGTGGTGAACATAATGAACTAAAGTTTTGGTACATGACTATTAGTTTTCTAAGTAATAGTTATATATGTTCCCAAGGTGGAAACGGCTGAAATGAAGACAGTTTGTATTGTGAGATTCGGCTTGTTTAATCTCATTGCCCATGTTTAAAATGCCTTGTTAGTTTATTTTATCGTTCATGTCCATCGCTTATGTTTATGGTTTTTGGCACATGACCACCATGTTGGTTTGAAAATATGTAGTTTACCCCCTATGATTTGAAATATGCAGTTTACCCCCACCCCAATAATTTAAAAATAGGTGCAAAATACTCCGTGTATGATTTGTTTCACACGCGTCATATATTGTGTCTGAGCTTTGAAATTAAATGTTAAAAATCCAATTGCACCCTTCAGGAGATAAACTACACCTAAAAGGTGATAATCTGTCTATTTTGAATATGAGATAATCTGCATCTAAAAACTAATATAAGGTTGTAAATTACACCTAAAATTAGATAAAATTTTATCATGTGGCAATTTATCCCATGTGGATTTGATCTATAATTTACCTCCCTGTGATTTGAAAATAGACAGAACGTTCCATATGATTTGTGAGTAGGTGCAAAACATCGCCTCCTAAACTATGGATTTTTTGTTATACAAGCCAAAAAAATCTGAAAATTATGGAGGGAGGTGGTGAGCAATATTTTGCAAACTATATGGGTAAAATGTTTATATACAAATTATAAGGGGTACAATGTCTATAAATTATATCATATGAGGTAAATTACCAATAGCTCCTATTTTTCATTTGGCTTTCAAACTATTAAGCATGGGGATTTCAAATTTATTGAAATATATGATGCATAGATACTCCTAAAAATTTTGTGATCGTACTCACGGATACTACACCAAAACATATCGGAGTGATTATCAAAATAGTGGTCGAACAAATACCTTCAACTTTAGAAAAGGGGAAACTTCGAATAAATTCACTCCATAAATTTTCATATCCAAAAATCTGTGAAATAAGTGGTCTAAAAAATTCGTTTTACTAAATTTACATATTTATAAATTCACTTGGTGAAAATTTAATAAATTCTTTCTAAATTACTCTTAATTTATATGCATGACAAGTAACCATTTTTAGCAAAAAAATAATAAAAAAGCCTTAATCTGAACAAAATTCTTTTTAAATTAATTAGTATAATTAAAAGAAAATATTTTCGATAATTAAATTGCAACATAACATTGTAATCTAAATTTTAAAGGCAAGGCCAAATTAGGAAGAAATTATTAAATTGAGGAAATAGATTTTTTATGTATAACTAGTAAAATGGATCGAGAAAATGAGAAATATTATTGCAAGAGCAAATTGTTGTCATAACAAATTTTGTTAATTTAATATGATAATAACAATATTTAAAATTTTAAATTGATAATATCGTAAAAAATATATTTCAAGCTTTTTTTTTTGAGCTTACAACTGGAATTATATTAACAGAAAACACAAGTACAAGAGGTTTAAGGGAATAAACATAACACAACCAAACAGAATAGGTCGAGAAATAAAGTGGCCCACTGCAAAAGTAGAAAATCGAGGCCAACAGAAGCCAACGACCACGAGAGTGACATCAAATCCCCTCAAACCAAGCAGCCGAGTATTAGGTCGAAAAAGGGAGTTGTCTTCCATGAAAGATATAAGAATGGAACAATGAGAGCTAAAACTGATATAAGGTCAACATACGAGCAGACTTGTGCTTTTTCGAATTTATTTTGCTTCCATGGTGTTTTTCAAACCCAAATTCAAATCCAACAACGCCAACACCCACAATACTTCAAAAACTCCATTAAAACACATAAAAATACTTTGTATATCACAATAATAAAATCTCTTAAAAACTCAAACCCCAACCCATCTCAATTCATAACCAAACATCACAAAATTACTATCAAAACCAAGATAAAAGAGAGTGGAATAAGATTACCCAACTATTTGCTCGAAAATCCATCAATAATCGAGTCTCCATCGAATTTTCCTTTTCAAGGGAAATGGGGGAATGAGGGAGAGAGAGTGGCGATGACAGAGAAAACACAATGATTGAACATCGAATCCACTTGGTATATATAGTACCAAGGCTCCAGAAACTCGAGTCTCAAATACTCGCACCAAAACTCTAAAATAACAAAAAGTGTTTCAATAAAATTATCTCACATTCACTCAATTACATCTCAAACCTCAAATCAAGTTTCTCAGACTCCAAATCCCACTATCAACACGATTCCAAGGTTCAACAAGTTAATGAGAATAAATCTTGAACCTCGAATCTAACAATTTCAACAACGGATAATCATCCCTTAAAATCACAATTCGGTAATTATCATCGTTACCACAATTAGTCTCCGGATATCACATTTATCCCCCACTAATCAAATTTCGTCCTCGAAATTTGTACACACGTACCCAACGTACCACACAGACCACACAACTCAACTCAGATACACAACGTCGATTCACGATTACGTCATGAACGAAACACAAACTGTGAGGACATTGACCTCGCACCCAACTCTGGAACGGAGATATCCTCCCAAACCAACATCATCTTCTAAAAGATGTTAACTAACCAAAAGCAATCAATTAACCTTAACTGCTCTCTATTCGAATCATTCCTGATTCCAACATAATATCACCTTTATGACATCTCTATAACTTGATCTATGATGCAAAATACACATCGCTTCGAAGGAAACCACCAGTATACAACATTATATTCACACTAAACCCGGTTTCCACTTTTCCAATTCCATCTCAAATAATTGAATCTTACTAATCGAAGGAATAGTTGCACCATTTGCAACTCAAATCGAGCAATCACGTCCACCGATCAACACTAAAACACATCTTCACAGATGTCAACATCAATGTGTTCCAAGAAATCATATCTTGGCCTCAACACACTATCGAAAACTCCACAAAGTCACATGATTCCATAAAGAACATGCAAGAAAATCAATTGCATTCTAACAACATGTGTCGACAACGACACCAAACAAATTCGAATCCTGGTTATCTATTGTTTACCTTTAGAATCAACAATTCTAATACAAGGATAACCATCGAATTAACTAACAACAAACTTCCTTAACCCAAAATACGACAACCTCTTCTCAGAAGAGAGTCAACATAAACCTCACAATTTATTCCTCAGAATAAGTCGTCCCATCGAGATTACCAATCTCAAGGATACTTCAATCTCTTACAAGGGATTCACCAATCCAAGCACACTAACCAGTTACTCAACAAGCATAAAAATACTGGCATACATATATTCATACGATATATATGCCTGAACGCCAAATACACCACATGCATTCTCAAGGCAACTCAACTTGGGTATCTCCAATAATACTCACAAGCCTCGGGCACGGCTGTCAATCACTCAGTTATTATCACACCGTAGAGAATAACGATTGACGAACTAACGAATAATTGTGTGAATCCGAAATCAACACCACACAAACTCATCGAATCTTCCAAAGTTTCCAAACTGGTATTATAATACATATTTCCTTACAAAGAAGACATTATGCATTTACAACTTTCCAACTCGAACCATCGTTCGAAAATCTAGACACATTTTTATTGAAATGCATCCCTGAACCAAAAATGCATTAACAAGTCATGATAGTGTATCAATGCCACTATCACAGATCACTCTCAATCCACATACACGACGTATACAAACTCCAGCAATGCTCCGTACTATCATAATAGTACTCAGATATTCTCAAGCATCTCTCTAGGGACGTCTCCTCGTACGTCTCACAATTAACTCAAAGCAAATACTAGGTCCATCACTAGTATTGATAACCACAGTTGATTCACAAATTAACCCGCAATCGATACCAACTATCTCCACGACAGCTGTAAGGACCCCCGTGCCCTTAACCCGTTATTAGTGTATTAATCCAAGCATTTAGTGCATGTAATCATATATGTAGGGGAAAAACACACTTGTCACCATAGCAAATCATGCCAATAATAAAATTCTTTACATTATTCCATATAATGTCTAGTTTCCCCCAACCAAGTCCACATACATATCATGCACCATTATAATATACTAACATGTTCCCAGTTCATTTAGCAATTCAATAAATAATAGCATGCAACTCATAAATGAAGAGAGTAAAGCCATTGCCTTCTTATACATGCCATATACACATAATAGTGCTCACACGCGAGCATCAAATAAGTATGTGTGTATCAAATGTATAAAACACGGTGCTCAATGCCATCACTGGTACTTCGATCCCTGGAAGCACCTCCATTCCATAGCTCGAGATCATCTCCAAAGCCATCGATGTACCTAATCACCTGCCCCAACAGAGACAGCCCACACACGGGGTGAGCATACCAATACCACCAAACCGATAATCACAATAATACAATTCATAATTTACAAAAATGTAAATGCTACAAAATATAAAAGATGCTCCATGGATGGTATCATCCTCATCCGGGATTCCCTGTATTGTCCATGTTCTCAAAACAACCAAAACCATCATATTCCCAATAGTCAGTTAATTGTTACGTTGATTAACAAATCCGTATGCCACGTACCGATATCATAATCAATAATATCAAATCATTAACAATGATTACAGATACTCCGTATATCTCACTTATGGTTCCATAGTTTCATTTCATCGCTCGCTCTACAATAGCGGCATTTTATACTGAGGCATGCTCAACAGCAGTGGCGTCATAACCGATGTTTGCTCAAAGGCGACAACATCTCAATCATTGCTCGCTCAAAAGCGGCACAATATAATTCCCAATGCATATATCCATTTATAGCAATTACCATAAACTATGCATTTTAATATCCGTTTATTGCTAATAAAATATACCATGTATTTCCATATACATTTATTGCAATATAGTGTACCATGCACTCAACAACTGCAATTATAATAAATGGCTTTGCTCGTACGTCATACATACCTTATGATTCCGTAGTCCGGGTCCAATCTTGCCTGAGTCCCATGACCTGATGAGTTGTGTGCTAACACATAAATAACTCACAATTAAAACATAGGCATACAATCACGTGCCCAAGCACGATCACAACTTCCAAACCTATCGTACATCCATGACAACTACCAAAATAAAAGCCCACCGGCTAAGCATGCATAATACCCAAAATATTCCATTTTAAAAGTTTAAGAGATTGCCAAAAACTCAACCGAGAATTCCGTTTTATTAAACTTTGGCTCCAACCAATCCATTTTAAAAGTATAGCATTCTCATTGGAATGTAGACATTGCCCCAAAAATCGGTTAATTAAACCCCGTTTCCAAAATCCTGACATTTCCAAAATTTTCGAAAAAACAACATCCTTCGGGGGGCGATCGATCGCCGATTTTATCGCGATCGATCGCCCCTGACCAGTGGGAAACAGCGCCTTATCGCGATCGATCGCGAGTCTCCGCGATCGATCACCAACCCGCTAGCGATCGATCGCCGAGACCTTGCGATCGATCACCATCACTATTTGTCTTCAACAAATTTTCAGCTGCTCGTCGCGATCGATCGGCCCTCCTCGGCGATCGATCGCGACCTGCGATTTCCGAAAAACTCGAGCTTCTATAGTGTTTTTGACACCCAAACTCAAAACCAACACCCCTAACTTCCTCAACACCTCCAATACACCAATTAAACTCAATAAAAACTCTAAAAACAACATTTTAGATTTTTAACCAAAACCCCCAAATCTCAAATCCAACCCAATACTTGACCAACAAGCACAATACCATAATCAAATCGAAGCTAAAGGTGGGGAGAAGAAGATTACCAGTTTTTCTTCAAGAAATCGGGCTCCCAAGACGAGCCCCCATCGATTTGCTTCCAAGAGAAGAAGAGGGAAGGGTTTGGGGTGAGAGAGAGGCGTGAGGGAGAGGAGAGAGATGAGAGATTCCGCATAATGACGGAATACCGAGTCCATTTGGTATATATAGCACCAAGGCTCCAAAATACCAATACCTCCACAACTACATCATGATTCATTAAAAATCATCCGTTTTCAATAATTATCTCTCCAACTCAAATTCCATCACCAGCCCCAGTACAAAGTACTCCGGACCCCACATTCCACCAAAAACCAAATTCCAAGATTACCACCACGATGAGAATACAATCTCATCCCTTGGATCCAACGACTCCAAATACCGGATTTAAAAAATCCCCGAGAGTCCCGAAACCACAATCAATTCATAATTGCCACAATTAAAATCCATTAAGGATTATTACCACACCGGGGTTAACACCATTAATCCCCGGGCATCACAACAAGCATAGCTCCAAACCAAAAATCAGCATACAATACTATCTCCCCAAGAGTTGGTTACGGTTCACCATCTTATCCTCAATGCAAGAATATCCAAATAGAGATAAAAATAACTTGCTTACACTCACGTTGGTACTCTGTTAGGATCAATTCCGGGGTGGGTTGCCATTCCATACCCGAGTTCAACCAACTTGAGCTTCAATAGCTCGTGTTCTTGAAATAATTGCACCGAGAGATTATATCGAGTTCGGTTACAAAACCGAGCGGAAGACACTCGACATAACAAGCTCTATAACCGATTAAACATTTGAAAGGCTTTTTAAAGATATGAAATTAAAGTAAATAAACAAGCATTTGTTTATGGAAGTTCGAAGGTGGTTTAATCCTTCTATGTCTCCCCTTCTTCCACCTCATGGAAGGATTCCACTAGAAGACTTTAATTTATACAATCCCGTTGTACAAACCCGATCCAGTTGGGAATTCTCCATCCAACTATAACTCCTAGCAACTCAACTATGTATGTTCTTTAATGTCTCACATACAAAGACCTCTCATCGGTTGTGATAAATCATCAACCGTTACAATGATATTCACTCATCTATATTAGCTCACAAATAAAATGAATAGAGTGAATACAAAGGTGTAAATGATTCCATAATGAATATGATACAGCAAGGTAAGATGTGCCAAAGGTTTGGGGAGTGCTCTTCATTTAGCAGCTTTTGTCTTTGAAGTTTCCCAATTGAATCCCAAGTGGGTTTGCTTTGGAAGGCTTGGATTGATCTTCAATCAGCTGTTATTGAGCTTCCAAAACATGTATATATAGCCCCAAGTAATGATATATACGTTAGACACAAGAATATGCCCGTTGGAAAAGGTTCTGCACCATTTCCGAGCTTGCAAAGGTCATATTCTGGTTTCTGGGCTCTTTGTATTTCGGACCGGACTGGCCGGATCAGCTTGGACAGATCAGTCTGGCTGGATCAGCTTGAACAGATCAGTCTGGTGCAAGACAAGCTTGATACAAAACAGCTTGATAAACTTGCTCTTCTGATCTATTGCTTGTAGCTCTTGATTCTTTGATTTCTGGGCAAAGTGATCTACATGAAAGTTGTAGCCCATTCTCTTAGATTTCCACAAAATCAAGAATCGCTCGATTTCGAGTTTGTATGAGAGAGTTATGCTCGAAATACGAGGCGATGCTCCTGCTATCTGTTTGCTGGATGCAGCAGCACATGGCGTGATTTGCAGAAGCTTTTTGGCCATCTTAAAATCCGACTCAGTCTTTGACTTTCAAAGATGACTTGTACATCTTTGTCTTAGCTTTCCAACCCATACTGAATTGTTTCGTTCCAATAAGCGAGCTGAGAGTTATGGCCAACAGACTGACAGTCGCTTGTTGTTTCTTCGCGGCACAATTCGATCTTACAGGCGTCTTTTCTCCTTGATAACATTCTAACTAGCCGATCTGTTGTGAAATATGACTTTTAGTATTTTGAGTTGGCTGTTCAACCTCTTTGGAAGCACACCATTTCGATATTCAAGCTATGAGATATGATCGAAACAATCCGCTCTGCCAGAATTTCAGTCTTGGTCCAGCTTGATATTTTCAAGCTACTTCTTTGTAATTCATCAATCTCTTAATTATGATCTATGAACTGCACACTTGATGAAATATGTTAACAACACAATAACAAGTTTTATTAGCATCAAAACCAAGATTATTCGGGTTTCCAAAACCCAACAATCTCCCCTTTTTTGATGATCACAAAACTTGAATAAAAATATGAACATTAAAGCACAATGTTGAATAACAAGAAAAAATCATATTTTTTAAACAACATATTTCTCCCCCTTTTTGTGTGAATAAAAAAGGAAGACAAATAAAATTTACTCCCCCTCAAGGATTGAGATTAAACTCTCCCACTTAATTTTAAATTGTTTGAAAATTTGAGCAAGTGAGGGGCAAATGGGGTAGGCTAAAACAAATTAAAAAAAATGCAATACACATTAATTTTTGAACAAAAATAACCTCTTTTGATGATAGATGAAGCATACTTGGCAACAAATTTGAATTTTTTTTACAAAACTCAACAATGTCCATTTCATCTTTTTGCGATGGCAGCACACTTAAACCAACTTGAACTGATAAACTGCTTTTCCTCGAGCAAGTTTGGCTGCAAGACCTATACCGTTGTGATCATCTATGAGTCTAGTTTGTAACGCAAAAAATGGTTCGTCATTTGGACATAGCAAGAAGTTATGCCAATTTTTCCAAAGTCACTGCAAGCTGCCAGAAATACTAAAATGATTCGAAAATTGTTAGATAAAATCTCAAAATTAAAATTTTAAACTTAAAACAAGTTTAGAACATTTTGAACAAAAATTAGAACATTTGAAATAGAGTTTAAAATTATTTTCGTGCAAAATGAATGCAATGAAATTGATTTTTATGCTAAAAATTTTCATACACCATATTTTGAAAAAATATGCTATGAAAATAGTTTCATGCTCATGACAAATTTTGAAAATAATTTTAAAAGATTGTTAGTTCCGAACTTAATCGATGATATTTTAAAGATGACAAAACATATCAGACCGGATCAAGAGAAATCAGACTGACCAGATCGATCGTCCAAAACAGATCAAGCTGATAAGATGACAAAACATATCAGACCGGATCGATAGATATCAGACTGACTAGATCGAAGCTTCAGATCGATCTCAATCTTTATCAGATCAGAGCAGTCAAGGATGTATAAAGATTGGTTCTTCAGTCCGAATCATTAACGGCAATTTATTGTAGCATTTAATATTGTAATTAATGCTACAAAGGACCAAAGACTGAAGATTACCATAAAATGTAAGAAGACAAAGAAGAGCTTACCTGACAGTCGCCGAAAGCATGAACCAGAACGGCAAGTATCCTGAAGAAGAAGACTGTAGCTTACTCAGAGATTAAGCAGAGTCAAGAGTTGCACATTAAAGGAAATAATGTCGTTGGTACATGCAACTATAAAAGGATGCAACAACAATACAGAAATGATGACACGAGTGACACAACGAAACAAGACTCTTGCTGATCAATCGAAAAACAGCACAAGCTTTCAAGCTCAGAAGCTCTCGAGCTGAAATTATTTTTAGCACGATTACATTGTAATATTTGATCATTTAGGATCACTGTGCGCATCTTGTGTATTCTGTATTGAAAAACAGAAGTAAGAAACAAATTGTAACTGTCAGACAGAGAGTGTCTGAACAGATCGAGTGACTAGGAGTTTCAGACTGGTAGTGGGGTAAATCCAGCCTGAATCGGGTTTGTACAACAGGATTGTATAAATCAAAGTCTTCTAGTAGAAACCTTCCTTAATTGGAAGAAGGGGAGACGTAGAAGGATTACACCACCTTCGAACTTCCAGAAACATATTCTGTGTTCTTATCTTTCTGCACTCGTTCTTTCATTCAAGCCATCGAGCCGTTCTTACAAATATATAAACAGACCGTTCCGCACTTATACATTCAGTGGTCTGTTCTATAAAAGAGTTGATTAAGAAACAGATTTCTTTCACTCATCCGAAAGAAATCACAAGGGATTAAATTTTAGAAGGAGTGTTCATTCACCCCCCCCCCCCTCTAAACACTCCGGACCGATCCTAACAAGTGGTATCAGAGCAGGTCATCTTAATCAGCACAAAGACACTTGAGCTGATGGCATCTTTCAACAAAATTCATATGTTCTCAAAAGAAGACTATGATGACTGGAGAATCAGAATGCAAGCTCATCTGGCAGCTCAGGATGATGATATGTGGTTCGTCATCACTGATGGACCACTGAAGATTCTGAAAGTCAATACAGCAGTCGCCATTACCGGTGGAGAACCACAAATGGTAGAGAATGACAGATCCCTCTGGACGAATGAGGAAAGAAAGAAAGCAAATCTCGACAACGTTGCCAAAGACATCTTGTTCAAGACATTGGACAAGAATATGTTCAGCAAAATCAAAATGTGCTCTACTGCCAAAGAAATTTGGGAGAAGATAGCACAGCTATGTGAAGGCAACGACCAGACCAAAGAAAACAAGCTGACTGTTGCTCTTCAAAGATTTGAGAGCATAAAGATGAAGAGTGGAGAAACTCTAAACGAGTTTGATGAAAGAGTCACTGGCATCATTAATGAACTGAATGGTCTGGGCAAGGAATACTCAAACAGAGAGAACGCTCTGAAAGTTATGAGAGCACTGTCAAAAGAATGGGATGTTAAGACCATTGCAATGAGGGAGTCCAAAGATCTGAACAAGGTTGAATTTCATGATCTGTTCGCAGATCTTAAAGCATATGAGTTCGAACTGATAAGCAGAGGTGAAGCAGAGTCATTCATCTCTCAACCAAACAAAGCACTGGCAGCTATTCCAGACCAGATCGCCTCCACATCAGATCGATCTATCGAACAGATAAGTAATGATGCTATGTCATTATTTATCAAGAAATTTGGTAAATTCATGTCTAAAAATAAGAGGAACTTTAAACCCTCTCATTATAAATCAAGAAAGGACGATGCTGTTAATGATCAGGCTTGCTACAATTGTGGTAAGACCGGACATTTCATTGCAGATTGCACCAGACCGAAGAAAGACGAACGGAAGGAGAAGCATCGCGATGACAGGAAAAAGAAGCACTACAAAGACCGCAAAAATCATGGAAAGTCGGTCCTAGTAGCTGAAGAAGGAAACAACAAGTGGGCTCAGACTGACTCCGATTCAGAAAGCTCCGAATATTCTTCCAGCGAAAGCGAAGAAGATATTCAATGTCTAATGGCAGACGAAGAGATGAGTCAGACAGACGAGGTATTTGATTTTGACTCAAATGAATTTACACGTGAAGAGCTCATGTCCGCACTGCAAGACATGGCTAATGATTATAGGATCTTAGCTGAATCATTTGAGAAAAATAAAGCTAATTTCAATGATCAAATGGATGAGCACAACAAACCTAGCTGCTCTGAGCAGAGTGAGTGCAACAATCTCCAGATCGAGCTGAATAAGCTGAAAATCTCCTATGATCAGCTCCATGAAGAAAATAAGAGAATTAGCACACAAAATGCTAAGCTTTCTCATATATTCAAAACATGGACAAAATCCAGAACATCTTTGGAAGAATTACAAGAGGTACAAAGAAACGTTGGTGATTTCACCGGCATAGGCTTTGACACCAAAGAATCCACCAAAGATGAATCTGAACTGTTGCTGGTAAAGAACAAAATCAAACAAATGACATATGTTAAATCCAGCACAGTATATGAGACTGAAGCACCTACGATTCAAACGGTAGTCTCTTTCGTGAATCAAGGTTTGAGAAAAGGAATTGGATATGTCAACCAAGCCAAAGAAAAGGCACCAGCAAGCTTTGCGTCTTTCAGACCAAATCTAAGGGTGCAAGATCGAAGGCAAGGAAGACAATACAATTACTAATTCAAAACCAGTTTAACGAAGATATAGACTACCCCATGAGAATCAAAGGGTTACATATCGCACACATTATCACACACAACATCGAAACAGACCAGCTCACAGCACACCACACACACACAAGCCATTAAAGCTGATACAGGTGTGGGTTCCCAAAGGGCTAATCCGTTCTGGACCCAAATAGGATTGGGTACCAACAATAAATATGTTTGATGACAGGTACCGAAGAAACTTGCATCAGGCTGGTACTTGGACAGCGGGTGTTCTCGTCACATGACTGGAAACATCGAGCTGCTGTCTGAAGTTACAGAATGTACTGGACCCAAAATCATTTTCGGAGATAACTCGAAGGGTAAGACCGTGGGCAAGGGTAAGATTGTCCATGGTAACATTATTATCAATGATGTGCTGTTAGTTGAAAATCTGTGCTATAATCTGATTAGTATAAGTCAACGTTGTGATAATGGTTATGCTGTAGAATTTCACAAACACACTTGCACTGTTAAATCATCAGACGGCATAACCATGCTTGTAGGAATCAGGAATGGAAATACATATAAGATTAACTGGAATCATGCTCAACCTGATAATCCTACTTTCTTCATCGCTAACAATGATAATAAACACTGGCTTTGGCATAAACGCTTGAATCATATCAATTTTAAGACTATTTCTAGCCTGTGTAAACATGATTTAGTTATCGGTCTGCCCAAGATCGATTTTGCTAAGGATAAGATCTGCGAAGCTTGCCAAATGGGCAAACAAATCAGATCATCATTCAAAAACAAGAATGCCAAATCCTCATCCCGTTGTTTAGAACTATTGCATATGGACTTGTTTGGTCCTATACCAATAACAAGTTTAGGGGGAATGCGGTATACTCTTGTTGTTATTGATGATTACTCACGCTTTACATGGACTATATTTTTTAGCAGTAAAGATCAGACCGGTCCGAAGTTGATCAAGCTGCTGAAACGCACTCAGAATGAGAAATCATCCAGCATAGACAGGATTCGAAGTGACAAAGGCACTGAGTTTTCAAATCAGAATCTTGAATCCTTTCTAGAAGATCATGGAATTAAGCATGAGTTTTCAGCCGCTCGAACTCCTCTACAGAATGGAGTTGCAGAACGAAGAAACAGAACGCTCAAAGAAGCAGCAAGAACAATGCTTGCTGATTCTGGAATTTCACAAAAGTTCTGGGCAGAAGCTGTAAATACTGCATGCTACACTCAAAATCGGTCTATGATTAACAAGAAGCTGAATCTCAGTCCATATGAAATATGGACTGGTAACAGACCGTCTATTTCTCACCTTCATGTATTTGGCTGTAAATGCTTCGTTCACAACAATGGTAAGAATCATCTTACAGCTTTTGAAGCTAAGTCAGATAATGGAATATTCTTAGGATATTCATCAACTAGCAAAGCTTATCGAGTTTTTAATAATCGAACCTTAACTGTAGAAGAATCAGTTCATGTAGTTTTTGATGAATCTTTGTGTGTTGAGGGTAACAAAGAATCAATTCAAAATCAGATGGAAAATATCCATCTCGAAGCTAACAGTGATGATGAGATTGTAGCTAACAGGTCAAGAGACAACCCACCAGAACCTGAAGTACCAGCCAGATCGGATCAAGGCACTGAAGGTTCTTCGGATCGAGCCGATCCGGATGATCCAAACTCTCATATCAAAGCAGATGCTGATCATACCGCTACTACTACTCATCCGGCTGGACCAGACAATCCAGAGTCAAGCTATCGATGGACTAAGAGGCATCCACCTAATCTAGTAATTGGAAGTCCCTCTGCACCGATTAGAACCAGAGGACAGATGATGGATGAGTTCACTCATGCTGCCTTCATCTCAACTCTGGAACCCAAGAAGATCGATGAAGCTCTGACTGATTTCAACTAGATTAAGGCCATGCAAGAAGAGCTTAATCAATTCGAACAAAATCAAGTTTGGAGTCTAACCCCCAGACCAAGCGATCTGCCTGTTATTGGAACCAGATGGGTTTTCAGAAACAAGCTGGACGCAGATGGAACTGTTGTTAGAAACAAGGCCAGACTGGTGGCACAAGGATTCCGACAAGAAGAAGGAATTGACTTCGATGAATCTTTTGCACCAGTCGCCAGACTTGAAGCAACAGAATCTTTCTTGCATATGCTGCCTTTAAAGACTTCAAGGTATATCAGATGGACGTCAAGAGCGCTTTTCCTAATGGTAAGCTTCAGGAGGAAGTTTACATTGAGCAACCTCCTAGATTTCAGAACCACTCATTCCCTAATCATGTATACCTACTGAATAAAGCAGTATATGGTCTGAAACAAGCACCAAGAGCCTGGTATGACACTCTATCTCAAAATCTGCTGAACCATGATTTTCAGATCGGCTCAGTAGATAAAACTCTCTTTAAATTCATTAAGGGGAAACATACCATGTTAGTTCAGATTTATGTTGATGATATAATCTTTGGGTCAACTAACCCCAAATTATGCGAGAAATTTTCCAAGTTGATGCAGGGACAGTTTGAGATGAGCATGATTGGAGAACTCTCTTTCTTTTTGGGTCTCCAAGTCAAACAGCTCAGCAATGGTATTTTCATCAACCAAACCATGTATACCAAAGAGCTGCTTAAGAGATTCGGAATGGAAGCATGCTCAACTGCATCCACTCCAATGAGTCCTACAATCAAGTTAGACAAAGACGAAGGGGGAACGGCAGTCGAAGTGACTTTGTATAGAGGACTAATCGGATCGCTCTTATACCTTACACTGAGCCGGCCTGATATTATGTTCTCAGTCTGTATGTGCGCCAGATTTCAGTCAGAACCAAAGCAATCACATTTTATTGCTGAGCTAAGCGTATTCTGAAATACTTGAAAGGATCTCAGAACGTTGGTCTTTGGTACTCCAAAGATTCTAACTTCAGCTTGATCGGATATTCAGACGCAGACTACGCTGGCTATAAGATTGATCGTAAAAGCACCAGTGGAACATGTCAATTTCTAGGTGAAAGATTGATCTCTTGGTTCAGTAAGAAGCAAACATCAATTGCCACATCTACAGCTGAAGCAGAATATCTTGCCGCTGGAAGCTGTTGCGCTCAAATGCTCTGGATTCAACACCAGCTCAAAGACTATGGCATCCAAGCTGTTGACTCTCCGATATTTTGCGACAACACAAGTGCAATCGCTATAACATATAATCTAGTTCTGCACTCTCGAACAAAGCATATTGATATAAGACATCATTTTATTCGAGATCATGTTGGCAAAAAGGAGATTCGGATCGAGCACATCTCAACAGAGCAGCAAGCAGCAGACATCTTCACCAAACCACTCCCTGAGGCTAAGTTTAATTATTTTCGTCAAATTCTTGGTTTAATTGACTTATCTTGATAGTTTAGATGTTTTCTTCTTTTCGCGTTTAAAGATTTTTATTGCCACAGATCGATAATACAATGTTTAGAAAGACACAGACCGGTCCGAACTTTCAGACCAATCTATGTCAATCTGATGTTATCCTATGATCTGCCTGGACAATAAATTCTTTATTTTGTATTTATTTAAAACAAAAACAGCCCGGACTGATTGCATTTTAACCGCCTTATCTTTCTTTTATCCTAGCCGTTTATTTTGAATTATCTATTTATCAGTCTTCGAGATAAAGACACGTGTCTTCTCTCTCTTATTTAGCGGGCTGAACATTTCATTTTCATTCACTTTTTACCATTTACCGCTTTCTGTTTTCTAACTCTTTCTAAATCTCTCAAAACTCTTCGTATATTTCCTCCATTTTACTCCAATGGCTACCATAACTCACAACTCTCTCTCCGTTGAGTTCAATGATATTTACAGGGCTGAAGATGCAGAGATGGTCTCCATTTTCCGAGCTTTGGAATCGTCTGGATTACGGAATTTTCTGGAGTGTGGCATGGTGGTTTATGAATCAGAGATTCGTGAAATGTTTGCCAATGCCGTATATCCCAGAAGACATCTATCTCCACCTCTGTAAAGGGCAAAACATTTGAAATCTCGTCGATGACGCTGGCCAAGACCTTTGGTCTACCCAACTCCGGACTGACTGAGTTTGGGCAGATTCCTCAAGCCTCTCTCACAGCTCTTCAGGGGAAGATTTCTATATTTGGCCACCGCCTGCAGCCCTCATTCAAAAAGAAGGAAATGCTCTTTCATTTCCAGGTGCTGTGCGAAATTGTGGGCAAGCCATTATTGGGCAAAGCTGGGAGTTTTGACGTCGTCACTGCCGAGAAGTTCAGGGCTATGGCTGCTATTGTTTCCGGACAGACGATGAACTGGTCCGTGATTCTATTGGAGTCCTGATGGAAACAGTGATCACCTCCAAACAGGCCGTCTGCTTTGCTGTTCCTCTCAGCAAGCTACTGGAAACTTTGAACATTGAGCTGGGGAAGCAGTCTGCTCCGAGTCCCTTCAAAATTCTCAACTTCAAAGGGCTAGCACTGCTGAAGTCAAAAAGTGCTCCACCTACCCCTACCGATCTGGTGGCAGTCAAGATTGAGAAGGGAGAAGAACAGGCTGCTGCTCGCAAACCTCTAGTCAAGCGAAAGTTAACCATCCAGACTGACGTGAAGAAACTCAGTCTGCTCCCTCGCCACCAGCCAAGCCCCTTCCCAAGAAGCCAAGAACCCAGATTACCAAACCAAAAACACTACCCATAATGCCTCCAACAAAAGCCACCCCTGCACCCCAACCTACAATCCAAGTTTCAACCACTTCAACCACTGCACCCAATGTAACCATCCGAGTCCCCTCTGCCATTCCCGTGGTCAAAGGGATTGTTATCACTGAGTTGGGAGACTATACCCAATCAGGGATCAAGTCCCCTTCATCCACCGGCAAGGGCAAAGCCATTCTCTCTGAACCACTCCCTCTAAGCCCATATCTGCAGCGCAGACAGCAATTGACATTGCTATGGAGGACGTTGAAGAGAAAGTGAAGGAGCTCATTGTGGTTTTTGATGAGTACGTCGAATACAGAACGATCAACCACATTGAGAAGTTCTTCGGCAAATCAGACGCCTTCAGAAAATGGAAGAAGAAGTTCTGAAGGGGACAGAGACCGATGATGTTCGGCTTGCTGTGCAGCGCAAAGAGCTATTTAAGGCCAATCAAAGATTCAGACTGGCGACTCTGATCCTATCTGCTAAGAAAGTGAACTTCGATCCGAATGTTCCAACTGCCAGAGATGATGGGGCTGTTATTGCTCAATTAGAGATGGATATTCATGCTCTCCAGTTAGCTGTCCAATTTCAACGACAGAAAATCAGCATATCCACTCCAGTAACCAGCCCGGATCATCCCTCTGCAAGCAAGACTCTGGCAGAACCTTTCATTGAGGTTATTCCCTCTGGAGCAGCAGACCAGACTGCAGATCGCGAAGCAGATCAGACTGCAGACATAGTAGCCGATCAGACAACGGAGCAGCCATTGCCTAATGCTCAGTCTGCTACAGAAGATGAACCATTGAATGTCTTGTTGGACTCTCCAAAACCATCTATTCCCTTGGGATCGTCAGCCTCCCACGTTCAAATCAGTCCAACCGCAGAACTTGCAACAGTTGGCGCACCAGAGTTCGTCGATCCTGATCTGGTGGTGTCCACAGTTGTTGCAGCTCTACAAATTGAGGAGCCCTCCAGACCCAGCACTCCTCCAGTCCAATCAGATGAAGATATAGCTTTCATTCAAGCATTTTCTTCGGATCTGGTCACCTTGATCCGGCCGATTGCTGAAGAAGATGATCATGCATTGTCATCATCAGATCACTCTCCAAGCCGACAATCTGATGCACCTCCATTCCTGGCAAGGACCCTTCAGCACCTATCTGACAACTGCCTGTCACTCTCTCAACGTGTTCTAGAAGTGCATCAAGGTCAGAGGCTTACAGCTTTGGACTTTGATTCATTCAAAGAGAAGATGACAGCCAACATCGGCAGCCTTCAGCGAGGACTGAACGATTTGTTCTCTCAGCAAGCCACTTATAAGAACATCCTGAGAAAAGAGCAGATCGAGCTGGCCACTGAAGTCAGAGCATCCGTCGCCAACTCCCTTCGCGCTCAAGATACTCGTCTTGACGCTATCAGCGCTCAGCTAGCACAAGTTGTAGATTTTCTCCAAGAGATTGCTGCTGACAAAAAGGGGGAAAAGAAGAAAGACTTCAAGCCGCATCAGTTTCAGTCTTCAAGAAAATAGATTGCATAAATATTCAGACTGTCTGTATGCAAGACTGTTGATCAATAAAGGAATCTTTCTTTGTTAAGTCCTTGTTCATTTATTTTGAACTAAAATAAAAAGGCTTAATAATAAAAGGCTTAATCGATCCAACTTAATAATGTTCATTTATTTTGAACAAGAAGACGTAATCGATCCAAAAGTATTCGCTTCAGAGTTCTTATCAGACTGGTTAAAAAGACTTAGAAGCTAGGTTTTGTCATCATCAAAAAGGGGGAATTTGTTAGTTCCGAACTTAATCGATGAGATTTTAAAGATGACAAAACATATCAGACCGGATCAAGAGAAATCAGACTGACGAGATCGATCGCCCAAAACAGATCAAGCTGATAATATGACAAAACATATCAGACGCGATCGATAGATATCAGACTGACTAGATCGAAGCTTCAGATCGATCTCAATCTTTATCAGATCAGAGCAGTCAAGGATGTATAAAGATTGGTTCTTCAGTCCGAATCATTAACGGCTATTTATTGTAGCATTTAATATTGTAATTAATGCTACAAAGGACCAAAGACTGAAGATTACCATAAAAGGTAAGAAGACAAAGAAGAACTTACCTGACAGTCGCCGAAAGCATGAACCAGAACGGCAAGTATCCTGAAGAAGAAGACTGTAGCTTACTCAGAGATTAAGCAGAGTCAAGAGTTGCACATTAAAGGAAATAATATCGTTGGTACATGCAACTATAAAAGGATGCAACAACAATACAGAAATGATGACACGAGTGACACAACGAAACAAGACTCTTGCTGATCAATCGAAAAACAGCACAAGCTTTCAAGCTCAGAAGCTCTCGAGCTGAAATTATTTTTAGCACGATTACATTGTAATATTTGATCATTTAGGATCACTGTGCGCATCTTGTGTATTCTGTATTGAAAAACAGAAGTAAGAAACAAATTGTAACTGTCAGACAGAGAGTGTCTGAACAGATCGAGTGACTAGGAGTTTCAGACTGGTAGTGGGGTAAATCCAGCCTGAATCGGGTTTGTACAACAGGATTGTATAAATCAAAGTCCTCTAGTAGAAACCTTCCTTAATTGGAAGAAGGGGAGACGTAGAAGGATTACACCACCTTCGAACTTCCAGAAACATATTCTGTGTTCTTATCTTTCTGCACTCGTTCTTTCGTTCAAGCCATCGAGCCGTTCTTACAAATATATAAACAGACCGTTCCGCACTTATACATTCAGTGGTCTGTTCTATAAAAGAGTTTATTAAGAAACGGATTTCTTTCACTAATCCGAAAGAAATCACAAGGGATTAAATTTTAGAAGTAGTGTTCACTCACCCCCCTCTAAACACTACGGACCGATCCTAACAAAGATATCCGCTAAAAATCGATTAAAATGCTTTCCAAGAACAACCAGGCTCTGATACCACTTGTTAGGATCGGGGTAGTGTTTAGAATGAGGGGGTTGGATAAACATTAGATTCAATTTCGATTTTACTCGGTTTGCTGCAGACTGTTAAGTACTGCAATAGCTTCTCAATTTGTTGCAAGTCAGCAGACACTGATTATAGTGCGCAAGACGTCTACTGGACTTGTGAGTAGTAATAACTGAATGGTAAATTGCAGTAAGTAAATGACACAAATATTGTTTCTGGAAGTTCGAGGCACAACGCTTCTACGTCTCCCCTTCTTCCTTTGCAGGAAGGTTACACTAGAAGACTTTGGTTTACACTTTATAGTATACAACCTCCTTAGGCACTCTAACAGCTTGGTCTAAACTCTCAGCAATCACAAATTCCTAAATTGTTTACAATGAATTATATAACACTCACACGAGTTATGAAACTATTTTGCTTAGAGTGTGCTTTGAGCAGCAGACTCAGTTGTAGTTAATCTTTCAAGATTACAGTAGTATTTCTTTTCTGCTCTTGCTGAAACATCAGAGAATATCAATGAGATGATTAGCTTTGACGTTGCTATTTTTCTTGTGTTTGATCAGATGGTTCAGCTGACCTTTTCATTCTTCATTTGGAAGTATTTATAGACTCAGCAACTTTTCTATATTTGGAAGAGATCAATTTTCTGTCTTCATTCCAAATTCTGATTGTCTTCTTTCCTATTTTGTTAAGCAACGGCTCTTTTATTCTGACGCTAATGGTGGCGGAGATATAACAAGGTGCGGCGCTCTGTTGTACCTTTGTTAGGATCGGGGTAGTGTTTAGAAGGGGGGGTTGAATAAACACTAGATTCAATTTCGATTTCTTTTTCTGGTTAACTGTAAACTGTTAAGTATTACAGTTGCTTCTCAATATCAGGCAAGTCAGCAGACACTTATTATAGTGCGGAAGACGTCTACTGAACTTGTGAGGAATAAAACTGAGGTAATAAAGCAATGAACAAATAACACAAGAGTTGTTTCTGGAAGTTCGAAGCACAACGCTTCTACGTCTCCCCTTCTTCCTTTGCAGGAAGGATTCACTAGAAGACTTGGTTTACACTTTACTATATACAACCTTCTTAGGCACTAACACACTTGGCCTAAACTCCTAGCAATCACAGTCTTCTTAACTTTTGATTACAAGAGATTCTATAACACTCTTTACAAAATAAACTTTCTAGCTTCGAGTGTTTTTGAGCAGCAGACTTCAATTGGAAATAATCTATCACAGATTCAGTTTCACTGCTTGTCTGCTCTTTGCTGAACGTTTGGAATATCAGTAATATGATTTTCTTGTTTGCTTTGAAGTATATCTCTTTGTTGAAAATCGCTCAGCACTTCTTCATTCTCTGCTTGGACGTATTTATAGGTTTGGTTGTCCAACGGTAGCTTTTCTGTATATGGAAGAGACTAGCTTTCCAAATTCATATTGTCTTCTTTCATATTTTGTTAAGCAACGGCTCTTTTAACCCTGACGGTAATGGTGGCGGAGATATAGCAGAGTGCGCCGCTCTGTTGTACCTTTGTCAGAGAATGTTGTACTTATTTTGTCTCGTTGCTTAGTGCTCTTACTGGAAGTTTAGACTTCTGTTGGTTTTCTTTGTTCAACTGGTCGTTCATCATCTTATGACCAGTTGATGTCTTTGTTCAGTGTGAGACTATCCGGTTGATAGTTGTCCAGTAGATGTCCATCCGATTTATGTCTATCCAGTTGGTAGCCATTCAGTTGATGTCTGTCTGGTTGATGTCTATCCAGTTGATAGCCATCCAGTTGATGTCTGTCCGGTTGATGTCTATCCAGTTGGTAGCCATCCAGTTGATGTCTGTCCGGTTGATGTCTATCCAGTTGGTAGTCATCCAGTTGATGTCTTGTCCAGTTAATGTCTATCCAGTTGGTTTGGTGTCTTCACCCGGTAGGTGTTAATCCAGTTGATCTTTATCACCCGGTAAGACTTCAATATCCGGTAGGTGCCTTCATCCGGTAGGACTTTAACATCCGGTAGGACTTCATCCAGTAGGTGTTTAACATCCGGTTAGAGTCTTCATCCAGTTGGTCTTTATCACCCGGTAGGACTTCATCCAGTAGGTGTTTAACATCCGGTTGGAGTCTTCATCCAGTTGGTCTTTATCACCCGGTAGGACTTCATCCAGTAGGTGTTTGTAATCACCAAAACTTAGAAATCGTTTTCCCAACAATTTCTCCCTTTTTGGTGATGACAAAACTAAGCAATAATCGATTTCAACTCGAATATTTGAGTTGTGAATCCTGAAAATACTTGAAGACATAATGGAAAAGAAATTTTCGTTTGTTATAAATATAAGCAGATTACAAGTTGTAATCAAACTGGACAATTTAGAGAGATTCATCTTTATTTAAGATGAATTCTAATAACTTGAATAGAATCTAAGACAAATCTAGTTTTACACAATATAGCTGATACATGACAAATTTTTAATCAAGTACTGTAGACCCGGAGAGCTTCGATCCACCTAATGTCAGAGAGGAAGAGCTCGATCCACCTTATTTCAGAGAGGAAAAGCTCGATCCACCTTGTTTCAGAGATGAAGTTGGGAAGAGTCAAATGTATATGCATCTGGCCTCCATGACTCTGTCTTCCGGTCTACCTTGTTTCAGAGAGGAAGTCGGGAAGAGTTCAAATGTATATTCATAAGGCCTCCATGGTTTATGGATTCACCTAATGAAAATACTCTATCTCTGTTGAGAATACTCTATCTCTGTCTTCCCCCTTTTTGTCATCAGCACCCAGATAACTCCTGATTGTAGTTCCTGACTGATGATGAGCATCAGAGCAGGATCCAAACGCTGAAGCTTAACGGAGCTGGGTTAGATAAGTAATCAACCCATGAGGGGTTGATTTAGATAAGTAATTAACCCATGAAACTGAACATTTGTAAAATGTAAACCAAGGAATTTTCAAAGAATTGAAAAGAATCATGATTCGTGAATGTGAGTTATGAAAGCAAACACGAGTCTCTATTTATAGAAGAAATGCATTTAGTGTGAACACATTAATGTTGTTACGATAAATGCGAAGAAAAGTCAACTAAAAACAGAAAATAGATAAGAGTAATTAAAGAGGGATCATAAAATGAGACTATTTTCTCCCGAACCAATGTTGGGAATAGTCGCGCTTTTCGGTAGGCGGTTGGCGCGGACTTTGAGATCTTTGCTGAGCAGTTGATCTGGACTGAGTGAGTGCTCCAGTTGCAGGGGATGAACGACCAGCTGAACTTGAAGCTCGCTGTGATGAAGTAGCAGTTCTGCTGGGTTCAGGTAGTCTGCGGATTATTTGAGGAGCTGCAGGCAGGCTGTTGCATATATCTTGAATCTGAGAAGCAAATGCTGCCTGCATGGTGGCCAACTGATCGGTTAAGACTTTCTTGGCGTCTTCAATCTTTTCTCCAAGAGCCAGGGATGTGGCAGCATGAAGAGATTCATTATTTTGAGTAATCTGAAGACGAGCCTGGCCAATTCTAGAAAATGCGTCAGCAACTGCAGTCTCAGCAAAAGTCTGAAGTCTGGTGACAGTAGTAGTTAGACTATTTAAGTCTCTGTAGACTTGCTGGAACTGAGAGTCCGCGTGCTGCTGATGGGTTCCAAGAATAAGAGTCGCAGTGCACTCTTCCTGTTTGAGTTTATTGTCATCGCTGGCTAGTGCTGAAATTGCATTGGATAGATTTGCTATCTGTGCAGCGATGTTTGGTGGCTCGTCCAGAGGGTTTGTAAAGACAAAGAAATCCTCTGAAAGTTCTTGAGCCATGGACGGATCCACGGCAATCATTTGAGTATCAGCAGTAGGAACAAAAGTACCAGGATGAGCATCTACAACTGCAGTGGATAGTAAACCAGTTTCTTCAATAAGTGGGGCAGCTGGGGAGTCTGAGATAGTAGCAGTTATAGTAGCAGTTGCTTCAATTAGTGGGGCAGCCATATCAGCAGTGTCTTCAATAAGTGGGGCAGCCATGTCAGCAGTGGCTTGGTCAACCGCAGCAACAGACGACTGGGTGTGATCATTGGAATGTGAAGACTCACTGGGTTCATGGTTGCCAGAGGAAATGGTAACTTGCTGAACTACCGTCTGAATTACTGTGTCCACATTGGTGTGATCAACAACCATCGGTTGGGGCGGTTGATCATTATAAGAGCTGGGAGCAGAGGAGAGTTCTTTAGCAGAAGAGGCTGCCTCCAAGGCAGTTGATGCTGTCTCCGCTCCATTGGGAGTGGTCTCAAGGGCAGTAGGAGTGATCTCCACAGTAGAAGGGACAATCTCCAAATTTGTAATAGCCATTGGTAAATCCGGCTGGTCGGGGCTTGCAACATTCTCAGCAGTGGAGCATGAGTGAATTCTAGTGGATATGCGAATATCATGAAGAGCGAGCTCAGCCATTTCCAGCTTGGGTCCAAGAGCATTTAGAACAGCTCTATCATGATTCGCTGTGCCTGAATCACCGTTGAAATGTTGAAGGCGGGTTTCAACAAGGGCTTGAAGTTCGCCCACATAGTTCATCAGGCGAAAAACATCCCGCAGTTTCAGGCTTTTCTCGGGGTCTGAGATTTGAAGATAGGCCAATATTTGGTTCTCATCTTCCCTGGCCTAATCCAGAATATGATCGAAATCATCAAATCGAACTTTTACTCGAGCCTTTACCCAACGATCAAAAATATCTAGCTGTGGTTGCAGGTTGGCTTCAACTGTATCCATGACCATTTGGATCTCGAAGGCAATAGGAGTGGACACTGGAGCCGTAAGAGTTTTTTCTTTGCCAGCAGGGGTGGTCTTTGGATGACAGTACGGACACAAGGACTTGGGTTGATAAGTCCTCCCCGGATGGAGGTTGGTGAGAGCCCCTGTCTTAATGTGTTTGCTGTCAAAAAGGCTGCTTAGCGGGAGAGCAAAGCCTGATTGACCCTTGCCAGAGACTACGAGACTAGTCAGAATTTGAAATAACACAACTGACCAGTTTATCTCCAATCCTTTGCATATTGCACTCATAACATCAAATTTTTCAGGGGTGATCATATCAAATGATCCAGCTTTACATAGGAGCCCCTTGGAGATAATGTCCGCCAGTTGTCGATAATGACTCTTCACTAATACTTTCCTGAATGGGGGACGTTGAAGGCGATGAGCAGAGTCAGAAGCTGTGAGGCGCATCTCTTCTCGTAGTTCCACTGGAACAGTGGAAAAATCAGTAAGTCCGGTGGAGGGAAGGCACAGGTGTGTGGTAAATTCAGATTGGGTGATTGTAACCAACTATCCAGATACGGATGCCACCACGGTGTCATCAACAACCTTGGTCATAGCAAAGAACTCGTGTAGCTCGTCCTTGTAGAATGAGGGGGCCTGGCTTAGGATTACCAAGAGTCCTGAGGTATCCAGTTTTTGAATCAGCTCCTTTGTCTCCTCATCAGATGATGTGTATATAGAATGAAAATCTACGTGAACAGCATTGGTGATGAAGCTTGGCTGTATATTCTTTGACATTTTGGATGAATATGAGGAAGAAACAGCAGCAATCTTGTTAGAGTAAAATTGTCTGAAAGAAAAGATAATTGCAGTGAATGTTGGAGAAGATGAAGAGTAGTGAAACTAATGGCGGTGAAAATGAAAGTATATGTAACGTCGTACTGTAGATGAGCGGACACATGTATACGTGGCGATCATCTAACGATTAAAAAATATTTAACCAATAAATAAGAGGACAGGATTTAGGCGGGAGTGAAATAATTTATTTTACACAAAAGTAATTTTGAATTCCGACGTTCATTAGGTTAATAAGTATCGAGGGTTATTTTTGTCAAAGCATATTTGGTAACATCTGCTGGTATGTAGGGTTCGACTGGTAGGAAAGCATCTACTTGATGTAGAGTCCTACTGGTACGGATACACCTACTGCAGCTGACCATTGTATACCAGCTGAGCTTAAATAACCATGATAGGATTATAACTGAAATTCCCCCTAAATTTATGCAAATAAACTAACTAGTTCCCCCTGAATTTATTACTAAAACAAAATAATCAAGGAGTAATTTCAATTAAACCAAGAATATTTCGAAAGTAAGAAAACTTAGCGTCCGGTAGGGGTTTTGTGAAAATGTCTGCTGCCTGTTGTTCGGTAGAAATATACTCCAGCCGAATTTCTTTCTTCATAACATGATCTCTGATAAAATGATGACGGATGTCAATATGTTTAGTACGAGTATGAAGAACTGGATTGTATGTTATAGCAATGGCAGACGTATTGTCACAAAATATGGGTGCTTCTGTGGATTCAATTACATAATCTCTTAGTTGTTGCTGAATCCAGAGCAATTGAGCACAGCAGCTTCCAGCAGCAAGGTACTCTGCCTCTGCAGTGGAAGTTGCTATGGATGTCTGTTTCTTGCATCCCCATGATATCAATCGATCACCAAGGAATTGACAATACCCACTGGTGCTTTTTCTGTCAATTTTGCATCCAGCATAGTCAGCATCTGAGTATCCAATAAGATTAAAAGTTGAGTCTCTTGGATACCATAGACCAACATTCTCAGTGCCTTTCAAATATTTGAGGATCCTTTTGACAGCAGTGAAGTGCGACTGCTTGGGATTTGCTTGAAACCGGGCGCACATACACACTGCAAACATAATATCTGGTCGGCTGGCTGTCAAATATAATAGAGATCCGATAATGCCTCGATACATTGTAACTTCGACTGGTATTCCTGAATTATCCAAGTCGAGTTTGGCAGATGAGCTCATTGGTGTAGCAGCAGCTGAGCTGGTACTCATTCCATATTTCTTCGGCAGCTCTTTAGTGTATTTAGACTGATTTATCAAGATTCCTTCACTAGATTGCTGGACTTGCAATCCTAAGAAAAATGATAATTCTCCCATCATGCTCATCTCAAATTGGTCCTGCATTATCTTTGAAAATCTTTCACATAATTTTGGGTTAGTACTGCCAAAAATAATGTCATCAACATATATCTGAACTAGCAGAGTATGGTCTCCCTTTGTAAATTTAAATAAAGTTTTGTCCACCGTGCCAATGGTGAAGTCATGATCAATCAAATATTTTGATAGAGTTTCATACCATGCACGTGGGGCTTGCTTCAGACCATACAAAGCTTTGTTCAGATGATAAACATAAGATGGTTGCAGATGGTTTTCAAATCCAGGTGGTTGTTCAACATATACTTCTTCCTGGAGATTGCCGTTAAGAAATGCACTCTTAACATCCATCTGATAGACCTTAAAGTCTTTAAACGCAGCAAATGCAAGAAATATGCGAATTGCTTCTAGTCGAGCTACAGGGGCAAAGGTTTTATCAAAATCAATGCCTTCTTCCTGTCTGTGGCCCTGTGCAACTAATCTTGCCTTATTTCTGATTACTGTTCCGTTTTCATCTAGCTTATTTCTAAATACCCATTTAGTGCCAATAATTGTGTGATGCGATGGACGTGGAACTAAATGCCATACTTTGTTTCACTCAAACTGATTTAGTTCTTCCTGCATTGCTTCTACCCAACTTGGGTCTAATATAGCTTCATCAATCTTCTTAGGTTCTATATGAGATATGAATGCGGCATGAAGAAATTCATTAATCATTTGTCCTCTGGTGCGTAGAGGAGCAAGAGGGTTACCGATGACCTGCTCGGGTGGATGATCCTTCTTCCACCGGAGCGAAGGTCCATGAGGATTGAGTTCTTCACTTGGCTGGATATGAGTGGGCACATCAGAGGTTCTGATAGACTCATCTTTCTCATTTGTTCCTTCTACTGCAGCAGGGGTAGATGCAACTGTTTCATTGGTAGCTGGCTGCAGTGCTTGTTGGCCAGCAGACTCCTCTGCTTGAGCTTCAGGAACTTCTGGTTCAAAGGAGCAGTCAGTCCTGCTTCTGTAATCTATCTCATCATCAACTTTTTCATCAATATAAGTGCTTTCCAGTCGATTACTTAAATTGTTGATTTGCAGATTAGATACAGTACAGTCAGTAGGTTCATCAAATTTTACATGCACTGATTCTTCTACAGTAAGAGTTCTATTATTAAATACTCTGAAGGCCTTACTAACTGTAGAATAGCCAAGGAATATTCCAGCATCAGATTTGGCATCAAAAGCGGTGAGATGAGTCTTTCCATTGTTGTGAATAAAACATTTGCAACCAAACACATGGAAATATGAAATATTTGGCTTACTGCCATTCCAGATCTCATAAGGGGTTTTATTTGCTCGCTTATTAATCATTGATCTGTTCTGCGTATAACATGCTGTGTTGACAGCTTCTGCCCAAAATTTCTGCGATATTTCTGATTCCGCGAGCATAGTTCACGCAGCTTCTTTCAAAGTGCGGTTCCTACGCTCAGCAACTCCGTTTTGTTGAGGAGTTCTAGCAGCAGAGTATTCGTGTTTAATACCAAGGTCATCTAGATATGATTCGAGTGATTGATTGGTGAACTCAGTACCTTTATCACTGCGAATTCTATCTATCCCACACGATTTCTCATTTTGGAGTCTTTTAAGTAGTTTGATCATCTTTGGAGTAGCCTGATCTTTGCCACTTAGGAATAAGACCCATGTAAAACGAGTGTAATCGTCTATCAACACTAGAGTATACTTCATTCCCCCTAGACTTGTTACTGGTATAGGACCAAAAAGATCCATATGCAGCAACTCTAGGCACCGAGAAGAAGATTTACTCCCTTTGTTCTTAAAGGAGGATCTGATTTGCTTACCAAGTTGGCATGCTGCACAGATCTTGTCTTTAGAGAACTCAATTTGAGGCAGTCCAATGACTAGATCAAGTTTACGCATACTGGCAATAGTTTTAAAATTTAAGTGACTCAACCGTTTGTGTCAAAGCCAATTTTTGGAAGAATTCAGGGCAGCTAAGCAAGTAGAGGAGGTAGGCTGATTAAGATTCCAATCAATTTTATATGTGTTATCATGCCTTCTACCTACAAGTAATATACTGCCATCAGTAGATTTAATTGTGCAATGAGTGCTGATTGAATTCTATGGAATGACCATTGTCACACAGTTGACTTATGCTAATCAAGTTATAGCATAGATTTTCAACTAAAAGAATGTCTTTAATGACGATGTTACCGTAGATAATCTTACCCTTACCCACGGTTCTACCTTTCGCGTTATCTCCAAAAGTTATTCTGGGTCCAGTGGAGTCCACCAGTTCAGACAATAAGCTCGCATTTCCTGTCATATGTCTAGAGCATCCGCTGTCCAGGAACCATTCTGAGCTCCGAACTTGATGCATTCTAGTTTCCTGCAATTAAAGCAATATAATGATTGGTACCCAATCCTACTTGGGTCCGGGTAGGATTAGTCCTTTCGGAACCCACACTTGTATGACCCTGAGTGACTTAGGTCGGTGTGTGTTCTGAAACGTGTGTGCATTCATAAATGATGGTGATGATCTTGACTGTGGAGTGTGATAATATGTGTATGCATGTGCTTTTGGTTTGTAGTTCCTGTTATTGAGCATATATCTCTTCTGGACAGGCTTACAGTTGTAGTATCAGTTGGGTTTAACCTCTCTAGCTGCTCGACCAGTAGGTTTAAGTTCATTTCTGAACTTTTGCCTCGGTTTAGCCTCTTTGAGTGGTTTTACATAACCGATACCCCTGTGCTGTGCCTGTTCCTTGATGAGTGTTGCTTTAACAGGTTCTTTAACCAGTTCATAAGGGTCATATACTGTGCTAGATCTTACAAAGTTCATTGATTGAACTTTGCCCTTTGTTAGACACAGTTGAGGTTCATTACCAGATGAACTGCCGTCATTTCTATTATAGCCTATGTCTGTTAAATCACCAGCAAGCCTTATAGACTCAAGCATTTCATCCTTTCTGGTAGTAGACGCATTCCAAGTGCTAACCAGTTTGCTAAGTTTCTGGTAGGCACACTTGGCTTCATCTCTTTCTTTCACTAGGAGACTGGCTGTTTCCCTTAAGCAGTTCAACTCCCTCGATTGTTCACAATCAAGTTTGTTTTTATGCGTTTCAATTGGGATTGAGTGCTCAGTCTTATAGCTTTCAAAAGATTCATATAGCGTCCGATACTCATTGATCATGTCCTGCAAAGCATTGGTAAGTTCACTATGTGTGAATTCAGATAGGTTAGACTCGTGTACCTCAATTTCATCATTTGCCATTAAGCAGTGGACTTCCTCATCTTCACTTTTGCTGGACGAGCTGGTTGATTCCTCTGATTCTGATTCAGAATCAGCCCACTTGCTCTTGCTTTCTTCTGCCATCAAAACCTTTTGATCTCTGTCCCTTTTGGATGATCTTCTAGTTTCCTTGGATTTTCTGTGATCCTTGGATCCTCTTTTGTGATCATCCCATTTAGGTTTTGGACAGTCAGCAATGAAGTGCCCTGGTTTGAGGCAGTTGAAGCATACTCGCTCTTCTTCTTCTGAATTTCCTTTGGAACTCTGCCTTCGAGGATATGATTGATAAGATCTCTGGTTCTTCTTCATGAATTTCCCAAATTTCTTTACGAATATTGCCATAGCATCATTACACATCTTTTCTGGAGTCATCTCTATAGAAGTAGGCAGAGACTCTGATGCAGTGAGAGCTTTGGTTGGTTGACTGGTATTTGGTTCATCTTCAACCCGAATGCCTAATTCGAATTCATAGGCTTTTAAATCAGCAAACAGATCATGTAGATCTATCTTGTTGATGTCCTTCGATTCTCTCATAGCAATGGTCTTGATATCCCATTCTCTTGGGAGACCTCTCATTACTTTGAGAGTGACTTCTCTGTTGGGTAACTCCTTACCCAGACTGCTGAGTTCATTAATTATTCCAGTCACTCTTTCATCACACTCGTTGAGAGTTTCTCCATTCATCATCTTGATATGCTCAAACTTCTGTAAAGCCACAGTAAGCTTGTTTTCTTTGGTTTGATCATTTCCTTCACAGAGTTGGGCAATCTTCTCCCAGATTTCTTTGGCTGTTGAGCACATTTTTATTTTGTTGAACATATTTTTGTCCAAAGTTTTGAACAGAATGTCCTTAGCAACGTTGTCCAGATTTGCTTTTTTCTTTTCTTCGTTTGACCATTGAGATCTTTCCTTTTCTACCATTTGTGGATCACCACTTGTGATAGAAGCAGCTGTATTGATTTTCATGATCTTCATAGGTCCTTCAGTGATTACATACCACATATCATCATCTTGAGCACTTAGATGTGCTTGCATACGGATTCTCCAGTCATCATATTAGCCTTTCTTGAACATTGGAATCTTGCTGAATGAGGCCATCAGTTTTTGGCAATTGGTAATTTCTCAAGATTGAGAAGACCTAAGCTCTGATACCACTTGTTAGGATCGGGGTAGTGTTTAGAAGGGGGGGTTGAATAAACACTAGATTCAATTTCGATTTCTTTTTCTGGTTAACTGTAAACTGTTAAGTATTACAGTTGCTTCTCAATATCAGGCAAGTCAGCAGACACTTATTATAGTGCGGAAGACGTCTACTGAACTTGTGAAGAATAAAACTGAGGTAATAAAGCAATGAACAAATAACAGAAGAGTTGTTTCTGGAAGTTCGAAGCACAACGCTTCTACGTCTCCCCTTCTTCCTTTGCAGGAAGGATTCACTAGAAGACTTGGTTTACACTTTACAGCATACAACCTTCTTAGGCACTAACACACTTGGCCTAAACTCCTAACAATCACTATCTTCTTAACTTTTGATTACAAGAGATTCTATAACACTCTTTACAAAATAAACTTTCTAGCTTCGAGTGTTTTTGAGTAGCAGACTTCAATTGGAAATAATCTATCACAGATTCAGTTTCACTGCTTGTCTACTCTTTGCTGAACGTTTGGAATGTCAGTAATATGCTTTTCTTGTTTGCTTTGAAGTATATCTCTTTGTTGAAAATCGCTCAGCACTTCTTCATTCTCTGCTTGGACGTATTTATAGGTTTGGTTGTCCAACGGTAGCTTTTCTGTATATGGAAGAGATTAGCTTTCCAAATTCATATTGTCTTCTTTCCTATTTTGTTAAGCAACAGCTCTTTTAACCCTGACGGTAATGGTGGCGGAGATATAGCAGAGTGCGCCGCTCTGTTGTACCTTTGTCAGAGAATGTTGTACTTATTTTGTCTCGTTGCTTAGTGCTCTTACTGGAAGTTTAGACTTCTGTTGGTTTTCTTTGTTCAACTGGTCGTTCATCCTCTTATGACCAGTTGATGTCTTTGTTCAGTGTGAGACTATCCGGTTGATAGTTGTCCAGTAGATGTCCATCCGATTTATGTCTATCCAGTTGGTAGCCATTTAGTTGATGTCTGTCTGGTTGATGTCTATCCAGTTGATAGCCATCCAGTTGATGTCTGTCCGGTTGATGTCTATCCAGTTGGTAGCCATCTAGTTGATGTTTGTCCGGTTGATGTCTATCCAGTTGGTAGTCATCCAGTTGATGTCTTGTCCATTTAATGTCTATCCAGTTGGTTTGGTGTCTTCACCCGGTAGGTGTTAATCCAGTTGATCTTTATCACCCGGTAAGACTTCAATATCCGGTAGGTGCCTTCATCCGGTAGGACTTTAACATTCGGTAGGACTTCATCCAGTAGGTGTTTAACATCCGGTTGGAGTCTTCATCCAGTTGGTCTTTATCACCCGGTAGGACTTCATCCAGTAGGTGTTTAACATCCGGTTGGAGTCTTCATCCAGTTGGTCTTTATCACCCGGTAGGACTTCATCCAGTAGGTGTTTGTAATCACCAAAACTTAGAAATCGTTTTCCCAACAACCTTTGTCAGGGTAAGTTGTACTTGTTTTGTCTTGTTGCTTTGTGCATTTGCTGGATAGTTCATCCCTTTCTTTTTCTAGTAGACTTACTTTTTCCCTTAAGCATTTCAATTCCTTTGATTGTTCACAATCAGTTTGTTGTTTTGTTGTTCAGTTGGGATTGAATGTTCGGTCTTATAATTCTCGAAGGATTCATACAGCATCTGATACTCATTAATAATGTCCTGCAACGCGTTGGTTAGTTCATTATGTGTAAATTCTGAGAGATTAGAATCGGTTACCTCACCGTCAACGTTGGCCATCAGACAGTGAACTTCTTCATCTTCACTTTCAATTGATGAACTGGTAGATTCTTCTGATTCTGATTCTGAATCAGCCCATTTGCTCTTGTTTTCTTCAGCCACCAGTACTTTCTGGTCTCTGTCCCCTCTGGATGATCTTCTCTTTTCCTTCGACTTTCTAAAGTCCTTTGATCCTCTCTTTTGATAATCTTTCTTTGGTTTAGGACAGTCCGCGATAAAATGTCATGGCTTAAGACAGTTGAAGCAGACACGATCATCCTCATCTGATTGAAGTTCTGCTTCCTTGGATAAGATTGATATGTCTTTTGATTCTTCTTCATAAATTTTCCAAATTTTTTGACAAACAGCACCATTGCATCATTGCATATTTGTTCAGGAGTCATCTCTGTTGTGGTAGGCAGAGCTTCTGATGCAGTAAGAGCTTTGGTTGGTTGACTGGTGCTGGGTTCATCTTCAATCCGAATGCCTAATTCAAACTCGTATGCTTTTAAGTTAGCAAATAAATCATGCAGGTCTATCTTGTTTAGGTTTTTGGATTCTCTCATGGCAATCGTTTTTACATCCCATTCTATTGGGAGACCTCTCATGACCTTTATGGTGACTTTCCTGTTGGATAGATCATTACCAAGGCTATTGAGTTCATTTATGATTCCAGTTACTCTTTCATCATATTCACTGAGAGTTTCTCCGGACATCATTTTGATGTTTTCGAACTTTTGTAGGGCGACAGTGAGCTTGTTTTCCTTGGTTTGGTCATTTCCTTCGCACAACTGAGCAATCTTTTCCCAGATGTCTTTAGCAGTGGGACACATCTTGATTTTGTTGAACATATTTTTGTCCAATGTTTTGAACAATATGTCTTTGGCTACATTGTCCATATTTGCTTTTTTCTTTTCCTCGTTTGTCCAGGAGGCTCTGTCCTTCTCGACCATCTGAGGTTCACCACCAGTAATGGCAGCTGCTGTATTGATCTTCATGATCTTCATTGGTCCATCAGCGATGACGAACCACATGTCATCGTCTTGGGCACTCAGATGCGTTTGCATACGAATTCTCCAGTCATCGTATTCATCTTTCTTGAACATGGGAATCTTGCTGAATGAGGCCATCAGTTTTTAGTAATTCTCAAGATTGAGAAGACATGGGCTCTGATACCACCTTGTTAGGATCGATTCCGGGGTGGGTTGACATTCCATACCCGAGTTCAACCAACTTGAGATTCAATAGCTCGTGTTCTTGAAATAATTGCACCGAGAGATTATATCGAGTTCGGTTACAAAATCGAGCGGAAGACACGCGACATAACCAGCTCTATAACCGATTAAACATTTGAAAGGCATTTTAAAGATATGCAATTAAAGTAAATAAACAAGCATTTGTTTATGGAAGTTCGAATGTGGTGTAATCCTTCTACGTCTCCCCTTCTTCCACCTCATGGAAGGATTCCACTAGAAGACTTTGATTTATACAATCCCGTTGTACAAACCCGATCCAAGTGGGAATGCCCCATCCAACTAGAACTCCTAGCAACTCAACTATGTATGTTCTTTAATGTCTCACATACAAAGACCTCTCATCGGTTGTGATAAATCATCAACCGTTACAATGATATTCACTCATCTATATTAGCTCACCAATACAATGAATAGAGTGAATACAAAGGCACAAATGATTCCATAATGAATCTGATACAGCAAGGTAAGAGGTGCCAAAGGTTTGGGGAGTGCTCTTCATTTAGCAGCTTTTGTCTTTGAAGTTCCCCAATTGAATCCCAAGTGGGTTTGCTTTGGAAGACTTGGATTGATCTTCTTTTCAGCTGTTATTGAGCTTCCAAATCATGTATATATAGCCCCAAGTAATGATATATACGTTAGACACAAGAATATGCCCGTTGGAAAAGGTTCTGCACCATTTCCGAGCTTGCAACGGTCATATTCTGGTTTCTGGGCTCTTTGTATTTTGGATCGGACTGGCCGGATCAGCTTGGACAGATCAGTCTGGCCAGATCAGCTTTGGCAGATCAGTCTGGCTGGATCAGCTTGGACAGATCAGTCTGGTCTGGACAGATCAGACTGGTGCAAGACAAGCTTGATACAAAACAGCTTGATAAACTTGCTCTTCTGATCTGTTGCTTGTAGCTCTTGATTCTTTGATTTCTGGGCAAAGTTATCTATATGAAAGTTGTAGACCTTTCTCTTAGCTTTCCACGGAATCAAGAATCGCTTGATTTAGAGTTCGTATGAGAGAGTTATGCTTGAAATACGAGGCAATGCTCCTGCGTCTGTTTGCTGGATGCAGCAGCACATGGCGTGATTTGCAGAAGCTTTTTGGCCATCTTATCATCCGATTGAGTCTTTGACTTTCAAAGATGACCTGTAGATCTTTGTCTTAGCTTTCCAACCCATATTGAATTGTCTCGTTCGGATAAGCGAGCTGAGAGTTATGGCCAACAGACTGACAGTTGCTTGCTGTTTTTTTACGGTACAGCTCGATCTTACAGGCGTCTTTTCTCCTTGATAACATTCTAACTAGCCGATCTGTTGTGAAATATGACTTTTAGTATTTTGAGTTGGCTGTTCAACCTCTTTGGAAGCACGCCATTTCGATATCCGAGCTATGAGATATGATCGAAACAATCCGCTCTGCCAGGATTTCAGTCTTGGTCCAGCTTGATATTTTCAAGCTACTTCTTTGTAATTCATCAAGCTCTTAATTATGATCTATGAACTGCACACTTGATGAAATATGTTAGCAACACAATAACAAGTTTTGTTAACATCAAAATCAAGATTATTCGGGTTTCCAAAACCCAACATACTCCCAACAAAATTGAGCTGTCACAATACAAGTTCCTCGACACATTTATACGTATGAACGCTCTCTTGAGGTATCTCTTACCTCAAGCTCATGGTGACTACATCGAGTTCATTATAACCTCCCAAAGTATTATCATATGATTCACCCTACTCGGTGCCAACAAGCAATATAGTGGCTACAACAAGCTCACTGTATTATGGCAACGATAATTCTTCATACATGGCTAGCAAATTGTAGCCTTCTAAGGTTTATACAAAACCACCAACGTGTCATACGTTCAATCCCGGTATACAATATTGTACCATCCCCGTACTACTACCACTCTCATTATTCACGAATCACATCATGAATTACTTATCATCGTACAAACAATTAGAGATAGTAGATCATCATCTAACATTTTCCTAATATCAACATACAACGGACATCCAATGTCCCTAACCAATCACATCTCAATCCTAACTCATTTTGATTTATCTATATATTCACACATGTATAATGCGATTATATCCATTATACACAACATTGATAAACGTATGTAGGCTCTTCGACAACTACATACACTACAAGTCGATTGGTCATAGCCACCTCAACGAGTATACCCAAAGGTACATGTCGATCTACTCTTCAAATAGTCCTTTTAGTACCTATTGGCATAGGTGCTGGTTAGGATTTTCTAATGTTCGGCAAGGATCTTTATTATTGTTTTATCAGTTGTGGTATCGTGTTTATTGGGCTTTGGCCAGTGGCGGACGTAGGATTCTGGGAAGGGGGTAAAAATTATTTTTTAGGGTCAAAATATAACTTAAGTTAAGGCAAAACGTAATTTTTAAGATACAAAATATAATTTTTTTTAAGTAAAATTAAAAAAATATTTCTAAAATATTTTTTTAAGTAAAAAAGAGAAAAATTGGGGCAAGGGGGCACGTGCCCCATTCCCAAAGTAAGCCCGCCCCTGGTTTATGTTAAGAATATGATAATACGTGTATTACTTTACCAATATAAATAGTCTATATCATAACGTGTCGATCCAGATTCAAAGATTGATCTGTGTAATATGATTTAACTATAAACGTGTATTACTTTACTCAAATAAATAATCCAAAATACAAAAATCTGAAGAAGTGAGTTATTTTAAAAAGAAAATTGCCAAAAATGGAACTAAACAAAATTTCGGTTAAACCAAATTTATAAACCAAATTTGATTTTAATTTTAAAAAAAACGGTTAAATCGGTTCGGTTTCGAAATCGATTTAACCGATTTAACTAAAAATTAAGTTTTCTTAAAATAAATTTCTCTCTATTTTAAATTTTTTTTTAAATCTATTAATTCAATTACCTGTAGAATTAACCGATTTTTATTTGGTTCGATTTATTTGGGTGTCACTGAAAAATTGATCGGTTCGATTTGTTCGAAAATTCAATTTTTTCAATTAATATTGTTTGTGAACCGATGAGAATATCTGAACAAAGTACTTATACGCAATATTTCATTTATGCTAAATATTGTTATAAATTTATAATAATTCAATAAATATTCATGTTATGCTAAAAATAATCTTTTTTAAGCTTAAAAAAATCTTTTTAAATTATAAAATTTATTATAATTTCTAAATTTGTTTGAGAAAATTTTTGTAATTCCAAAATTGTCCTATAAATAAATCGCGAGTTTCCCATCCGCTTCCTCTCTCCCTCTCTCTCCCGCACAGATCGACAAAATCTTAGACAAGAGAGAGATCCAATATAAATCTATCCCCATCTCATTTTTTTCGATTTATAGTTGAAGACCCGTTGCTCAATATCCACTCCGAGTCTAATTCACAGCCCATTCGTTGCGTTTGATTCTTCTGTAAGTTTTTTAAAACATTTTTTCCTCATTTTTTTGGTGTTGTGAATTTGTGGTGGGTTTTTTTATTTTTTTTACTACTTGGGCAGGTATTTTGTTCAAGCAACGAAAGATGGTGTTCTGGATTTTTGGGTACGGGTCATTGGTGTGGAACCCAGGATTTGAATATGATGAAAAGGTGATTGGGTTCATCAAAGACTACAAGCGAGTGTTTGATCTGGGTATGTTTCCTTCTGTATTGTATGAAATTTGTGAGTTTTATTTTATTTTTATTTTTTTACATTATGAACTTTTAGCAATCCCTTTTGATTTAATTTTTTGAGTAGTTAGTTGCTGCTAAAATCGAATCTGACATTTGCGCTATACGATTTTCAGCTATTTGGTATGACTTATTTTCTTCTTAAAGTTTACTTTGATAATTTCCAGAACAACTCGAATATTACTTCTAGTTTATTGTTCAACTACATTTACTTTTATGGTTTTCAGCTTGCATTGATCACAGAGGTACGCCGGAACACCCAGCAAGAACCTGCACACTGGAAGAACATGAAGAAGCTGTCTGCGTAATGATTTTTCCTCTTTGTTAATTTCCTTGAGAAGCATGATTGAAATGATTTTTCTACAAATGCTATGAGCCACAGAAATTAAAATGTCGAAATCCTTTTATGAGAGTGATATGGATAGGTGAAACATGTCTAGTTTTTGTTGATATTGTTTGTTCATCAGTTTAAAAAAAAAAATTGAGGTGCTAAATGCTCGGGGACCACAGGTCAAAATCTTTCGATGGAATGATTTTTTTCATCTTTGGAATCAATGGACAGAGATTGTTGGTCCTGGAAGTCATCAAGAATTAGGTGATTGGGTTTATGTGCCTAAATTTGATGTAAACTTTAAGAAAAAGACCAAAAATTTCCAACAATTTGGACCCTGATTTTTTCCATTTCTTGTATACTTATTTCTGAATCTGAACCTTTTCTATTTTGTATGGAGTTTTCACATATTAGATGATTGATTACGTTACTAAATGTTTTTCAAGAAAAGGTCAATTTTTCCAGCAATGTGGACAGCTATTTTTCCATTTATTGTATGCTTCTCTTATTTCTGGATGTGGCCCTTGTCTATTTTGGAAGGTTATCTTGATATGCTGATTCTTTTTTCAGTGGGGTGCTGCCTACTGCGTGCGTGGAGGGCCAGAAAAAGAAAAAGAAGCAATGGCGGTATGATAAGTTTAGGCGCATTGTTTATTTGGTTGATGTACAAATTTAACCTTTAGGATTGGACTTTTTCTATGTATAATATAAATTATATAATGCACGTGGTTGTATTATGTCAACTGATTTCATAGATTGATATCTTAATGTGACATTCTTAATTAATTATTTTGTTTTATCTATTTTTTGTTAGTATCTGGAACGAAGAGAATGCGAGTATGACAAAAAAACTTTGGTAGACTTTTTCAAAGTGAGTTATACTTTTTTTTTTTCAGTTTCTTGTCCTTGTACTATATCTTATTGAACTCTTTGCGCGTTTCATTTGCTTAGCTTCGCCATTTTGAAAGCACGTCAATTTCCATGGTTACTGATTCCATATCTTTGTCTTCTTCTTAATGCAGGATGAAGATTCGGAAACGCCCTTTATCACTGGGGTAATAGTGTAAGTGGTTTACCTTCTACCCCAACCATTCAACCAAAACATGTTATGCTATATCTTGTTTTAATTTCTCTGTTTTCTGGTAAAGACTTTTTTTTTTTAGGAAACATATAGGAGAATGTGATTTCTGTTTTTTTTTTCTTTCCTTTTTTGAAGGACACATTTTTATTATATAGTGTCATATTATGCTAGAAAGTTTTGAGTTACTGATGTCATGTATGATATTTTAAAGGTGTGTATGGAATTTTATAATTTTAAGTGTGCTATGTTATGTGCTATGTTAAGTTAGTGATCATCTATCAATTTTTAAAAGCCGTGAAAAGTTAAATTAAGATTAATGATTATGTTGCATGATGTGAACATGAGGAAAAATTTGTTTTGATGATAAAATGGAAATGAGAATGTAATGTTTGTTTTTTCGATAATAAAGAGTGTTAAGAATACATGGTGTTTCAACTCAAAACCAAGTGATAGAGAGTGGAGTATCTCATGTATCCTATAAAGAGCTAGCATAGCTCTCAACAAAGAGCATTAAATAGAAACAATCATACACTTGCTGTTTCTTTGGTTCAAAATGGTAGATTTCCATTTCATGTTGCAGGTTCACATCTACACCGGAGTTATCAAACAAGTACTATCTCGGGCCTGCTCCGTTGGAGGACATGGCTAAGCAAATAGCAACTGCCTTTGGCCCATGCGGGAACAACCGAGACTACATTTTCAAGTTAGAGAAGGCGTTGTTTGATATTGGTAAATTCCGTGAAATCCATTCTTGGCGTAGGAAGATAGAATATTTTTCAGAAATCCTCTGAACCGAATGAAGTCATTTTTACCAAGTTCTATCTATACAGGTCATGAAGATGACAGCATTATCGAGCTGGCAAACGAGGTGAGAAAGGTCCTTGGAATTGTAGGAATTGTACCGAAGGAAATCAAGGTGTTTGGATCATACCTTGTTCCACATACAGCTACTTTATCGCCTCGGAAAATTGCAACTGTTGCCTGAAGTTTCAGCCATTGATGCCTGAGAACTCGGTTGAAAGATGAAATATTGAGTATTGAGTTTCGTTTTAATAATAATAATAATAAAGTTTAATGAGGTCACAATTATATATATATATATATATATATATATACTATCTTATTAATAATGATTAAGTTAACAACAATATAATAATACTAATAGTAGGTACCTAGGGGTGCTTAACGGATCAATCCGGTCCGATCCGGTTCGGAATCGTTTGGTTCTGAACCCAATAATTCCGGAACCAGCCCGATCCGGTAAGAAACATGTTGCACTTGAAATATCAAAATTATCCATTCTCTTACAACCTACTACCTAGGGGTGCTTAATGGATCAATCCGGTCCGATCCGGTTCGGAATCGTTTGGTTCTGAACCCAATAATTCCGGAACCAGTCCGATCCGATAAGAAACAGGATCGGATCCGATTATGGATCCAACTGTTCTGGGACCGGTTCCAACCTATAATCGTTAATTAAAAAATAAAAATTAAAAAAAAAACAGTTTACCTTTTAAATTTCTACTGGTTTAGGTTCCAATCCATTAGAATCAATTTGATTCGATAACGACCAGATCAGATCATGTTCCTAACCGGGTGGAACCGATTCGGTTCCGGGCCAACTCAATCCGTTAACCATCCCTATTATGACCTGCAAGTCCAATTGTATATAGCTCATTCTCAATTTGTCATAGCGCTCTTTTTTCTCTTAGAAAAACAGAGCTCGGGTGAAGCTTCTTTTTGGGGGAAACAAGGCTTTTTTATTATTATGAAAACCGTCTTTATGGACGGGGCCTTATGCTGCTCACGTGTCGTGAGATGTCCCATGAATTTAAACTGTATTATATGATAGTTGGTCTCTGTGATCTCGACCGAGATATGAGATATGTCCATTATTATTTCTATCCTAAAATTGCTAAACTTTTATTTCGACGATGGAAGATGCGTTTCATATTTCAGGTTGTGTTTGATTTGGAGGAAATGATTTGATTTGGAGAGGGATTTGAAATTACGTACATCTTATGTTTATTTCAAATCCATAATAATTACAATTATATCATCATAAGTTAAGAAATGGGTGGATTTTAACAAAAAATCGTCCAAACAATCAAATGATTTGAAATCCATGGCTTCAAATCCTCAATCCAAATGAACTCTCATTGAATCTTATTGTTGGATTTGCTCAAAATTCAGAATCCATGGTTGATATCATTTGAATCTCAAATCTCAAATCATAATTAATTTTCTCAAATTAAATTCCTCCCACTCTAACTAAATTGCTCCATAAAAAGACAAGACTAACCAAAGTTTCCTCTACACCTCTTTACCTTGACAGAAATTGTGGAGATATGCATTTATATTAATAAAGAGTATGTTATAACCATGTGTATTTATTGGAGTGGTTCGCGTCTTTCGAAGACGAAGAGAGAACCTCTTGAGCCCTTTCCGAGCCTGATCTTATCATCAATGTATGTGATTTGCAGCTTCACTTCACTCTCACCGCCATATTTGAATTCCCACCCTCCAACTTTGAGTTCTGGTGGCTCGAATATGACTCGAACCCATTCTCCATCCAGAGCTGTCAATGTTCCTGTTTATCAGCAAATCGATAGTCAGATAGTTTCATGGACTGTTCCAGCCGGCTCGAATACTAATTAATCCTATATATACACGATAAACGTTAGTCAAGCTTTGATACATTTGAAACTACTACTTCAAGTCAAATCTGGACAGGTAGTGCATTTTGGTATGTTCACTAATACTGTCAAATGAATTTCCAGGATCAAAACTCAAATCATAATTCAAGCTTTAGTTCAAACTTTTAATGCTTAAACATTACATAACAAGCTCGAACTCTAACTCAAGATGAGCTCTAGCCAAAATAGTTTGTTTTAGAGCATGCAATTCAGCTTCAGCTCGAATAAATATGAGCTCAACTCATATTGTCTCATTCCATGAATTCATAACCTAAATTTTACCATACAGTAGAGGAATAAAAAGGAGAACATAAATGCCTATGATCACACATGAAAAAATTACCCTTCAAAGAAACCTCTCCATCCAACAATCCCAGAACAGAAAAGGATACTCTGTTTTTGACAGTATCCGGGGATTCAATAACCTGAATCATTTCGTTGGTTTTGAATATCAACCGACCAAATGCATTTCGAAATCCCCCACCTGGTGATGTAGGGTTTGAGCAATATTGAACATCCCATTCTGCAAACAAGTTTTTATACAGAGGAATTTAACATTTTTGAAAAGCTAAAATGGAACCAAAGAGTAGTTAAATATGAAAGAAAGACGGGCAAAGGCAAGTCTTCAGTCTTCCCATTCCTAGAAGCGGCTCAAAGTGAAGTAGAAAGCGGAAAGCGAAAAGGGCTATTCTTTATAGGTTATTCAAATATCTAGTGTGGCAGTTGGCCAGCATTTTAATCAGAGAATATGAGGATTAAGTCCATGGATGAGCATCAGTTAGGAAACTCAGTTCACGTAGCACGGTGAAAAGAGAGGCTAGCCGACAAACTATGAATGCACCATTTCAATATATGTTAGAAATGATAGCTCAAATACTCGATAGAATTCAAATTGGAAGTAGCATCATAGAGTGAAAAATAGCTAGAGTTAGAGGGATGCTGACCTCCAAATATAAGCGGGCACTTTGTCGGCTCAGCAACACAGAATTTTTGTAATGCATTAGCCACTTCAGCTACCCTTTGGTGTTCATTTCTTGACAGCAGAACTCCTCTATCAGTTTGCATAACCTAATGAAGCCAAAGATTTTAGTTTCCCTTCACTAAAAGTTCTAGCGAATGCATACCGGCAATGGGAGCTTGCAATTATTATCAAACATACAGGGAAAACAAATTTTTATTTACAAGTAAACTAAGATTAACGGTTAACATTTTGTTGCAAGGGGCACTGACTTCTCTTCCCCACCCCTACTTTTTTCCCTGCTAATATAGGTGGTAACTCAAAAATTATAATTCTGCACCATAGAAATTGTTGTTAGACACAACTAATATGGAGTTTAAAACGCAAGATGATCGCAGCAATAAAGGTCTGCAACTTTCAAATTAACAACCAAAACTATCATCGAAATGCCATCTAATATCAAAACAGAATTGAGGGAAAAAAAAACATCATTACATTATTGATATCATTGTCATTGCCCAACATTTGGATTCTCGTGGGAGCAGCCTAAAAACTGTGGAACTCGTAGTTTAAGGACGAGTTGCATTGTCATCTTTCCCAGGAATTTTTTTTCAAATTTTGAAGAGTTTATTTTTATTTTTTGTTCGTGCATAATTCAAAACACAAATTAAATCGGTGGCTTAACTGAGCTATTTTGATCATCCCGGATAAAACATAAAAGAAATGCAATCCCAAATGTATTGGGAAAAGGATATCATTTTTTACAGAACACATTTTCCGTAAAAAGCACATGCTGATAAAATAAAATCAAATTTCCAACAAATAGCTCATACCTGTGATAGAATGGATTCCACTAAGTCATCGGGCTTAGTCGACAGTGGAGTCGCAGCCGACATAGACGCATATATTCCCGAGGCAGCGATGGTCGACAATCGGCGGCGAGAAATCACGAGGGCCTGTCCAAATTCCTTCTCTAGGGAAATGGGCTTAGGAATTCTAACGGAGGCATTTGCAGCAGCGAAAGAGTACGCAGCCATGGTCGCCATTCTCGTCGAGTTTTGCTCGAAACTTGCATGCCTTCAGTGGTAGAAGACAAGAAAATATGCGTGGGGCCGATTGAAAATCTAAATCCATGAACCTGACCGTGCCACGTGTACGCCGTCTTTTTCTTTGTTATCCAGTTCTGTATTCAGGCTCTTCGCATCTGTGGATTCGCTGATGGGTCAGGCCAGAATTCAGTTAGGAAATTCGCAAAAAGGAAAATGTTAGGGGTTATTATGTCGATAATGTTATTGTAAATAAATTTGAGAAAAAAATTGTTCGTATCAAAATATTGGAAGGTGAAAACTTTATTTATATAGATAGATTTTTTGAACTTTTGTTTTATTTAAATCTTTTTTGCTTATTAAAATACCCCTGATTTAATCTCTAACCTAATTAGGTTTCAAACCCACGAAATATCTCACATCACTCTCTTTCTCATTCACCTCCACCACTTCTATCATTTACACCAGCCTGACGTCAACGTCTTCACAAGTCATCGCCGCCATCGTCTTCATTAGCCGCACAACCTGTGTATGTGTGTGTGTGTAAACTATATGTGCGTGTGTGTGTGTATATACATTATTTTTGTTGTTTTTGAGGTTTTTTATTTGTGATTCATTGGTGTTCGCGCTTGTTTGATCATTTCTAAATTTTTACATTCTGACAGCAAGATATTGCAACGAAGAAGATGACCCAGAGAAAAATTTATTGGTGCACGAAAACATAAAAAGTAACTGGTGCACGAAATTATAAAAAGTGACTGAGGCACGAAAATATAACCTTGGTGCACGAAAATATAACACCGATGCATAAAATTTGCAAAAAAAAACAACTGGTGCATGAAATACAATAACTAGTGCACGAAATTAAATGGTTCGTGCATCACTTATTTAATTGTGTGGTTCGTGCATCTCCCACTTGCGATTATGGTTCGTGCATCTCCCACTTGCGATTATGGTTCGTGCATCATGTACTTTTTCTATGTTTCGTGAATCAGTAACTGATTCGTGCATCAATTACTGAATTTCAATTTTTGTGCATCAGTTACTGATTCTAATTTTCGTGCATCAGTTACTGATTTTCAATTTTTTGTGTATTACTTAGTGATTTTCAATTTTCGTACATCACGTATTGATTTCAAATTTTCACAAAATCGCGAACCCACACTGAAGGTGCGAAAACATGCACTGGACCATCGTACAGAAATTGTTTCGTTCGTCGCCGTCCGACCTCCGTTCAACGAGCCCAATACGAAAACGTTCACAATTCAATTGCAGTCATTTCTATACCAGATAGCCACCGTGAGTCGCCGTGGAATCGCCAAAATTTGATTTGGAAGGAACGAAATCGCATGACCTAGGGTTTCAGCTATTGGGTTCGATTTCTTCAATCCATCCGTGAATTGGTCCGAGCCTATACACTGGTTAGCTTCCCCTCACCATGGCCGAACATCTAAGACCGGCCACCGCCCATCTCGTCTCCGGTAGTCTGAAACCATGGGTCATGCGATTTGGAGGCTGTTAGGTTTTGAAACATGAGTGAAAGCTAAAAATTTGAGTGAGAGAGATTAAGTGTATTATTGTAATTTTAATTTCAAATTGACTTAAGTGATTGAAGATTTTTTTCCCTGACTATGATGAATTAAGTTTCATGAAAGTTTACTGGCTTGATTTTTTCCCTTCTTAAAATGTCTAGTATTTTTGTCCATTAACAGTAGCATGAACCAGATGCCAGAGCTAATTCTAAAAAAATCATAAGGATGTGTTTGCAATCGTTTATTCAAAATACTTTTATATTGCTTTTGCTTAAAGTTAGAAAAGTTACTTTTAAACAAAAACATTGCGTGTTTACTATTAAAATAAAATAAAATAAAGCAACTTCATGAACTTCAAATTGTTACAAAATTGCTACTATACAAGTAAAAACAATGAAAACATCTCATGACATACTTCTCTGCTTCTGCTTTTATATACTTATTTTTAGATAAGCAATGAAATAGTCAAAATCTATTTTTTTTATCTGAAAAATAGATAAACAGATTTGAAAAACAATTGCAAACACCTACTAAATAGTTTTTGCCTTTGGGAGAATCATCGTTACAACTTACAACAAAGAGATTTTTGTGTTAACCTTTTCTTATGAATTTATTTCGATGGCTTCAAATAATACTTTTTGTATGATATCGAATTTATGATTACATTCACCCTAAAAATCATTTATTATCCAATAAAAACAATCTAGATAAAGCTCCCGATAAGCACATATTACTGTTTCCATTGCATACTAGTTAATGGGGTCCCGTCCGGTCCGGACCGGCCGGTTCCGGATCCGATAATCCCGGAACCGGTTCGATCCGTTAAGGAACCGGATTGGACCGGTTACAACCCGAAACCGGATTTTCTTTCTTTTTTTTAAAAAACGTAAAAAACGAAGGGATTTTATCGAAAAAAAGAAATTTTTTTTTTTTTAAAAACGGATCAATTCCAGTTCAATCCGGAACCGGATCCGTCTGGTCCGGAACCGATAAGATACCGGATCCGGAACAGTAGAACCGAACCGGTCCGGTTCCGGACCGGTTCAGAACCGGTTAGTCCGGACCGGACTAACCGATCCGGTTTTGGGCCGGGTCCGGATTGACCCAGCCCGTTAAGCACTTATCCACTAGTTGTTTCATGATATAGATGAATAACACATCTGGAAAATATATACCAAGATATTGAAGAGAAGAAGGCCAAGCCTTTTGAAATTCACATGCGAGCTGCTCTCCTTGATCCTTAAAATCCTTGAAAATTTTGTATGGTTACAAATATAATATCACAAGGATCAAAAGCCATCCATCTTGATGAAACCACTAACTTCCGATCAACAATGCTGCAAATTCTGTACTAAGTTTCTAAATCGAGCTAAAGGATGGGAAAATCAGCAGAGTTTGAAAAGTAATAATAGAAGACTGTTGGTTCTCTGTAGTGAGCGAGTACAGAGCGAGTGCAAGAACACCACCGGAAAATGATTTTCAGGCTTTAAATTAAGCCGCTAGCTCAGGTTTCAACCATAGGTTCTGGCCCAGATGACTCAGCCCCAGACCGATTGCACTGGCAAACTGAATTGAAAAGTATATCCTTGATTACCTATGATTGAAGATAAACAAGGTACAGATCAATAGGGCTCAACATATGCCTTGTGGACATAAAAAAAAAACGCGCAATACTGTTCAATGGTGAAGTGTTGGATCACAGATACCTGGGACATCAAACCATGAACCTGCTCCACAGTTATCTTTGCACTGTCGCGAGTGATCTTGTTAAGTTGAGATTCTTCCTGAAATACACAAAGGCAAGCGTTCACAGGATGTAGTGTGTTAATGATAAACTGGTCAAGAAAAATAGTAGTAGCTACGGAGGATAATATACACAAAATCATTCAAAGCTAGCAGGTTTCTTAAAGTACTTCACAGGATGTAGTGAAGAAACACCACACTGCCTTTAAGAAAGTCAGAGATGTTCATTGTTCATTAAAGAAGTCTACTAATAAATGTCATTCTTAGTGTCACAAAAAATTCCCCAATCTTGATTTTGTGTAAATCAACAAATTGGCAAAATGAATGTGATGACTCCAATTGGAGATTATGTGAATGACATGTCATTGAAAAAAGATAATTAGTTTTAGACTGCCTGTGACAAAATATAACTAATCGAGTTAGGAGTATTAGGCGTTACTTGTTGCTATATAAAGGAAAGTGGTTATAAAATAAGGTATGCAGAATATAAAATTGTTTCTCTGTTGTATCTTCTGTTTTCCCTCCCCAATTCGACAGTTGTGAGCATATTATTGCTCAAAAAATAACAACGCAATATACTATCGTTTGCATTACTACTTGGAAGTGGTATGTACTAGAGGACGAAATTTGTAAACAAGGAGTATGGGAACCAAAAGAGAGTTTTGCATACAAAACAAACGCATCAGAAAATAGCACTAGGATACTCCGACTGGAGTTCTAGTATTATGCTTAAGTAAATTGCTGAAAAATGAGCTGACCTCTTTCTTCCTTTGAGGAGCTGCTATTAAAGGACCAAAACGTGAATGAGCTAATTGATTTTCAGCTTGCTCTAATTTCTCAGCTGCACAAGTTTGGAAGCATTAAAGTAGTATGAAATAGTGGCACGACATATACAGTTGCAGTATCAGAACTCATAGATGTCAAGATAATTAAATGGACAGGCTGATTGTGTCAACAGCTGATGGTTGGGGAAAAAACACTTTAGACTGCATTCGTTTGCCACAATAGCTGTATGTTTCGACTAATTTTTTAAATCAGCTTCCAAAATCAACCATCAGTCACTTTCAAAATAATTCTCTTGCAATCACAAATCATTTCAATATGCTAATCACCCCACAAACAAAATTAAACTTTGTAAGATCCCACTCAATTTCAAACAAATGATTAAATCATACACGCTTCAAATGACGAAATATCACACCACCTTCCGAAAATTTCATAACACACTTCCAAAAAGTATTTCATAATTATTCTCAAAATGTATCGAGTTGATAACTAAAAACACCCAACCAAACGTCACCCTCACATATCCAAGGAAATTACCTAAATCTGATATTTGACCAGCAACATAGTCTCCATTGCCAAGTAAAGGAGAAGATGATAGGGTGTTAACCCAATACTTATTCCATAGTAGGTCCAAAAGATGAGAATCAAGAGATGACTTGAAGTATGTGATATCCAACGAATAATACTACATGCAAAAAAAAGCCCGAGTAAGTGAGCAAATTCAGCATAGAGTGCTTCGGAGTTGCATGGAAGCAGAAACTCTTACCTGTTTGCAATGAACACCAAAGTCCTCGATTTTGTTCAAGGGGATAGTCTGATACTCAGAAACTGGTTCATCTGGAGGCTTATACCCTTCAGGGTATGTTCTAAAAGCGCCGATCTCAACTTTTCCAGCAGAAATAGTCCTTGTTGGATCAATAACAACAGCCAGAAAAGGCTCCTGGAATTGTTGGTTAAGCATTTGTGTGGAAACATCTATACCAGAAAGCCAACATCCATAACCAGGATGCGAATGGTACCACCCAACTACATTCTCTAACCGGCCAGCCTGCATAAACAAAATCAAAGTGAGAAAAATCTACTCTGAGAAATGACATTAAAAATAGCTAACAGAAGATTTTGATATCATATACTCACTTATCAAACATTCAGTGTTTACAGGATTTAAGATAATCAAAACGCACTTTGCATTTCCATAGAGAAATGGTCTGATGTTCAATAACTAATACATTCAACTCCCTGATAGTTAGCTCATGGAGAAAACAAACAGGCAACAGCACAAACAGTATGCACTGATGTTATTATGTTGAAAAAAGTAGAGTTAAATGTTTTTAACATTCAACAACTACAAGATTAGTGTTTGACCATAAATATGCAGGTAAGTTCTCTATTTACCAAGCAGGAAAGCCCCTTCACAGCAAACATCAACCATCCGTTGACCCCATAAAAAAAGTATTTTTTTGGTACCAACCACAAGCATAATACATTAACATTATTGTTATCAGCGTAAGAAAGGTAATTCTTCATGAGTCACGCTATGAACCACCAATACGTTCAAAAATCAGATAAGTGTCCCCAATCATTGCGCACTTCGAAATAGCTTCATGCCTCACAGCCTCACAGCCTCACAAAAACAATCCTGTTATTTTTTTCTGAATATCACATAAATAGAGGCCCAAAAGTTTTTCCAAGACTATTTTCTTAACAATCCATCTAAGACCTATCCAGGAAAACTACTACACCGTCATGGTTAATACTAATAGTTGTGAAGGCAGAGACGGTGGCATCATTTCAGTTTTCATACACAATGCCATTGAACAATAAGTCTAATACATTTATAACTAAATAAATGCCACGTTAAAATAAAATGTTCCACAGGCACATAGTCCAATTTCACTATTGTTTTTGCCAACTGTTGTACTCTGATTTATCAGCTGTTTCCTATTACTCATACAATACTTTTGGTATATACTATGCCAGTAATACACGCAAAACATGAATAGTAGCTTCCATTTAGCTTACAATCAAGGGTAAACTTGGATCCCGCAGGGGTGGCTGAAGCTTAAAAAATAAAAAAATTGTGTGAATTTTACTTAAAATTTTAAAGTTTCACCACCACAAATACCTGCGAGTAGCCCTTCACTTCTTATCACCACTGGTCCCAGTCGCGACAATGGCACTCCAAGGCAACCAGGCTTACAATACTCTTAACAAACAGTATTGATTAACCATTAAATTCCTATTTATTCTCTGGATACACAATCCTAAGACTTCTCGCTAATTCCCCAACATTTTTATATCACGATAACATAAGCATGGAATCATAAATTCCAATAAACCAAAGCAATATTAAGCATAAGAACCTGCTTATTGGTCTGTGAATAATCCACCATATACTCGTAAGCATCGGCCTGCGCATTAACCCTTGTTTCAGTGCCCTCAACGGGTAGGGCAAAAGCGTCCATCACAATAATCGCATCTCCGTCAGTTTTGCCCTGCATTAGGCCCATGACTTCAATGGTTCCTCCAGAACGCGAGTGGACAACCATCTTCAGAAGCGCCAGAGCAGAGATCTTCACTCGCTTGAAGTAGTGAGGATCGTTGGTCCACGGCTTCTCTTGCTGGAACTTCTCAAACACCGCCGAGTCGTAGAAGAAGATAGCGTCGGACGCCGCCGCCGCCGAAGAATCGGTGGAGGAGGGAGAGATGATATTGTTCTCCAGCTCCCATGTTTGCCGAGCAATCGCCGCCGATGAAAAATGATCCATTGTCGAAAGGGAGCGGAGCAGTAGAAAGCTAAAACCTCGCGCCAATCTGTTCTCCCATCAGTCTCTTTATTTTCCTGTGGAAATGTATTTCCAATTTTGTTGTCATAATAAATAATTTATATGTTTATTCATTACCCTTTATATTATATTAACTTATCTTTTATCCAATACTGAAAAAGCAAATTTGCCATATCAGATGAGACTCTGGTATTATCTCGTGTAATTTTTTAGGATTAATTGAGTTCGAATTTGGACGGTGACCCAAATTTGTTATTTATAATCCCGTCTCCCATATTAAAAATTAAAAAATAAAACTTGCCATTAGATTATTATATTGCCCCTCTTTGGTATATAATTATAGTAAAATATTTTATAAATTAATACTCGATAAATTATAACATCTTTAAAATAATAGTTTTTCTCGGTCCCAACTTGGGTCAATATAAATTAATAATCGATAAATTAATAGCTTCTCTAAAATAACATTTTTTCTCGGTCCCAACTTGTGCTAGTTTAAAAAAATTAGTATTTTTGATAAATTAGTAAGATAATTTTTAGAAAAACCTTTTATAAACCTATATGTTAGTTCTGAACTTTATCAATGAGATTTTAAAGATGACAAAACATATCAGACCGGATCGAGAGAAATCAGACTGACCAGATCGATCGCCCAAATCAGATCAAGTTGATAAGATGACAAAGCATATCAGACCGGATCGAGGGTAATCAGACTGACCAGATCGATAGCTCAAAACAGAACAAGCTGATAAGGCATATCACATATCAGACCGGATCGATAGATATCAGACTGACTAGATCGAAGCTTCAGATCGATCTCAACCTATATCAGATCAGAGCAGTCAAGGATGTATAAAGATTGGTTCTTCAGTCCGAATCATTAACGGCTATTTATTGTAGCATTTAATGTTGCAATTAATGCTACAAAGGACCAAAGACTGAAGATTACTATAAAAGGTAAGAAGACAAAGAAGAGCTTACCTGACAGTCGCCGAAAGCATGAACCAGAACGGCAAGTATCCTGAAGAAGAAGACTGCGGCTTACTCAGAGATTAAGCAGAGTCAAGAGTTGCACATTAAGGGAAATAACGTCGTTGGTACATGCAACTATAAAAGGATGCAACAACAATACAGAAAAAGAGACACGAGTGACACAACGAAACAAGACTCTTGCTGATCAATCGAAAAACAGCACAAGCTTTCAAGCTCAGAAGCTCTCGAGCTGAAATTATTTTTAGCACGATTACATTGTAATATTTGATCATTTAGGATCACTGTGCACATCTTGTGTATTTTGTATTGAAAAACAGAAGTAAGAAACAAATTGTAACTGTCAGACAGAGAGTGTCTGAACAGATCGAGTGACTAGGAGTTTCAGTCTGGTAGTGGGGTAAATCCAGCCTGAATCGGGTTTGTACACCATGATTGTATAAATCAAAGTCTTCTAGTAGAAACCTTCCTTAATTGGAAGAAGGGGAGACGTAGAAGGATTACACCACCTTCGAACTTCCAGAAACATATTATGTGTTCTTATCTTTTTGCACTCGTTCTTTCATTCAAGCCATCGAGCCGTTCTTACAAATATATAAACAGACCGTTCCGCACTTATACATTCAGTGGTCTGTTCAATAAAAGAGTTGATTAAGAAACATATTTCTTTCACTAATCCGAAAGAAATCACAAGGGATTAAATTTTAGAAGGAGTGTTCATTCACCCCCCCCCCCCTCTAAACACTCCGGACCGATCCTAACAAGTGGTATCAGAGCGGGTCATCTTAATCAGCACAAAGACACTTGAGCTGATGGCATCATTCAACAAAATTCCTATGTTCTCAAAAGAAGACTATGATGACTGGAGAATCAGAATGCAAGCTCATCTGGCAGCTCAGGATGACGATATGTGGTTCGTCATCACTAATGGACCAATGAAGATTCTGAAAGTCAATACAGCAGTCGCCATTACTGGTGGAGAACCACAAATGGTAGAGAATGACAGATCCCTCTGGACGAATGAGGAAAGAAAGAAAGCAAATCTCGACAACGTTGCCAAAGACATCTTGTTCAAGACATTGGACAAGAACATGTTCAGCAAAATCAAAATGTGCTCTACTGCCAAAGAAATTTGGGAGAAGATAGCACAGCTATGTGAAGGCAACGACCAGATCAAAGAAAACAAGCTGACTGTTGCTCTTCAAAGATTTGAGAGCATAAAGATGAAGAGTGGAGAAACTCTAAATGAGTTTGATGAAAGAGTCACTGGCATCATTAATGAACTGAATGGTCTGGGCAAGGAATACTCAAACAGAGAGATCGCTCTGAAAGTTATGAGAGCCCTGCCAAAAGAATGGGATGTTAAGACCATTGCAACGAGGGAATCCAAAGATCTGAACAAGGTTGAACTTCATGATCTGTTCGCAGATCTTAAAGCATATGAGTTCGAACTGATAAGCAGAGGTGAAGCAGAGCCATTCATCTCTCAACCAAACAAAGCACTGGCAGCTATTCCAGACCAGATCGCCTCCACATCAGATCGATCTATCGAACATGATAATTAATGATGCTATGTCATTATTTATGAAGAAATTTGGTAAATTTATGTCTAAAAATAAGAGGAACTTTAAACCCTCTCATTATAAATCAAGAAAGGACGATGCTGTTAATGATCAGGCTTGCTACAATTGTGGTAAGACCGGACATTTCATTGCAGATTGCACCAGACCGAAGAAAGAAGAACGGAAGGAGAAGCATCGCGATGACAGGAAAAAAGAAGCATTACAAAGACCGCAAAAATCATGGAAAGTCCCAAAAGGTCCTAGTAGCTGAAGAAGGAAACAACAAGTGGGCTCAGACTGACTTCGATTCAGAAAGCTCCGAATATTCTTCCAGCGAAAGCGAAGAAGATATTCAATGTCTAATGGCAGACGAAGAGTTGAGTCAGACAGACGAGGTATTTGATTTTGACTCAAATGAATTTACACGTGAAGAGCTCATGTCCGCACTGCAAGACATGGCTAATGATTATAGGATCTTAGCTGAATCATTTGAGAAAAATAAAGCTAAAGTCAATGATCAAATGGATGAGCACAACAAACCAAGCTGCTCTGAGAAGGGTGAGTGCAACAATCTCCAGATCGAGCTGAATAAGCTGAAAATCTCCTATGATCAGCTCCATGAAGAAAATAAGAGAATTAGCACACAAAATGCTAAGCTTTCTCATATATTCAAAACATGGACAAAATCCAGAACATCATTGGAAGAATTACAAGAGTTACAAAGAAACGTTGGTGATTTCACCGGCATAGGCTTTGACACCAAAAAATCCACCAAAGATGATTCTGAACTGTTGCTGGTAAAGAACAAAATCAAACAAATGACATTTGTTAAATCCAGCACAGTATATGAGACTGAAGCACCTACGATTCAAACGGGAGTCTCGTTCGTGAACCAAGGGTTGAGAAAAGGAATTGGATATGTCAACCAAGCCAAAGAAAAGGCACCAGCAAGCTTTGCGTCTTTCAGACCAAATCTGAGGGTGCAAGATCGAAGGCAAGGAAGACAATACAATTACTATAATTCAAAACCAGTTCAACGAAGATATAGACTACCCCATGAAAATCAAAGGTTTCCATATCGCACATATTATCACACACAACATCGAAACAGACCAGCTCACAGCACACCACACACACACAAGCCATTAAAGCTGATACAGGTGTGGGTTCCCAAAGGGCTAATCCGTTCTGGACCCAAATAGGATTGGGTACCAACAATAAATATGTTTGATGACAGGTACCGAAGAAACTTGCATCAGACTGGTACTTGGACAACGGGTGTTCTCGTCACATGACTGGAAACATCGAGCTTGTTGTCTGAAGTTACAGAATGTACTGGACCCAAGATCATTTTCGGGGATAACTCAAAGGGTAAGACCGTGGGCAAGGGTAAGATTGTCCATGGTAACATTATTATCAATGATGTGCTGTTAGTTGAAAATCTGTGCTATAATCTGATTAGTATAAGTCAACTTTGTGATAATGGTTATGCTGTAGAATTTCATAAACACACTTGCACTGTTAAATCATCAGATGGTATAATCATGCTTGTAGGAATCAGGAATGGAAATACATATAAGATTAACTGGAATCATGCTCAACCTGATAATCCTACTTGCTTAATCGCTAACAATGATAATAAACACTGGCTATGGCATAAACACTTGAATCATATCAATTTTAAGACTATTTCTAGCCTGTGTAAACATGATTTAGTTATCGGTCTGCCCAAGATCGATTTTGCTAAGGATAAGATCTGCGAAGCTTGCCAAATGGGCAAACAGATCAGATCATCCTTCAAAAACAAGAATGCCAAATCCTCATCCCGTTGTTTAGAACTATTGCATATGGACTTGTTTGGTCCTATACCAATAACAAGTTTAGGGGGAATGCGGTATACTCTTGTTGTTATTGATGATTACTCACGCTTTACATGAACTATATTCTTGAGCAGTAAAGATCAGACCGGTCCGAAGTTGATCAAGCTGCTGAAACGCACTCAGAATGAGAAATCATCCAGCATAGACAGGATTCGAAGTGACAAAGGCACTGAGTTTTCAAATCAGAATCTTGAATCCTTTCTAGAAGATCATGGAATTAAGCATGAGTTTTCAGCCGCTCGAACTCCTCAACAGAATGGAGTTGCAGAACGAAGAAACAGAACGCTCAAAGAAGCAGCAAGAACAATGCTGGCTGATTCTGGAATTTCACAAAAGTTCTGGGCAGAAGCTGTAAATACTGCATGCTACACTCAAAATCGGTCTATGATTAACAAGAAGCTGAATCTCACTCCATATGAAATATGGACTGGTAACAGACCGTCTATTTCTCACCTTCATGTATTTGGCTGTAAATGCTTCGTTCACAACAATGGTAAGAATCATCTTACAGCATTTGAAGCTAAGTCAGATAATGGAATATTCTTAGGATATTCATCAACTAGCAAAGCTTATCGAGTTTTTAATAATCGAACCTTAACTGTAGAAGAATCAGTTCATGTAGTTTTTGATGAATCTTTGTGTATTGAGGGTAACAAAGAATCAATTCAAAATCAGATGGAAAACATCCATCTCGAAGCTAACAGTGATGATGAGATTGTAGCTAACAGGTCAAGAGACAATCCACCAGAACCTGAAGTACCAGCCAGATCGGATCAAGGCAATGAAGCTTCTTCAGAACGAGCCGGTCCGGATGATCCAAACTCTCATATCAAAGCAGATGCTGATCATACCACTACTACTACTCATCCGGCTGGACTAGACAATCCAGAGTCAAGCTATCGATGGACTAAGAGGCATCCACCTAATCTAGTGATTGGAAGTCCCTCTGCACCGATTAAAACCAGAGGACAGATGATGGATGAGTTCACTCATGCTGCCTTCATCTCAACTCTGGAACCTAAGAAGATCGATGAAGCTCTGACTGATTTCAACTGGATTAAGGCCATGCAAGAAGAGCTTAATCAATTCGAACAAAATCAAGTTTGGAGTTTAACCCCCAGACCAAGCGATCTGCCTGTTATTGGAACCAGATGGGTTTTCAGAAACAAGATGGACGCAGATGGAACCGTGGTTAGAAAAAAGGCCAGACTGGTGGCACAAGGATTCCGACAAGAAGAATGAATTGACTTCGATGAATCTTTTGCACCAGTCGCCAGACTTGAATCAATCAGAATCTTTCTTGCATATGCTGCCTTTAAAGACTTCAAGGTATATCAGATGGACGTCAAGAGCGCCTTTCTTAATGGTAAGCTTCAGGAGGAAGTTTACATTGAGCAACCTCCTGGATTTCAGAACCACTCATTCCCTAATCATGTATACCTACTGAATAAAGCAGTATATGGTCTGAAACAAGCACCAAGAGCCTGGTATGACACTCTATCTCAGTTTCTGCTGAACCATGATTTTCAGATCGGCTCAGTAGATAAAACTCTCTTTAAATTCACTAAGGGGGAACATACCCTGTTAGTTCAGATTTATGTTGATGATATAATCTTTGGGTCAACTAACCCCAAATTATGCGAGAATTTTTCCAAGTTGATGCAGGGACAGTTTGAGATGAGCATGATGGGAGAACTCTCATTCTTCTTGGGTCTCCAAGTCAAACAGATCAGCAATGGTATTTTCATCAACCAAACCAAGTATACCAAAGAGCTGCTTAAGAGATTCGGAATGGAAACATGCTCAACTGCATCCACTCCAATGAGTCCTACAATCAAGTTAGACAAAGACGAAGGGGGAACGGCAGTCGAAGTGACTATGTATAGAGGACTAATCGGATCGCTCCTATATCTTACAGCGAGCCGGCCCGATATTATGTTCTCAGTCTGTATGTGCGCCAGATTTCAGTCAGAACCAAAGCAATCACATTTTATTGCTGCTAAGCGTATTCTGAAATACTTGAAAGGATCTCAGAACGTTGGTCTTTTGTACTCCAAAGATTCTAACTTCAGCTTGATCGGATATTCAGACGCAGACTACGCTGGCTGTAAGATTGATCGTAAAAGCACCAGTGGAACATGTCAATTTCTAGGTGAAAGATTGATCTCTTGGTTCAGTAAGAAGCAAACATCAATTGCCACATCTACAGCTGAAGCAGAATATCTTGCCGCTGGAAGCTGTTGCGCTCAAATGCTCTGGACATTTCACTTCATTCACTTTTTACCATTTACCGCTTTCTGTTCTCTAACTCTCTCATAATCTCTCAAAACTCTTCGTATCCAATGGCTACCATAACTCACAACTCTCTCTCCGTTGAGTTCAATGATATTTACAGGGCTGAAGATGCAGAGATGGTCTCCATTTTCCGAGCTTTGGAATCGTCTGGATTACGGAATTTTCTGGAGTGTGGCACGGTGGTTTACGAATCAGAAATTCGTGAAATGTTTGCCAATGCTGTATCCCAGAAGACATCTATCTCCACCTCTGTAAAGGGCAAAACATTTGAAATCTCGCCGATGACGCTGGCCAAGACCTTTGGTCTACCCAACTCCGGACTGACTGAGTTTGGGCAGATTCCTCAAGCCTCTCTCACCGCTCTTCAGGGGAAGATTTCTATATTTGGCCACCGCCTGCAGCCCTCATTCAAAAAGAAGGAAATGCTCTTTCATTTCCAGGTGCTGTGCGAAATTGTGGGCAAGCCATTATTGGGCAAAGCTGGAAGTTTTGACGCCGTCACTGCCGAGAAGTTCAGGGCCATGGCTGCTATTATTTCCGGACAGAAGATGAACTGGTCCGTGATTCTATTTGGAGTTCTGATGGAAACCGTGATCGCCTCCAAACAGGCCGTCTGCTTTGCTGTTCCTCTCAGCAAGCTACTGGAAACCTTGGACATTGAGCTGGGGAAGCAGTCTGCTCTGAGTCCCTTCAAAATTCTCAACTCCAAAGGGCTAGCACTGCTGAAGTCAAAGAGTGCTCCACCTACCCCTACCGATATGGTGGCAGTCAAGATTGAGAAGGGAGAAGAACAGGTTGCTGCTCGCAAACCTCGGGTCAAGCGAAAGTTAACCATCTAGACTAACTCTGAAGAAACTCAGTCTGCTCCCTTGCCACCAGCCAAGCCCCTTCCCAAGAAGCCAAGAACCCAGATTACCAAACCAAAAACACTACCCATATTGCTTCCAACAAAAGCCATCCCTACACCCCAACCTACAACCCAAATTTCAACCACTTCAACCACTGCACCCAAAATAACCATCCGAGTCCCTCTGCCATTCCCGTGGTCAAATGGATTGTTATCACTGAGTTGGGAGACTATACCCAATCAGGGATCAAGTCCCCTTCATCCACCGGCAAAGGCAAAATCATTCTCTCCGAACCACTCTCCTCTAAGCCCAAATCTGCAGCGCAGGCAGCAATTGACATTGCTATGGAGGACGTTGACGAGCAAGTAAAGGAGCTAATTGTGGTTTTTGATGAGTACGTCGAGTATAGAACGATCAACCACATTGAGAGGTTCTTCGGCAAACTCAGACGCCTTCAGAAAATGGAAGAAGAAGTTCTGAAGGGGACAGAGACCGATGATGTTCGGATTGCTGTGCAGCGCAAAGAGCTATTTAAGGCCAATCAAAGATTCAGACTGGCGTCTCTGCTCTTAGCTGCTAAGAAAGCGAATTTCGATCCGAATGTTCCAACTGCCAGAGATGATGGGGCTGTTATTGCTCAATTAGAGATGGATATTCATGCTCTCCATTTAGCTGTCCGCTTTCAACGACAAAAAATCAGCATATCCACTCCCGTAACCATCCCAGATCATCCCTCTGCAAGCAAGACTCTGGCAGTACCTTTCATTGAGGTTATTCCCTCTGGAGCAGCAGACCAGACTGCAGATCGCGCAGTAGATCAGACTGCAGAACTAGTAGCAGATCAGACAGCAGTTCAGACTGCAGCACTAGTAGCCGATCAGACAGCGGAGCAGCCATTGCCTAATGCTCCATCTGCTACAGAAGATGAACCATTGAATGTCTTGTTGGACTCTCCTACAACATCTATTCCTTTGGGATCATCAGTCTCCCACGTTCAAATCAGTCCAACCGCAGAACTTGCAACAGTTGGCGCACCAGAGTTCGTCGATCCGGATCTGGTGGTATCCACAATTGTTGCAGCTCTACAAATTGAGGAGCCCTCCAGACCCAGCACTCCTCCAGTCCAATCAGATGAAGATATAGCTTTCATACAAGCATTTTCTTCGGATCTGGTCACCTTGATCTGGTCTGAAAGTCACCAAGCTGTTGTATCTTCAATTATGCCGATTACTGAAGAAGATGATCATGCATTGTCATCATCAGATCACTCTCCAAGCCGACTCTCTGATGCACCTCCATTCCTGGCAAGACCCTTCAGCACCTATCTGACAACTGCCTGTCACTCTCTCAACGTGTTATAGAAGTTCATCAAGGTCAGAGGCTTACAGCTTTGGACTTTGATTCATTCAAAGAGAAGATGACAGCCAGTATCGGCAGCCTTCAGTGAGGACTGAACGATTTGTTCTCTCAGCAAGCCATTTATAAGAACAGCATGAGAAAAGAGCAGATCAAGCTGGCCACTGAAGTCAGAGCATCCGTCGCCAACTCCCTTCGCGCTCAAGATACTCGTCTTGACGCTATCAGCGCTCAGCTAGCACAAGTTGTCGATTTTCTCCAAGAGATTGCTGCTGACAAAAAGGGGGAAAAGCAAAAAGACTTCAAGCCGCATCAGTCTCAGTCTTCAAGAAAATAGTTTGCTTAAATATTCAGACTGTCTGTATGCAAGATTGTTGGTGATCAATAAAGAAATCCTTCTTTGTTAAGTCCTTGTTCATTTATTTTGAACTAAAATAAAAGGCTTAATAATAAAAGGCTTAATCGATCCAACTTAATAAGGTTCATTTATTTTGAACAAAAAGACGTAATCGTCCGAAAGTATACGCTTCAGAGTTCTTATCAGACTGGTTAAAAAGACTTAGAAGCTAGGTTTTGTCATCATCAAAAAGGGGGAATTTGTTAGTTCCGAACTTTATCAATGAGATTTTAAAGATGACAAAACATATCAGACCGGATCGAGAGAAATCAGACTGACCAGATCGATCGCCCAAATCAGATCAAGCTGATAAGATGACAAAGCATATCAGACCGGATCGAGGGTAATCAGACTGACCAGATCGATAGCTCAAAACAGAACAAGCTGATTAGGCATATCACATATCAGACCGGATCGATAGATATCAGACTGACTAGATCGAAGCTTCAGATCGATCTCAACCTATATCAGATCAGAGCAGTCAAGGATGTATAAAGATTGGTTCTTCAGTCCGAATCATTAACGGCTATTTATTGTAGCATTTAATGTTGCAATTAATGCTACAAAGGACCAAAGACTGAAGATTACCATAAAAGGTAAGAAGACAAAGAAGAGCTTACCTGACAGTCGCCGAAAGCATGAACCAGAACGGCAAGTATCCTGAAGAAGAAGACTGCAGCTTACTCAGAGATTAAGCAGAGTCAAGAGTTGCACATTAAGGGAAAAATACTTACAATTGCTGTAGTTTTTTTTTCAAAATATAAAATATACATCATCATTTCAAGGGTGAATTCACATAAAGTTCATAAACCTAAACTTTATTTAACCACACTCAGTGATAGAGCCACTCCAAGAGCATGGTATGATACATTGTCTCAATTTCTTCTGGATCATGATTTCAGATCGGTTTAGTAGATAAAACTTTATTTAAATTTATTAAGGGGGAACATACTTTGTTAGTTCAAATATATGTTGATGATATTATTTTTGGGTCAACTAACCCCAAACTCTGCCAGAAATTCTCTAAGTTAATGCAGGGACATTTTGAGATAAGTATGATGGGAGAACTGTCATTCTTCCTGGGTCTCCAAGTCAAACAGCTTATCAATGATATTTTCATCAATCAAACCAAGTATACCAAAGTGCTACTCAAAAGATTCAGAATGGAGACTTGCTCAACTGCGTCAACTCCAATGAGTCCATCAATCAAGCTAGATAAAGACGAAGGGGGGACGTCAGTTGAGGTAACAATGTATCGAGGTCTGATCGGATCGCTATTATATCTTACAGCGAGCCGCCCTGATATTATGTTTTCGGTCTGCATGTGCGCTAGATTTCAGTCTGGTCCTAAGCAATCCCACTTTATTGTTGCTAAGCGCATTCTTAAATACCAAAAGGATCTCAGAATGTTGGTCTCTGGTATCCGAAATATCCAAATTTTAATTTAATTGGATATTCAGGCGCTGACTATGCAGGGTGTAAGATCGATGGCAAGAGCACCATTGGAACTTGTCAATTCTAGGTGAAAGATTGATCTCGTGGTTTAGCAAGAAGCAAACATCTATTGCCACATCTACAGCTGAGGCGGAATATCTTGCCGCTGGAAGCTGTTGCGCTCAAATGCTCTGGGTTCAACATCAGCTCAGAGACTATGGCATTCAAGCTGCTGAGTCTCCGATCTTCTACAATAACACAAGTGCAATTGATATAACGTATAATCCAGTCTTGCACCATCGAACAAAGCATATTGATATCAGACATCATTTTATTCGAGATCATGTTGGCAAAAAGGAGATTCGGATCGAGTATATTTCAACAGACCAGCAAGCCGCATACATCTTCACTAAACCACTCCCTGAGGCTAAGTTTAATTATTTTCGTCAAATTCTTGGTTTAATAGATTTATCTTAATGTGTTAAGCGTTTGCTTAATTTTGTTTTAAAGAATTAGTGTTAGCACAGATCGATAATACAATAGTCAGAAAAATACAGACCGGTCCGGACTTTCAGACCGATCTCTGTCAATCTGATATTATCCTGTGATCTGTTGTAAAAACATTACCAGTCTTTAACATAGTAATACTTTTTAACAGCCCGAACTGATCGAAATTTAAACGCCTTACTATTCTCTCATCTCGTCCGTTAAAATTTGAATTTTTAAATATCAGTCATCGAGATACAGACACGTGTCTAATATCTCCTATTTAACAGGCTGTACATCTCATTTAGACTTCACTCTTTACAAATTACCAGCTGTCTGTTTATATCTTCAAATCCTTCCATCTTACATACTTTCATAACACTTACTCAAATGGAAACTATCACTCACAACTCTTTGTTTGTTGAGTTTGATGCGATTTACAGGGTTAAAGATCCAAAGATCCAGAGATGGTGAAGTCCGCCGCTCAAACCGCAATTGACATTGCCATGGAAGATATAGAAGACAAAGTGCAGGAGCTTACAGTAGTATTCGATGAATGGGTCAAATACAGAACGATCAACCACTTTAGTCTGTTCTTCAGCAAGCTCAAGCGGCTCCATAAAATGGAACAAGAAGTTCTGAAAGGGACAGAAACCAATGACGTGCGGATTGCGGTACATCGCAAGGAGTTGTTCAGGGCTAATCACAGACTAAGGCTGGCAAACTTGCTTATCACAGCCAAAAAGACGAATTTTGATGCCACTAGCCCGACTGCCAAGGATGACGGTGCGGTCATTGCTCAGCTGGAGATGGACATTCTCAATCTCCACATGGCTGTTCGCTTTCAATGTCAGATGCTCAACATATCAACTCCAGTTCCCAGTCCAGATCACCCAACTGCAAGCAAGACTCTGGCAGAGCCAATCTCTGAGCTACCTATTTCTGAGACAGCGGAGCAACCACTGACCAATACTCTGTCTGCTGCAGAGACTGATGTAATTGATGTCTTGCTGGAATCTCCAACGACTTCCATTTCGTTGGCATCTTCAGTCTCAAATTGTAATGTCCGAAATAATTATTAATTGTGCAATGGAGTTAATTATGGTGGTTATATGATATGTCAAGATTTAATTCTTGGGTATCGGATTTCGGAGCGGAGTTGGGATAAATAATTTCGAGCTCGAATTTATCATGCTAATTAACACCAAAATTTTATTAATATAAAATTTGCATTAAATCGAAAGATTTAATTTTGTGATTCGAATAAGGACATGAAGTTAGGTGTGGACTGTACATGTGATGCACATGCACCAGTACACTGGTGACACCCCGATGTTCATAATTGGTCGGGAATTAATATATATCGGTGTAGCATGTAAAACACATAATAAAACATGTAAAACACACACAGATCGCGGACACCTACTAAAAGGTGCGAAAACACACACTACTCGCGCGACAACCGACCACCGTGTACTTATCCGCTCCGTTCGCCGCCATCCGACAACCTAACGACGAGAACGACCTACCACCGTGTTCACAACTCAGAGGCGCATCTTTCTATACCAGATAATCGAATTTTGGTGTTCAAAAAGGTGTTCAATTTTACCCTGGAACGATGAAACTCGCGCAGACTAGGGTTTGAGCGCTTTTGGTTTGATTTGTTCGATTCTACTACGAATTGGAAGCAACCAAAGCACCGAATATCTTCCTTGCACCTGGACGAAACTTTCTACATCGGTCGCCGCCGGAGCCCGTCGGAATCGTACGAAATGCGTGCGTGAACGTGTGAGAAATTGGGTAAAATTTGATATCCGATTTTCCGACTTTGCTTCGATAATTACCAGTTAATTTGAGTTCGTAAATGAACTGCTATCCTTGCTTGAAAATCTGCTGCAATTGATTCAAATCTTGTTATGTTGGTTTCACCTTCCTGCTGAATGAGTCTATCTATGCTGCTGAAATGAGTTAAAATAGACTGCTGTAGAGAATTGAATTAACCTGGTATTTGGGCCAAATTCTTGTTGAATTTTGGGGTTTACATGGCCGAAATTTAAGGGACGTAACTGCTGAATTTTGGGGTTGTTTGGGCTTGAAAATCATGCCTGTATGGTGTTTGTTCATATACTTAAGTGATATTCAAGTGTTGGCTCAAAAGCCCTATAAGTTGTGCAGTAGGAAAGTCTACTTTTATGACTTAGAATATTGTAGTGTTTTGGTGAGTGTTGAGCTATGATGTGAGATGCTAATGACTTCGAGCCTATGTCATTATGTCCATAGGAGAGTTAGATACATGTCAATGTGTGTTATAAGCAAATATTAAATTTTATACTTATGAATATGCTTGAATATGTGTCATAGCATAAATTGGTGATTTATATCACTTGGATGAGTTAGTGATGATAATATTGAGTTGTTGAATTAAGATATTGAATCAATATGAATGATATCGATTGGAGTGTAAATGAACTAATATTAAGTGATAATTTCGATATAGATTCTTCATGATTCTCAAGATGTCGGAATAGCCCATCATGTTGTCGACTATAAGGTACGTGGTGACGTACGAGCAGGTATACCCAGTATTTATATATTCATGCATACATGTATTTTAATGTGATGTTTTAATGTTCAGTGATTGAGTTTGATAATTGAGTTTATTACACGTGGAATGGTGGATACGTCGATGTACGTGATCCGGGTATACGAGTTGATTATTGATGCCTTTGGCATGATCGATATGCGAAGTGGTTGAGAATGAGATTAATTGATAGGTAGAGCTGCCTTCGAGATAAGATTCGTCATGATTGAGTATAAATGATAAATTGTGGTTATGTCGTATTTATTGCATTGATGAGTATCATGCTTTGAATAATGATATTGAACATGATGTTTATGCAAGTATATAAGATTGAAACAGGAACAGTTCGTGATAGTTATGCCGGTTCGAAATTTGTAACAGGGAGTATACTTTTTGAGTTTTGAATAATCTAAATTGTTGCATTACAATTTCGTATATTGATTTGTGAATGAATATTGAGTTGGAGTATGCTCACCCATGTGGGGGCTGTTTCTGTTGAAACAGGTACAACAGGTACTAAGCTATTTGGGATATTGGTTCGAGCGTTGTTGGATCATGCCGCTTCCAGAAGCGTATATGAGTGTGGGTAAATAGTATACGCTATTTATTCAGTTAGATTGGTATTCATTTATTTGTTGCTCGTATGTGAGCAACTTGAAGCATGTATATGGACTGTATAAGGGTGTTGAAGCCCACTTTTGATGTCTTCTTAGTATTGTGTTTTTCCCTGGCTGGGAATTGTTTTGGTGATGTGTTTTATTTCGGGATAGCTCAATTTATGGGGAGACTCTGCCCAAATTTTTATAAAAACCCACAATGTAAAAGTGGTGCAATGGTGATGATAATGGGTGAACCTTGAGTCTTATGTCATGGATAATATGTGAAGCATGTAAGGATTCTTTTAAAGAATGAATTTTTTTTTTATACTCATACGACGTCATAAATGCACTAATGATGAGTATAAGGGGTTGGGGTCTTACATTAGTGGTATCAGAGCAGTGGTTAGCTCTTTGGGATGTTTAATGACCTAGGGATGTGTTGATAGACATCTATATCACATACTTTTATGCTTGATTGTAGTTTTCTGTCATTGTGACATGACGCCCGCTATGTGCATTTTATGATATGAAGCAATGACAATTGGTGTTATTACTAACCATCGTGATTGCAGGATCGTATGAGATACGATGAACATACACAATGAGGGTGGTATGGTTGAAAAGCCTCGAGTATGGTAACTCGTTTTATTATCCTTAGCTTGACTATGGTAAAAATGATAATGCCTTTTAAGGTGCGTGATGAATGACATCACTGACGGTAATTAATGTTGATAATAAGTGAACGTTGTTACTAGTAGAGTGATAAATGCATTTTATTGAGTTGAGTTTTGTGTACATGTTATGTATATGTATGTGCAGTGCTGAGAAATCTGATTTTGCAGGAGAAATCAGAAAATGAGATAGGCTATCTGAGAATAGGAAATGGCAGGCAGTACTGTGCGGTTGGAGTATGACAACAGATGATGTGACAATCGGGTATGTGTGTGTCATTTACAGGATGGCACAGGTACGTGTTGATGTACGAGCATATATTGATATTTATATTGATGTTGTGAGGATATAACGATGATGGTAAATGCATGATGATATGGAGGGTCGCTGAAATGAACGACGTGTTGTTATTCTTGTTGTTGTTATTGATTGTGTCACAGTAGTAGGGGAGCGACGATGGGGTATAGTAGGCTTGGTGATGCTACTATATCGATTATATATTGTGTCGCAGTAGTAGGGGAGCGACGATGGGGTATAGTAGGCTTGGTGATGCTACTATATCGATTATATATTGTGTCACAGTAGTAGGGGAGCGACGATGGGGTATAGTAGGCTTGGTGATGCTACTATATCGATTATATACAATGTGTCGCAAAGATGATGCGACGATGTGGTATAGTAGGCTTGGCGTTGCCACTATATCGATTATTTACGATGCGGTCGCCGCTGACGAGCGAGCGATGTGATATTGGGTCGCCACTGAGGAGTGAGCGATGTGATTCGGGTCACCATTGATAAGTGAGTGATGTGGTCGCCGCTGGCAAGCGAGCGACGTGTATATTTCAGGGTCAATGCTAGAGAGAGCATGTGACGTGTCTATTGACATTGAGTCGGTGCTAGGGAGAGCATGCGATGTGATTATTGTCGGGATCGACACTAGAGTGTGCAAAGTATTTTATGTGCCTCCACTATAGAGGGAGGGTGATGAATATACGTTAATTTAAATTGACCTTGTTGAGTTGACGTATTGTGATAATCAATTGTACAGGTGAAAGCGATCATGGAGAGAGTGGATGAAGAGACATTATTGTTTTCTTTCATTTTTATTGCAGTGGATGCAATAGCGGGGTGTGATTGATACCGATATATTGATGACATTTCTTGGCGAGATGATGGTATGATTATATGGTGATATTTGAGATTTATAATATTTGCCGCTATCATATCGGAACGATGGAAATATTATGAATGCCGCTATATGTCAAGGCAATGAATATTTTTGGACGGTCATATTATTGATGATGAGTATATCAATTGTGTATTGATATGAATTATATTTTGTGGAATTTTATGTTGAGAACAGGGACAGTTTAAAGGATCGAGTGTGGATCCACTGTGTACAGTAAGTGTTATTATAGCTTATTGTTTTAAGAATGTAATTTTATTCATTGTGATTATGGATGTTATATGGATGCCAGTAATGACGATGATAGTGTGCATGCCCGTAGTGGAAATGAGATTATGCATGCCAGTGTTGGCGATGAGTATTGATATATTGCTATTGTGTTAGCAATGAATATTAGGGTGCCGTCATTGGGCGATGAATATTGATGTGCTGCTATTATGTTAGCATGAGTATTAGTGTATTGTTATTGTGCTAGCGAAGTATATTGATGATGTGTTCATTAGGAATTGAGGTAAACTATTACGTTTGGTTTGGCATGTGAATATATGTTAATATCTGTTGATAGATGCTTATTGCATTATCTCAGTGAGTTATATTAATTTTGAGAATCGATTGTACAGATGGAATAACAGAAAATGATAATCGCTTGAGATGATATTTATTACTGTGAAAAGCATGCTAGATTGATATATTGTAGGAGTAATAGGTGAACGTGATCATGTTAACCTGATATTAATGGGTACGTCACGGGATGACGTGGGATCACTATGAATGTCGTGTGTGGACATATGATCTTTGTGACCATTCATGATTAATGAAGTATTATGTTTCGAATGTTTCGAGGATGAGTTAAAGATTGAAATGAATTGCGTCATTGAGGCATGCAATTTATTCTTATGTTGAATTTCAATCATCTAGATATGTGATAGTGTGTTGTAGCATGTTGTGTATAGGATTGCGTGAAACTTTTGACGCAGGGAATTAATGTTCGATGATGGAAACATTATGAATATTAAAATGCGTAAATGACAAGGTACGTGGTTATGTTATGAATATTTGAGAAATACTAATGAGTTTATTTTGTACTTGTCCTATGACAGATGATAGTTGGGTGATGAAATGCGAAAGTTTGATGCTTACGAGCATGTGAGTACTGTGATGAACAAGATATTATGATGCTATTGTATATTGTAGATGATTTCATCTACAAAGGTATGAGACGAATTATTCGATATTGCTGTTGATGCCTTGTTTTAAATGGCTTATGCAAGTGATTTGTAAGGAACGATGGACAGTACAAGATAACTCATCCAAGTGGATAATAATAAATGATGAGTTATGAGATAAATTTGAGGGATAAACAATATTATGATGTTATGTGCGTATAATAGTGACGTAAGAATATTCGTGTTAGACCATTCTTTATGATTGATATTGATGATATATGGTTGTTTGTGCGTATAATATTGATATACGTATATGAGAATTACTAATGGTGTTTCTAGTAAAATACTTTGAGCTAAATAATAGTCAAAAGATGATATGAGATGTGTAAAGGCTCGAGAGTTCTGCTATTTCATACGGACAATGGTGGTGATGTTGGTATAAGTTGCATACATTTGCAACCACATAGGTATGAGCTTATTTATCCGATAAAATTGTTGATGTGTCGTCATACATTCTGCTACACACATGATATGCCTGGATTGCATGATTTAGCGGTTATATGATGATATTAATCCCGTAAGGATTCATATGAATAAGGGTATTCATAAATGATAGCTCATTGAGTGCTAATGTTAAAATATGGCAAAGTGATGTGATTTGCAGTCTTGCGATCGTTGGTGTAATGGGGCACATGTGTGAGCCGTGATGGTTCGGATGGCTGTCGTCCTACAGATGGTCAAGTCACTATCTTGAGCTGTATAACGATACGTAAAATTTTACAGTTGGATTTTAATGGTAAGCATGCGTTTAAATTTCGGGGTCGAAATTTTATTAGTTTGGGAGAATTGTAATGTCCGAAATAATTATTAATTGTGCAATTGAGTTAATTATGGTGGTTATATGATATGTCGAGATTTAATTCTTGGGTATCGGATTTCGGAGCGGAGTTGGGATAAATAATTTCGGGCTCGAATTTATCATGCAAATTAACACCGAAATTTTATTAATATAAAATTTGCATTAAATCGAAAGATTTAATTTTGTGATTCAAATAAGGACATGAAGTTAGGTGTGGACTGTACATGTGATGCACATGCACCAGTACACTGGTGACACCCCGATGTTCATAATTGGTCGGGAATTAATATATATTGGTGTAGGATGTAAAACACATAATAAAACGTGTAAAACACACACAGATCGCGGACACCTACTAAAAAGGTGCGAAAACACACACTGCTCACGCGACAACCGACCACCGTGTACTTATCCGCTCCGTTCGCCGCCATCCGACAACCTAACGACGAGAACGACCTACCACCGTGTTCACAACTCAGAGGCGCATCTTTCTATACCATATAATCGAATTTTGGTGTTCAAAAAGGTGTTCAATTTTACCCTGGAACGATGAAACTCGCGCAGACTAGGGTTTGAGCGCTTTTGGTTCGATTGTTCGATTCTACTACGAATTGGAAGCAACCAAAGCACCGAATATCTTCCTTGCACCTGGACGAAACTTTCTACAGCGGTCGCCGCCGGAGCCCGTCGGAATCGTACGAAATGCGTGCGTGAACGTGTGAGAAATTGGGTAAAATTTGATATCCGATTTTCCGACTTTGCTTCGATAATTACCAGTTAATTTGAGTTCGTAAATGAACTGCTATCCTTGCTTGAAAATTTGCTGCAATTGATTCAAATCTTTTTATGTTGGTTTCACCTTCCTGCTGAATGAGTCTATCTATGCTGCTGAAATGAGTTAAAATCGACTGCTATAGAGAATTGAATTAACCTGATATTTGGGCCAAATTCTTGTTGAATTTTGGGGTTTACATGGCCGAAATTTAAGGGACGTAACTGCTGAATTTTGGGGTTGTTTGGGCTTGAAAATCATGCCTGTATGGTGTTTGTTCATATACTTAAGTGATATTCAATTGTTGGCTCAAAAGCCCTATAAGTTGTGCAGTAGGAAAGTCTACTTTTATGACTTAGAATATTGTAGTGTTTTGGTGAGTGTTGAGCTATGATGTGAGATGCTAATGACTTCGAGCCTGTGTCATTATGTCCATAGGAGAGTTAGATACATGTCAATGTGTGTTATAAGCAAATATTAAATTTTATACTTATGAATATGCTTGAATATGTGACATAGCATAAATTGGTGATTTATATCACTTGGATGAGTTAATGATGATAATATTGAGTTGTTGAATTAAGATATTGAATCGATATGAATGATATCGATTGGATTGTAAATGAACTAATATTAAGTGATAATTTCGATATAGATTCTTCATGATTCTCAAGATGTCGGAATAGCCCATCATGTTGTCGACTATAAGGTACGTGGTGACGTACGAGCAGGTATACCCAGTATTTATATATTCATGCATACATGTATTTTAATGTGATGTTTTAATGTTCAGTGATTGAGTTGATAATTGAGTTTATTACAACGTCGATGTACGTGATCCGGGTATAAGAGTTGATTATTGATGCCTTTGGCATGATCGATATGCGAAGTGGTTGAGAATGAGATTAATTGATAGGTAGAGCTGCCTTCGAGATGAGATTCATCATGATTGAGTATAAATGATAAATTGTGGTTATGTCGTATTTATTGCATTGATGAGTATCATGCTTTGAATAATGATATTGAAGATGATGTTTATGCAAGTATATAAGATTGAAACAGGAACAGTTCGTGATAGTTATGCCGGTTCGAAATTTGTAACAGGGAGTATACTTTTTGAGTTTTGAATAATCTAAATTGTTGCATTACAATTTCGTATATTGATTTGTGAATGAATATTGAGTTGGAGTATGCTCACCCATGTGGGGGCTATTTCTGTTGAAACATGTACAACTTGTACTAAGCTATTTTGGGATATTGGTTCGAGCGTTGTTGGATCATGCCGCTTCCAGAAGCGTATATGAGTGTGGGTAAATAGTATACGCTATTTATTCTGTTAGATTGATATTCATTTATTTGTTGCTCGTATGTGAGCAACTGGAAGCATGTATATGGACTGTATAAGGGTGTTGAAGCCCACTTTTGATGTCTTCTTAGTATTGTGTTTTTCCCTGGCTGGGAATTGTTTTGGTGATGTGTTTTATTTCGGCATAGCTCAATTTATGGGGAGACTCTGCCCAAATTTTTATAAAAACCCACAATGTAAAAGTGGTGCAATGGTGATGATAATGGGTGAACCTTGAGTCTTATGTCATGGATAATATGTGAAGCATGTAAGGATTCTTTTAAAGAATGAATTTTTTTTTATATACTCATACGACGTCATAAATGCACTAATGACGAGTATAAGGGGTTGGGGTCTTACACAAATATTCAGACCAGCACATTAGACGCACATCCGACAGTTGTCTCACCAGACTTTGTCGATCCGGATCTAGTTGTGTCAACAATAGTTGCAGCTATACATGTTGAGGAGCCTACTAGACCTATCACTTCTCCAGATCAGTTTGCTGCAGATTTTGATTTTGTGCAAGAGTTTTCTACGGATTTAGTCAAATTGATCCGATCCAATATACGCAAATCTGCTGATTCTACAATTGTACCGGTTGAGGCAGCAATTTATCTGACTGCGTCACCTACTGATCACTCCCCAGACCATCTCACCGATGAAGCCTCATCTATCGTCAAGTCCCTTCAAGAACTCTCTGAAAACTGTCTCTTTCTCTCTCAACGAGTAAGAGAAATTCATTAAAGCCAAAGGACTACACATTTGGACTTTGAATCTTTCAGAGACAAGATGACGGCAAGCATCAGCGGTATTCAGCATGGAATAAATGATTTGTTCTCTCAGCAAGCTTCATAAAAGAACAGCCTGAGAAAAGAACAGATCGAGCTGGCTACTGAAGTTAAGACTACAGTCCCCCCTTGCTCAAGACACTCGCCTGGATGCTATTTGCGCTCAGCTAACGCAGATCGTAGATTTCCTTCAGGAGATTGCTGCTGAAAAAAGGGGGAAAAGAAGAAGGATTTCAAGCCAGCTCAGCAGTGCTCAGCGAATAAGTAGATGCCTGTCTGAATGAGTCTGACATGTCAATGTATTCATCAGACTTATCAATAAAATCAAAGTCTTTCAATCGCTTATCTGATTCTTATTCATTTATTTTGAATAGTTAATTTATTTTGAACAACACGACTTAATCGATCTGAACTACAACTTCCAGTGTTCATTTATTTTGAACAAGGAGATTTAATCGATCTGAAAGTATACCCTTCAAAGAATTAAAAGACTTTATAAAAGGACATAAAAACTAGGTTTTGTCAACATTAAAAATGGGGATTTTGTTAGTTCCGGATTTTAAAGATGACAAAACAGATCAGACCGATCGAGCCATGACAAAACAGATCAGACCGATCAAGCCATGACAAAACAAATCAGACCGATATAGTCAGAACGGATCGATGCAAACCATTCTGACCAGATCGAATCACAGATCAGCTCAATAAAGATCATATCAGAGCATACAAAGTTAAATAAGCTTTGTCCTTCAGTCCGAATACTTAATGGCTACTTATTGAAACATTTAATGATGCATTTAATACTGAAAAAGACCAAGGACTGAAGATTACCTTAAAAGGTAAGAAGACAAAGGAGAGTCTACCTGACAAACGCCGAAAGCACAGACCAGAAGGGAAAGTGCCTAAAAGAAGAAGATTGAAGCTTGTTCAGAGAATGAACAGAGTCAAGAGTTTCACAGAAAAAGAAATGGTATTGTTGGTATAAACGACTATATAAGGATGCAACTAAGGTACTCGAAAGAGGACCTTGACTGATCAATCAAGAAACAAACAACACAAGCTTACAAGTCAAAACATTCTTGAGCAGAACCGTCGCTGAAAGATATTCATCCTACCAGTCTGCTCAAAGTTTTCATAAGCACAACTTATTGTAATATTTGATCATCAAAGGATCATTTTGTGCGTAGATAAATTCACTGTCTTTTGTATTTGTACTAAGATAGAAGAGTGAGATTCAATTGTAACTGTCAGACAGATTGTGTCTGAACAGATTGAGAGACTAGGAGTTTCAGTCTGGTAGTGAGGTAAATCCAGCTGAATCGGGGTTGTACAAGTAGTTGTATTACTCAAAGTCTCTACTCAATTGTGCAATTGGCTATCACTAATCATATTAAATGGAATATTTTGGGTAGTATGCATGCTCCGCCATAAGACTTTTAAAATGGTTAATCGTCATGGATTGATGATATAATTGGAGGTTGTGAACGTGCTTGGGCACGTGGTTGCATGATTGTAATTAATTGTGAATTGTTAATTATGCTTAGCACATAATTCATCGGGTCACGGGACTAAGGCAATGTTTGATTCGGACTACGGAATTATAAGGTACGTATAACATACGAGCATAGCCTTTTATGTTATTACAATTGTGAAAAGCATGGTATATTGTAATTGCAACAAATGAATATGTATGGTGGAATATATGGTGCCGCTACGGAGCAAGCAACGATTGAGATGTTGTGCTATGGAGCGAACATTGGTTATGATGCCGTCACTATTGGGCGTGCGAGGTAATGAAACTGTGGAATTAATGGTTAGATATATGGAATATCTGTAATCATTATTTAATGATTTGGTACATTGATTATGGTATTGACAATCAGGGAACGAATTTAGTTAATCAATGAAATGATTAACTGGCTTTTGGGAATTTGATATTTTCAATTATTTTGAGAACATAAACAGCACAGGATCCCATGTGGTAACGATACTATACAGAGAGTATCTTTTATATTACAGTTTTATATTCTGTAAATTGTGTATCGTGATTATTGGATCGGTGATATTGGTATGCTTACCCTGTGTGGGGGTTGTCTCAATTGGGGCAGGTTAAACAGGTACAGCGGTAGCTCTGGAGTTGAGATCGAGCTATGGATTGGAGGTGCTTCTAGGACCGAAGTATCAGTGTCAGTATTGAGTAGAGTACGATATTTTATACATTAGATACACATACATTCAATGGATGCTCGCATGTTAGTATACTACTATATATGTATAAGGTTTGTATAAAAAGGCAAGGGCCTTTCTCTTTTCATTCAGGTGTGGCATGCAATTAATTAAGGAATTGCAAAATGAATTGAGATCATGTTAGTGTATTATAATATGCATACATTGTGGTTGAATGGTATGGGAGATTTGGGCATTAAGTGGTTAATGCAAGAAATTTTATTGCTGGTATATTATGTTGTGTTAGCGTGTGGTTGTTCCCCCTGATTATATGATGGTATGCACTAAATGCATGGGTTAATACACTAATAGTGGGTTAAGGGCACGAGGTCCTTACATAGAAGTAAGACACAAACAATAAATTCAACTAAGCAAAAAAGGGAAGATAAATAATGGAAGAACGTATTGGAGTCAACAACCAAGTGGTAGGAAAAATCAGAGCCGTTTGTCCCTATTGGCCTTTCATTAACAAATTTTCTCATACCCATTCTCTTTTGCTTCTGGCTAAAGACATTTAGTTTTTTAATATTGTCTTTCTTCAATCTTCGTTTCTTTTTTTACCCTTTGAAGCAAAAAAAAAAAAAAACCAAAGTTGCCAATTTTTTTTTTCCTGAAGCTGTCAATTCGACATGGAAAAATAAACAACCAAAATAAACTGCTTAAGTAGATAGAGTTTGATTGATTCTCCACAATGAATTCTTTCTCACTATTTATAGTTTGAACCTCATTGCCCAAAGAATGGATTTTAAATGTAGGCCTTAAAGCAACTGAAATTCAACAACCAAGTAGAAGTTTAAAGGTTAAATTGACATGCTCACACCAGTTCCATAGGTTACATAAGGTCTTTATAGCAAAAAATCATAGATGAGTATATCTATATTTCAGTATACATGGAAACCTTTTCGAACAAAACAACATAATATAGCTACAATCATTCGCCAAATAATTTTCATGTCGATGCATTATGTGAAACAATTAGTGAATAATTTTCATGTCGATATCCTTTTGATATTAGTATTATATTTGCATATTGTGTATTTGTATTTGTTTTGCAGGTACACATGGCAATGCCAAGGCGGATACCCTCCTAACAGTGGTATCAGAGCTGCTATCCGCGCCTGGTGGGTGAACGGGCAGCGGCTGTTCGGCGGCTTAGTTTCTGCGCCAGTTCGGCTTTTCGGTGGAAAAACCCCAGAGCGTTGGCCTCTGGGTTGTAAGTGATTGGCTTGTACCCTAAAACTTTTACTACTTTGTTGAGCGTCTAGGTCTTAGGTTCTGAGGCTTGCTTGCTGTAGAAAACTAGGAATTTGTGTGATTCTGTGTTTTCTGCGTTTTCAGTGTGGCTCATTGAAATTTTAAAATTGTCTAAAAACTTTCAGTTTTTTCGTTACCTGTGCCTGTTTTGTGTGGTCCTGCTTCTGCTGCTTACTTTGTGTAATTTGTTAGTCTATGATTTAGTGTGCCTTATTTTGCTTGTGTGCGATGGCTTCTATTTCTGGCTATAATATGGAACCCTTTCATGGAAAATCGGATTTTTCTATTTGGCAACAGAAAATGAAAGGAATTTTAATTCAACAGAAAGTGTTTAAGGCTATAGGTGGTAATTATGCTGATGATATTACCCCTGCTAAGAAAGCTGAAGATGATGAATTTGCTTACTCTTCCATAATCTTGAATTTATCTGACTCTATGCTCAGAAAATGTGGTAAACTTAATTCTGCTAAACTTCTTTAGGAAAAATTAGAAGAGCTTTATACGGAAACCTCTTTGTTTAGTAAATTGTTTTTACTTGAAAAAATTTTCAGATGCAAGCTTGACTTGAACAAAGATGTTGATGAGAATCTTGATGTGTTTACTAAATTGATTCAAGATATTAAGTTAACTGGAGATAGGAATATTGATGATTATACTCCTATTGTGCTTTTAAATGCTATTCCTGAGACATATAGTGATGTCAAATCTGCTATTAAGTATGGTAGAGATTCTATTACGCTTGACACTGTGATTAGTGGTCTTAAGAGTAAAGAACTCGAATTAAAAGTGAACAAATGTAGTAAGCAATATTCAGATGAAGTTATGCATGTTAGAGGTAGGTCTCAACATAGGTATAACAAGACTAGGTCTAAGTCTAGGCCTAAGAGCAGAAAGTGCTTTAACTGTGGTGATCCTAATCACTTTATTAAAGACTGTCCTAAAAAGAAAAACCAGAAACAAAATGATAACAACCAATCTTATGAACAAGTGAATCATGCTTCCTCATCCGGTGAAAACTCAGATGATATCTTTATGGTGACTGATTTATGTGATGCTGTGAATTCTGTGCATTCATCTACTATGTGTGAAAATGAATGGCTAATTGATTCTGGTTGCTCTTATCACATGTCACCCTTTAGAAATTTGTTTTCTAATTATAAAGAAGTTGAAAATGGTTCTGTGTCTATGGCTGATGAGAAACTTTGTAAAGTTGTTGGCATTGGTGATGTTTACTTGAAGTTTGATTCTGGTTATTCTATGACTCTAAAATATGTAAGACACGTTCCTGCTTTGTGCAATAATTTGATGTCTTGTGCTGCTTTAGAATCTGGTGGTTTTGAGGGTAGATGGGGAAATGGAGTTATGAAAATCTTAAAGGGTTCTTTGGTAGTTTTTAAAGCTGAAAAGAAAAGAAATCTTTATGTTTGCAAAACTGAATCTGTATATGATAATGTGAATTCTGTGACTGATGACTTGACTGATCTGTGGCATAGAAGATTATGTCATATGAGTGCTAAAGGTCTAGAGATTTTGCATAAAAAAGATTGTTTTGGTAAAGACAAGTTGTCTTGCATGCCTTTTTCTGTGATTCTTGTGTTTATGGCAAACAACAAAGAGATAAATTCTCGGTTTCCCCTTCCCCTAATGTGACTAAGAGTTTTGTGATTCTTGAGTACTTGCATGCTGATGTGTGGGGTCCCTCTAATGTTCCTACACAAGGTGGTAATAGATACTTCCTATCTGTTATTGATGACTTTTCTAGAAAAGTATGGGTTTTTCTAATGAAAAATAAATCAGATGCTTTTGAAAAGTTTCATAATTGGAAGATTTTGATTGAGAACCAAACCGGTAAAAAGATTAAGAAACTTAGGACTGATAATGGCTTGGAGTTCTGTAGTTCTGTGTTTGACAATTTGTGCAATGAATCTGGGATTCAAAGGAACAAGACTGTTCCTTATACCCCTCAGCAAAATGGTGTGGCTGAGAGGATGAATAGGACTCTCCTTGAGAAAGTTAGAAGTATGTTTGCATCTTCTGGCCTCTCAAAGAAGTTTTGGGGGAAGCTGTTGTGACAGCTGCTTACTTGATCAATAGATCTCCTTCTGTGCCTTTAAATGTTTGTGTCCTAAATCTGTTTTTGTTGGTAAAGATCTTGATTTTTCTAATCTTAAAGTGTTTGGTTGCTCTGCTTTTGTGCATAGGAAAGGTGATAAACTTGAACCTAGGTCTACTAAGTGTGTCTTCCTAGGTTATCCCGAGGGAGTTAAGGGATATAGACTATGGCTAAGAAGTGAACCTGGTTTTAAAAGTATTATAAGTAGGGATGTAATTTTTGATGAGTCTGAAATGCCTTACTTGCTTCCTTCTGTGCCTGTTGATGAGTCTGAGTCCAGTGCTACTCCTAGCAAGGCGGAGCATTTTCCTGGTGTGCTTCCTGTTAATGATAACAATGTGTCTTTTGCTGAAAATCATGTGAACTTGCCTGTTAATGAACCTAAAATTCATGAATGCCTGAAAATCATGATATTGTTGTTGAACATGAACATGTTGTGCATGATGAATTGGTTGCTGATGAACAAGAAGATTTACATGATTATCAATTGACCAGAGATAGAGCTAGGAGAAACATAAGACAACCTGCTAAGCTAAGTGACTTTGACCTTGCTTCTTATGTGTTCAATGTGCTTGAATCAATTGATAACTGTGAACTTAAAACCTACAATGAAGCTTTGAAATCCAAAAATGCTAATGACTCGCTGTGTGCTATGAAATAGGAAATGCATTCTTTGATTGTGAATCATACTTGTATTCTTTTTCCTAAACATGTTAATTGCTATGTTGACTGCAAATGGTTGTTTAAGGTTAAGAATGAAAATGATTCTGCTAGGTTCAAAGCTAGACTTGTTGTTAAAGGTTTTACTGAAAAAGAAGGTGTAGATTTCACTGATGCTAAGCCTGTTAATGTGCCATTAGCTGCTCACTTTGTGTTGAGTAAAGATCAATGTCCTAAATTTGATTTTGACTTTGATTCTATGAAGAATGTGCCTTATTCAAATGATATAAGATATGTTATGTATTTGATGGTTAGCACTTGGCATGCTATATCTTATGTTGTTAGTTGCTTAAGTAGGTATGTTTCTAACCCTGCCATGTTGCATTTGAATGCTGTTAATGGCTGTTGTCTGTAGTTGTTAAACTCAAAGGTTATGTGTTTAATCATGCTGATATGTGTACTAAGTGTTTGTCCCTTAGTAAGTTTCAATCATATTTAAAAATTTTAAAATTTGATACTGGTGATTTATGCATGTTTAGTCCCTTGGTTAGTGTTTTATAACATGTTGTGTGCTCGTTATAAAACTGTTACCCTGGTTACTTTCCCACTTTAACTTGTTGTGTGCTTGTTATTGTTTTCCTTGACTTTACTTTGTGTTTTGACAGGAACTTGGTCCTCACAATTACTTTGTATATTGTGGGACCATAAGGCGATGATGATGTATGTTTGTATGTTTTCCCTACGTCTGAAGAGAAATCGGTATTGGGCCAAGGTGGAGATTTGTTGGGTATTGTGGCCCAAAATTAGTTTAAGCCCATTATCCTTAATCCCTTACTTAACCTAACCTTAACCTTCCCCCCACTGTTAACCTAAGTCTGAGATTAACGCCTCCTCTCGATTTTTCGTTGGTACGCCTCCTTCTTCCTGAACCAGTGCTTTGTGCGCCTCTTCCTTGAACACTCAGATTCATCTTGTTCGTTCCGGTCAGAGTTCTTTGTGCGCTTGGGTTCGACGAGATAATCGAGGGGTTCATCGTCCGGTTAAGCTTTGTGCTCCATTGGTTCTGAGTTGCTAGCCGTGTGCTCCTTGCTGTGTGCTTGGTGCTTTGGTGGTTCGTTCAGGTGATTGCTGGCCGTGTGCAATCCTTGCTGTGTGCTTGGTGTTTCGGTGTGCACCGAGTGACTGGTGGTTCTGACTGTGTGTGATGTTAGAGGTGTGAGGGTGCTGGCCGTGTGTGTTCTTGTCGTGTGTTTTGTGATTTCGGGCAGAACGTGGGTGCTGGGTGTTGCATTCACTTTACGGCCTTTACCTTGGATTCTCTCGGTGACGTAGATTGGGGAAAACAGCAGATTTGAGCCTGCCTTGATATCCTTTTGATATTAGTATTATATTTGCATATTGTGTATTTGTATTTATTTTGCAGGTACACATGACGATGCCAAGGCTGATACCCTCCTAACAAAGAGGAATCGGTTTCTTTACACTGAAAATAAAGATTGAAAATACAAAAAAATGCCAGTAAACTCTGTTTTTTTTATTTTTTTAAAAAAAAATAGAAAAGAAGAGAACCTGCAGGAAGTGGAACCAAAAAGTGTCGTTTTAGCCTCACCTCTCCTTTAATCAAGCTTTACTTGCCACCCCCAGATTCCCCGAAACCCAAGTTCATTATGAGCTGCCGATTACACTGCACTATTTTCAATATTCTCCAACTTTCAATCAATTTGTTCTCATAGCACAAAAGAGAAAAAGTATGGGATTAAGTGGCTAAAGAAAAGAAGATAAAGTGGATAGAATTTGTAGTTGATAAGCGGTTTCGGTAATTTTGAAATTGGAGATGATGACTGAACATGAAACACGGAGAGGATTGGGGAGTGGAGTTGAGTGATTGTTGTGTGATGGGATTTTTTTTTAATTTATGCCCCGTAATCATGGGAAGCAAAGGGAATTTTTTTGGTTAAAAAATATTGGTGTAACAATGTTGTACCAAATTAGTTACTATAGGGTGCTTAGCTTTTATAAAATAATAATAATATATATATATATATATATATATATATATATATATATATATAACAATTTTGGTTGTCCATTAACCTACATAAAGCAAAACATAATGGTGCCAGTGTCACTTGGGGTGTGCACTGGTTCAGTTCACTGGTCGAATCGAGCTGAACCAATAATTTCAGTTCAAACCGATCCGAACAAATCGGTTCTGTTTTTTTTATAAAAATTCAATTTTCGGTTATAGGCTCTGGTTAACCAAATCGAACTGAGACAGAAATTTAAAAAAAAAAATTATTTTTTTTAATGGTTTAACTTTTTTTAATGGTTACTGTTGGAATCGAAGAGGGGGGTGAATGAGATTCCTTGGCTACTTTAGCTTTTTAAAATGAGTTTGCAAAATTAAAATAGTTTGCGCTTGTGGAAGCCTTACGCCAATCGATAAATAAAAGAAAAGAAGAAGTAAATAAATAAATGAATGCGTAATGTAATAAAGCGGTAAATGAGACAAAAATTTGTTATAGAAGTTCGACGATGAATCGCCTACGTCTCCTCTTCCCGGTTAGATAACCTCCAACCGAGGTTCCACTAGAATAAATGATCTTGGCCTTGAGGGCTCCAAGTTAGCCACAACCCAACTCTTCCCGAGTTTACAAAGCTCTTCCCGAGCACACTACTCTTCACAAGTACACAAAGCTCTTCTCGAGCACAATACTCTTCACGAGCTACCAACACTCATCACGAGTCTTCTTGGCCTTAAGGGCTCAAAGGATAGCCACAACACATGCACCAACTTTACTTGTTGGCGACTTTACAATTTCCCAACTTGCTTTGGTGTTTGAGGACCTTTACAATAAACCAACAAACACCTTCACGGTGTACTCACACGAATACAACAAGACTCTATCAAAAGAAAACAATTACAAGATCCAATACAACAACAATGTATGGAGTTTGCAATGCTATAATAAATTTGAATTATGCAAAGCTTTGTAGAAGTTTGTAGGCTTGTTTCTTATCTTCAAAATGCTCCAAAGCATCAATATTTATAGTGTAGGAGGCCCCCTAGGCTCCTACTAGCCGTTGCCACACAAGGCTGAAATCACTCGTCGATCGCCTCAGCCATCGCCTCAGGCGATCAGCATCGCCGCGCCCCAACGGTCACCAGATAACACGCATCGCCTCAGGCGATGGGTCGATCGCCTCAGGCGATCCAATGCACAAATCAATGCCGTAGCCTCAGCATGTCCAAAATCTTCATCGCCTCAAAAGATGCACACATCGCCTCAGGCGTTCGGGCCATCGCCTCAGGCGATCAGGCCAACGCCTCGGGCAAACTCCCCCTGCGCGCATGCCTCGGCGTCGCTCCAGCCGATGTGCCTGGCGATGCCCCGCCTGGCTGCCATCGCCTGGGGCGATCCATGCCAGAATGTGCACACTCGATTTTCTTCAATTCAATCCACTTTTAATCACTTAATCTGCACACTAAGTACACACATTAGTATAACAAACACAAGTTTTGTTGATCATCAAAACTCAAAAATAAACCGGAGATAAATTAACGCTTTAAACACAACCATGCGTTTAAGGCTCAACAGTTACGCTCATAATCATATGAATAAGAACTCGTAAATTAACTAAGTGTTTTCAAGTATAATATAATTTATTGGGTTGTCTCCTTTAAACTCGATTTTTTGGAATAAATAGCTTCAAAAAAATATTAGAAGTTTAAAACTAAAAGGTCAAATGTTCAAAATCCTTTTGAGTCCAATGTATGATGTATTAGTGATTTTATTTATGTTGAATTTTCATCAAGTAATCATCTCATTACAAAAAAGGGTTAAAACTGAAAGCGAACCAAAAATGTTCGGTTAAAACCGAAACCGACCCAAACAATTTCGGTTTTAAAAATTAAAACCCGGTTTTAAAAATTAAAAACCAAAAGTTTGGTTCGGTTTGATTCAAAAAGAACCCTATGAACACCCCTAGGTGCCACCACCGTTTGGTCGAACTACCTGGTGTAATCATCTCCCCTAGTGGAAGACTGAGAGATACTCGTATTCTAGTCCAGAATAACATAATTTTCCCTCATCTTTGTAGTTGTAATTGTACAACAAAAAAAAACATAATGGTTGTTTTATTTGTAAAAAGTTGTTGGTGCCAGATCTTTGAATTGAATTAGTAATTGAATAAATAGTCATGATTCATATAACGGGGTCATTATTTTATTTGTATTAATCAGGGTTTTGAAATGAAATCTCCGTATTGTTTTAAAAATAGGTAATCTATCATATATAATTTGAAAATAGACATTTTAACTCATCTAGTTTGAAAAACGTGCAAAACACATATTCATGTATGATTTATGTTACAAACGTCATATCTTATATGTGCTTTGAAATTATATGTTAAAATCTCAATATTATCCTTGAATTGATAAATTGCATCAATATAATAATATAAGATGGTTTATGAGTAGGTGCTAAACATTCCTCCTAAACAAATACATTTTCGTCATCACAACCCAAAAAAATTGAAAACTGTGGAGGGGAATGATGAGCTATATTTAGCAAACCATGACGGGGTAAAATGCGTATTGATCATACTACAGGGGACAACATAGGTAGATTATCAGTAGCTTATATTAGTTAGTCAACAACAATTTATTTTATCATTATTACGGAAATTGTAAAATAAAGGTCATACTTAATCTAGAAAAAAATATGGCTATCCCACCACTGTTGAAATGTCAAAGATTGTTGAATATGAATACTAAAAGCGCGTTGTTGTTTGAAGAGGAGCTTGTATTCATACCATGCAAACATCGTCACTGTTGAATAAACAATTAAGTTGGCACTTTTGACAAATGGGAAACCTATTGTAAGCTAAAATGAAGAGGCATCAAAGTTTTTAAAGAAGATGCCCCACCAATGGAAGCTTCACGCTTTCCCCGCTTTTCATATGGAAATCTGGGAAAGCGAAAAAGGCTAATTGGATTCTTTTTATTTTTGTCATGGAGAACCAGGAACCAACAGCACTTGGACATGCTTTCCTAATCAATCCTCTCTTTGGTGGATTTCAAGTTGGATATTCACACAAAAGAAAAAAAAAATTTGCAACATCGAAGCCGCCACTAAGATATCAATTCAATACATCAATTACCCCAAGTAGTATTCAAACAACAAAAACAACTAAGCATTTAATCGGAGGTACGCTACAAGAACCAAAAAAGAACCCAAAAAATCTCAAATAGTATTACAGAAAAACAAATTATAGATGGAACAAAGCCCCTGCAATCACATTAATACCTTCAGCATATTGTCATGCCCTTTCTATGTACATGGCCGATGCACAATTGCAAAGGAAAACAAGAGTAATACAATGTTTAAGTGAAGTTACTGAAAAATCAGGTAGGCGTGAAATAATACCCATAAGGTCCATTTACTGGTGGCATTCCATAAGGCTGCATGGCTCCGATCTTGTGCAAACTGGTTTGACCTTGCATGCCTTCTCTCGAATACTGTTGCCATACCATCTGCTCCTGCGATAACAAGTTCTGCTTCTTTTCCATATCCGACATCTGCACATATGCTGGTGGGGGAATGCTCAAAGATGCAGCAAAAGGATCTTGTCCAACGGCCTGGACTGTTCCATCTGGTGCAGGGAGTGCTAATACTGGAGTTTTACTCGTTCCAGGACCTGGCAACGCCACACTGCTGGCACTACCACCACTCAATTTGGCCGTGCTCACATGTTGCCGAACCGTTCCCTGATCATACATGCCATTCAACAATAAAGGATCCAAACCCCCACCCATTGCAGCCTTCTGCTTGGACAAATTACTGGCAGACTCAACCAGGGCTAGTTCCCAATCAGCCTTTCCACTCTCGGATGCTGGATTCTGCCAAGCAGAAGTCACCTCTGGCTCTCCATTCGAAGGGAATGCTTCCCACGAGCCATTCCCATTGTTTGTCACAGGCCCAGCAAACAGCGCCAAAGCAAATTTATTGCCTTGATCATCA